>OX375869.1:69439065-69686308 GCA_947359475.1 Heligmosomoides polygyrus bakeri
AAGGCATGTCGTATATCGCCTATGTATAGTATTCACACTTCCGTGGAGTGCCGCGAGAGGTCGCAAGGGCAGCGAGCGTCCCGCCGTCGTGTCCGCACTCGGGCCGATGCGCAGCCCCAAACTTGTTTCGGCGGCCCGAAGAGGTGAAAATGGTTTTCAGTTTGAATACGGATAGTATTACATCTGTGGAAAGCTCGCAACGAGTTGAGAAATGCTGTCCAGTTGATTTTTCCAATAAACTCATCCATAATGTGGTAAGCGACTGAAACAAAATTTTCTGTTGTTTTCGTCAAACTTTGGCCGCATAGAAATCTACTTTGAACGGCCAAAATCTTTTGTTCTTTTTAGATTCGAATGTGCTTGTGGTCTACTGTAGACCACGAAAAACACGGCTTTCGTACTTATGCTGTACAGGAGCAACCGAAGTTCAAAGGTAGTAGAAACCCTACGCCGCATATTGAGATTGGACCAATCCCTTGCTGGAAAAAAGAAAATGTAGTCATTTCTGTCCGTTTCTCAAAGCCATTTTACACGTTTTATAAAGACCATCGTTCCCACAATGGAATAGTAGAATACTGTCTTCTGTAGCAGGCTACTAGTTGGGTGATTCCTAACTGAATCTTATGTTTCCGTGCGTTTGCGCTTATCTGAAATCGGGCCTATGTTATTCAAACTTGGCACTATTTAGTACCACATTGACACTTTAGGCGTAACAAATACAGATCTACTGAAACAATAGAGGATTTCAGAGTTTCGATGAACCTCGTCAACGAAAAGCCTTAAGGAAAGCCACTGGGGATCTCGGAGGGGTCGTAAATCAATTAACGGAGCCGAGGAAGCAAAAGCTTCCTAATTAGGTCACTGTGCAATCGTTTTAGATGATGTTTAGATCGCTGGTCAGAAAACGAGACAGGGCTTCTAATGGAGTTAATTAGATTTTAAACAAACAACTTTGAAAAGAGTTATGGCAATACGACGCTTTGTGACGGATTAATCCGTCGCAAAGCGTCTTTTTTGCAAAGAATTTGATCGGTATTGTACGTCCCATTCTTAACCAAAAGCATATGCAGAAACGAAGTGATAAAGTAGCCCCTTTACCAATCTTCATCGACCTGTTATCGGAACATTCGACGCGTCCAATAGCGTCTCAGAAACGCTCTGATTGTTGCAAGACTATGTCAGTGTCGCGCTGAGATCAGCCGCGAAAGCGAAGATTCCGGTGGAGGAATGGCATCAAATTTTCTGGAACGCTTCACGAATTTGCGTGTGCAGGAATCAGTTCTCTAGTCTAGTCTAGGCAAGTCTTCTCTGCAGTGTGCAACTATTGTATTAGGTTGTCCCATAAGGCCCCGCCGTTTTTTTCAACGATTCACTGCAGGTTTCGCCGGCGGTCTCTTGCATAGCGCTGCATAGTTTTCGAAAGAAAATGATTTGTTCTATCAGAAAATGTATTGCATTTCTTATTTCATCATGAAATTTGTCAATTTTTAGGTCGTTGAAGTGAAAAGTGAAAAAGTGAAAAAGAAGCCATTTGCGCACTTGTTCTCTCCGCTTAGGTTTGTAATTTTTTGCGCAGCTTTTTATATCACTTGGAAGACAATGTTCTCTACTATAAGAATATGTGTCGGTCCTATTTTAACACTTGCCCTTTATTGAATTTTAGGCAATCAAATTGGGAATTCCGACTTTTCCGTCCGAATTTTTACCAAAACTCCGGTTCTGTGGTTGGACTTTTTTGCTTGGTGTTATATGTCGTTTGGAAGAGGACGTCTTGCTCAGTAAGAATTTGTGTCGCGCTTATTGGCCCACGCTGATTTCTGTCGAATATCAACAACTGAATAAGGAGAAGGAGTTGTTGGTGAAGACGATTTTTCTCTTTTTGGCATTTTGTTGATGTTCAACAGAAATTAATAAACGCAACACATATTCTTATAGAGCAAGACATTCTCTTTCGAATGACATATAACATCAATCCAAAAAGTCCAACCACAGAGCAGGAGTTGTCGGCAAAAACAACCATCCTCCTTCGGACGTCCCAATTTGATGGCCTAAAAATCAATAAAGGACAAGTGAGAAAATAGGACCAACACATATTCTTGTAGTACAGAACGTTGTCTTCCAAATGCTATAAAAAACTGCGCAAAAAATTACAAACCTAAGCGGAGAGAACAAGTGCGCAAATGGCTACTTTTTCACTTTTTTCACTTTCCACTTCAACGACCTAAAAATTGACAAAATTCATGATGAAAAAAGAAATGCAATACATTTTCTGATAGAGCAAATCATTCTCTTTCGAAAGCTATGCAGCGCTATGCAAGAGACCGCCGGCGAAACCTGCAGTGAATCGTTGGAGAAAACGGCGGGGACTTATGGGAGAACCTAATAAAATAAGTCTCAAAGCATTCCTTGAGCTAGAACAACAAATTCTTCAGGCGTCTTTACTTATTCGGGACTATCTGTGAATGAGATTAGTTATTCTAGAAGAGAACCAAAAATTTCGTAATGCGACGATTTTTTTGTTGTATTGCTCAAGACTATTCAAGCTGAATTGAAAGACGACATCTCCATACTGAAGGTGCGCTTACTTTGATATGAAGATTGTCCAATTAGGTTTGAGAAGTGTCTAAACATGGGAGAATTGGGAAGAACGCTAGCCAGGCGCTTATGAAAATATTTAGGTAGCAGGAGCTGCGATCATGCAAAAACAACTCGGATGATTGAGTGAGCACAAAATAACAAATTAATAAAACACAAAATTTGGCATGAAGAACACACTTCACACCTTGAGCACACAAACTGAAGCAGTATGAGCAAAAAAGTGCAATAGGATTTCTAGATTTTCGCAGGAATTCCAGAACAAATGGTCGACCAAGCGGTTTAACATTTGCAGTTGAAATCTTGCGTTTCATATCGAAATGTGTGCTACAGAGTAAAAAAGGATGTGCAGGTCCTAGACTTGCATGTATAAGACACTCCTACTATACAGTAAGCTTCGTATCAGCTCCGTGTCAGGGACTGCTCGTAGTCATCCGGCTGATAGATCTGTGTTCCTTTCCAGGCAAGTTTAGTACCAATTAGTTGATCCCACAGGAAAGGAAGGCTTGGTTGGCCTAGGCGAACTGAACCAAGGGCCTTTAATCGGTAGTTCAGAACAGCGCGCCCTTTTTCCGGCTACGCCACCACGTGTTCAAATACTCTGTACTGCACTGAGATTAAGTCCGATTGTTTTCCAGATTTTGTTCAGAACACTACACTACAAGAAACTTACAGTATATAAAGTTTGCCTCGTTCACTGAGTGAACAGAAAGAAGGTTTGCGCCTTCAGCTAGGCATGCTTTTCGCGCTTCCTCCCAAGTTTTCTCTTCGTCGAAGATCTGAAACAATTGCACTTCAAGGTGGATGTATGTACAGAGACATTTCGATTCACTCCATACACAGGATAAAGACCAAACATCCTCAAGACTGGACTCTTCAATCGATAGCGATTACTCAATACTAAAGCTTCGCATGTGGAAGAAGTGCTAGCTCAACCTTCTCTTGTTAGTGTTAGTAAATCACTTATGGGCTAGGGGATTCTAATATGCTGTTATGAAAGCGATTGCGCTCCTAATCTGTGGATTATGCTCACTGCTCTAACCAAAGATACGTACTGTTGTTGTTTCGCCATCTCCGACCTGTATCATGAACGCCTGCCGATTTCACCGTATCCTCATGACTGCTTCGACCAGCATGCCGTGACCTGGGCGCTATTCCTTGTCTGTTCATAACTATCTTGCCTCATCATACGTGTAGTCCCTCTTGAACTTCTAGGTATCCGTCTGTAGGAGGTGCATAGGACATTGATTCGACTCTTGTCCTGTTGCCACGGCGGTGGGCTCCTCCTCACACTCTCACCCACCGCATTTATCTTCGATGTGCCGGCGGCAATAGTGCATCTGGGACTAAATTTTTTAGCTTTCCGTGCCTGTATGTATTCCGTTCAGTGTAACCGGATATTGAACGGATTGAAAAACCGGATGGATGCGTGGAGCGCAGTTGGAGGAGGCGCCGGCTGCCGCCTGCACCCGATACCAGGTTCCTCGTTCGGATTTCCCGCCCAGGCCAACCAAGCCTTCCATCCTTCCGGGGTCGGTGAATTGGTACCAGACGTGTCTGGCAAGGGTAAAGCGCTGACTTGTTAATCGGCTGGCCACAGCAAGTCATTGTATGGCCAAATACGCATTCAACTAGCCTCCACGACATCCCGTAGAAGTAGAATGCGTGGCGCATCCCAAAGGGATTGAATAACGCTGTCCTTTATCCTTCTATAACCGGATAAATTTAATAACCCAGTTTAGTTGTGCAGCGAATAGAAAAGGCACGACCAACACAGATGAAAAAGCCAGTACAGCCGGGGATGTGAGCCGACCCGGGACTGGCCTTTTGATTTTGATGGGTAGGGAGGAAAAAAACATCCCGGAGCGGCGCCGGGAGACTCTGCTGCAGCCCTAACAGGGCATATATACCAACGTCCGTGCTTTGCACGGAGGCGGCATCATGACAACCGTTCTTCGGCGGGCTTCTACCGCAGCAGCGGCGTGAGTCCCACCGCGATAGGAGCAAATGTCGGTTCGGTGCTGGTCCTAGCTCTTCATTCCTTCCGCTCTGCGACACCTAAAGTGTCATGGGATACCCTTACATTTACGTTGGCGAAGTATCGTCTAGTAACCTGATTCTGGTCCGAACAAGATGCTCCGACTGAACTTGAAGTGGTCTATATTCAAGTCAGTGTTTCGCAATTTCCAGGCTCGACTTTTACCAACTCAGCTACTTCACAGAGGCGGAAGGCGTGATTGACTTGGGGTCATGAACATGTCTGGGCAATGGGAGTTGGAAGGGCAGCCCACCAGTACTCAAAAAAGTACGACATGCCGTAGCATTTCCCATGTGTAGGACGAGTTTTTACGGACGGTTCGCGCGAGACGCATCGTTTGACCTAGACCCCTCTCGTCGTTGCAACTTGCATTGCGGGTACGTAGGCGTCAGTTCGTGTACAATGGAGAATTCCACGTCACCATAGCCGACTGCTATTCTGAAGGAGGTCGAAGCTCATGGACTGGAGGGGCGGTCTTCATGTACGAGTCGCCGCGCCCGCGACGGTGACTGCCGCGTGCGCGACAAGCTCCGCTGCGGTTGTGAGAGAGCTGTGCCTCATGACCTGCTGCAGACGCTAAGTTTGAGTTGTTGATATCGCTTCCTGCTGTTGCAGGAGCCGCGGGAAAACACGCTCTGGTTCAGAAATTGGGTTAGAGTTATGAAACTAAACAACGTTCTAATGCTCAATTTTATATGGTGCTTCTTCAGGAAAAGCTGAAAGTATGACACACTATCGCAGTGAAACTGACTTTGTATACACTTTCTAACACTTGATGTGCAAGTTTTGATGCAAGTTTAGATACCACTGGAAGCTGAAGTCACCCAATTGCGACGTCATCTGCCGCGCTCGCCGCACTATTCGCCGCGTCCGCGGCGACAATTCGTACATAATGTCCCGCAGCCCATGGACTGCCGCCCTCCCCCAACTCGCATTGCGCCCATGGCTGTCTCCACCCCTGGGATAAAACCTTCATTCTTTTTCAACGGCATAGACTGGAGAATGTGCATCAAATACGTACATGATGTACCCTTAGCCATTAGACCTAACCACGCGCTTCTTGGTAATGTGCCAGCGCCTGCTACAGTATCCCGCAAACCTACACATCATGCAAGCCGTTGTTATTGGAGCTCAGTTGAAATGCAAAGATCCCGCAACACAGGAGAACCGCGCCCCTGACCTCGCTCGTGAAGCAACGCCACTATCCACTGCCCATGATCCGCTTGCCGAAAGTCCCATTGCGGGCATACAAGGCACCGATCGGATACCCACGTGGACGCCGACGCGATCCGCGACGGAGCGGCAGCAGCCACACGCGCTACAGTATCGCGGGTTGATGTGCAAGCCTGCATATCAACCCGCGACTCCAGGGAGTGCATCGGCAGAAAGTGGCTAGGTCTAATAAGACCGATGAACCCTCTCCTTCAAGTCACTTAACGCCAAATCGTGTTTTTCTTGCCTAAATTAGTTTACCTTATAGAGTTTGCCTCCGAAAGGACGCCATCCACTGCTAGCAAAGCATTCGACGAAAGCGACATTTAAGATAAGAGCCGCTAACGCGATTTCCACCAAGAAATCTCTCAGCGTCGCCATCTTATTTGAATAAGAATGCTGAAAGGATGGAATATTTTGTGGTTCCCAGACACCTATTTTTCAAGTGGTTGTTAAAATGAATAAAAAATAAGTATCTCAATGCATTGATCAGTTTTTCGAACACCGTGCAACAAAAGCTACGCTGTAGCTGCTTTAATTATTCAGTAGGGGGAATATCTGTCTAGTAGTTTGACTCACGGCGGCACTTTCAGGATGCAGAAGCTGGTATAGTTCGACGAACACGAGGAGCTGGAGACGAAAGATAAAATGAGCTTCTGCCTACTCCCGTTTGCTGTGAATCAGCGTATCAGAAGCGATTATCACAGAATTGATAAGTCAATGGTTTCCGTAGACCATTAGAGTTTAGGGCATACTGAAAGGTTCAAAACCAGTACACGCTGCTCAAAACGAACATGCAATGAAAGCAACGAGTACTACAGAGTGTTTGCAAGAGAAGTTTCTGAAACGTATGTGCCGCGAACTCAATGGCCCCTAGGCTCGGATTGTCATGCTTACATGCACTAGGCATCGAGCTGCTCGCGGTTCAACCCGATGTCAAAAGGGGTACCCGACGGTGGGAGAGGAAACCCCACGGAGGACACCATAGCCTCATTCGTCTGCCCATGAGCCCGAACCACGCGGGACGTCCCAAAAGTACAACGGGCCTAGGTTTTCAGGCGATTTAGTCGGCAATAGAAACAACATGTAACAAACGCACAACGCATTCAATGATAACGAAGGATGAAATGTAACTTGCCCCAAAAACCTCAACGCTCTCTAAGGTAACCAGCTCACCGATTGTTCCGCTGCCTAGGATAATTTGTTCAATATATATTAATTTATTAGGACTGAAGGAATATAGAATACGATAATAAAATGTTGGATTGATAGAGAATATGAGATGGCTCTCTCCGCCAACCCCATTCGATCGGGTGGAATATAGTTCAGGGCAGTCTGGAGGTGGCAGGATGCGCTGTCGAGCTCGCGGCCCTTCTTCTTCTTCTTCTTCTTCTTCTTCTTCAGCGTTTGTCCCGCTTCGTAGCGGGGTCCGCTCTTCTGGGGTTACGACGCCACCTTTCCCGATCCTGCGCTTGACCAGGGTGGACACCAGCTATTTTCATGTCCGTGTGTAACGTATCGGACCAACGCTGCTACGGGCGTCCTCTAGGCCGCTTTCCAGATACTTCCAAATCAAGGCCTATCTTGCGGACGCTGTCTTCCTTTCCAACGCAGAACGTGGCCGTATAATCGCAAGCGAGCTTCGCGCATCTTGTCCGCTATCGGCGCGACACCGAACTTCTGCCGAATAGCATCATTTCGAATGCGGTCCATACGGGTGACTCCAGCCGTCCAGCGCAGCATCTTCGTCTCCATGACGCTGAGGCGCGTTTCAACTTCCTTGGTCGCTGGCCAACACTCAGCGCCGTACATCGCTACCGGCCGCACGACGGCTCTGTAAATCTTCGACTTCAGGTGCTCTGGGATCTTCCTATCGCAGAGCACGCCAGTCAGCCGCCACTTGGACCAAGCTGCACTCTCGCGTGAGTTCACTTCAACCATCACACCGCCGTCAGACGCTATTGCTGATCCCAGGTATTTAAACACCGAAGTGCGTGCAAGTTCAGCACCGTTAATCTTAATGGAGCCGAACTCGTTCACGTCAGTTGCTAGGAACTCGGTCTTCTTGACGTTCAATTTGAGTCCGAACCTCGCCAGACGGTCGCACCAAGCTTGCACCTGCCGCTCGAGATCGTCTTTGTCTTCGCAAGCAAGCATCACGTCATCAGCATAAAGCAGCGTCCATGGAACAGGCTGCTGAAGATCTCGCGTAATGGCATCCATGACGACAACAAAGAGGAGTGGAGAAAGCGCCGATCCCTGGTGCACCCCAACAGAGATGGGAAACTCCATTGAGGTTCCAGCTGCAGCTTGCACTCTACTCTTTGGGCAAGAGTAGAGCATTCGCACCCACTCTATGAGTTCCTCAGGTACGTTGTGTCGTCCCAAGGAGTACCATATAAGCTCACGCGGTACGCGGTCGAAAGCCTTCTCCACCAGGAGGCGGGCGGCGTGAATAGCATCAATGGTCCCACAACCAGACACAAAGCCGCACTGGTTGTCGGAGAGCTTGACGATTTCACGGATTCGTCTATCGAGGATTCGCTCGAAGATCTTCATGCTGTGCGAAAGCAAGCGAATCGGACGGTAATTGAAGCAGTCCGCAGGACTGCCCTTCTTCTTCCAAATCGGAATCGTCGTACTGTTGTGCCAACACTCCGGTACTTTCTTCTCCTTTACTACCTGGTTGAAGAACTCAGCCAACCACTTAGCAGGATACCAGAGCTTCGACTTCCAAACATCGACTGCCAGATCATCCGGACCTGTCGCCTTACCGGGCTTCATCTTCTTCAGAGCAGCTTCTGTTTCCTCCACGGTGATCTTGTGAATGGGACCGTGAACAGAAGCCACAGAAGGGATGGCCGGATGAGGAAATTCCATAGTGGAAATTTCCTCAAAGTAATCACGCCATCGCTTCAGCGCCTTTTTGCGGTCTGTCAGAAGATGGCCGCTCTCATCATTGATGCCAACGAACTTTTCAATATCCTCGGTTTGGCGATGGCGGGTCTTAGCAAGTCGGTACAAATACCGCTCACCATCGCGCGACTCGAGCTTTCGGTAGACATCACCATAATGAGTGGCCTTCGCAACAGCCACGGCTTTCAGCCTTCTTCGCCTTCTGATACTCCTGCCAGTTGTCGGCTGTTCTGTCGCCGAGAAGCACATGATACAGCGACTTCTTCTCTCGAACCTTCGCTTTCACATCGTCTATCCACAGCCATGTCTGCTTATCGACTTTGCGTAGTCCAGGCTTCGTAGTGCAGAATTCCAATCTTGCAGCTTGGCGTATCGCGTCGGTTGCTCTCTTCCAAGTTTCGTCGACAGTCGTGACTGTCGGCAACCGTACGCGAGAAATCACAGCTGCTTCCTTCTCTTGCATTCGCCACCACTTGATTCTAGCTGCACCGCATCGCTCGATATGCTTCAGCCTTGGAGGGGCGATCTTTAGGGTGCAGATCAGCGGTCGTGTTGTGGTGCGACCGTCTCATACGGCACGATCTTCGCGTCTTTGACAATGCTCCGGTCACGATCCTTCACAAGCATAAAGTCTATCTGAAACTTGGAGCTCCCACTATAATATGAGATGAGGTGGGAGTCGCGTTTTCGGAAGACGGTGTTCACAATGGTGATGCTATGCGATTCCGCATACTCAAGAATACGCTCACCATCGGGGTTACGAGACCCGTATCCGAAACCACCATGACAGCTGTACCCGTCCTTCGCAGCACCTACGTGCCCATTAAGGTCACCAGCGACTATGATGACATCTTTCGACGGTACCTCCGCTGTCTTCTCATCAAGCAGGTTCCAAAACTCATCCTTGGCCTGATCGGAGCAGCCACTCTGCGGAGCATACGCAGAGAAGAAGTGACAGAGTCGCTCCTTAGCGGCGACAACGATCTTCATCAATCGATCGTCAAAGCGCTCGCTTACAATTGAGTCACGAAATCGTTCGGAGACGATTATTCCGACACCACTGGTGGTCCTGGGACTTCCACATAGAACGGCCTTGAAGCCACGTCCTATGTCCCTTGACTTGCTGCAGCACCACCTCGTCTCCTGCACCGCACAGAGATCAACTCTTCTACGCTCCAGTGCTTCAACCAACTCGCACGAGCGGCCCGTCAACGTACCCACATTCAACGTCGCGGGTCCTGCTTACGTTACGGGACTTTCGGACTAGTTCAGTTGCCCCCCGATGCCGTCCTCGCATCAGGGACCCTCGCATACTTTCCACACTCGCCGGGTTCTGCGAGTGCGCGTCGGCTCCCGCGGACGCCGTAGCACTATCTCGAGAAACTTGAACTGTCATACACCATGCGATGTGACATGGGTCTTCGTAGGCCAGACTATCACAAGGGCCTGTCGCCTGCATTCGAATGTCCGCGATTAGCTTAGCTCGCGGAGCGAGCAGTTTCCAGTGGCACCACGTGGAGGAACGGACATCGCCACCTATCCGGTGGAATATAGTTCAGGGCAGTCTGGCGGTGGCATGCGCTGTCGAGCTCGCGGCCCTGAAGGATAAAAAATGGCCTCTGATTATAGTTGTGCTCGAATGACCTATTCGATATGCATTCGAATGATTTTCATTCGAATTCGAATAATTAAGAAATCACGTTTTTCGAATGCATTCGAACTCGAACATTCAAAAAATTACATTTTCCGAAAGTATTCTTCGAATTCGTATATTCAAAAAATCGCGTTTTTCGAAAGTATTCGAATTCGAATATTCAGAAAAACCTCTTTTTTAATACATTCGAATTTGAAATTTGTGGGCATTTGAAACCACTCGAATATTCGAAAAAATTTCAAGAGCACAACTATAGCGGCTGGACAGCGGAGAGCACGGAAGCACTCTCAGTGATGATCGACGGGCCAAGAGGGTGGCGCTTTCACAGGCCGGCATAGTTGGCCTCATCGGCAGATCACCGTGGGGAACCAGCGCTGCTCCCTCATCATCAGCTGGATCGGGGCTGTCTTCATCACTGCCTTAACACCTCATTTGGCACCCTGTTCCAACGGGTCATCCACATGCCCACCTGAGCATCCTAATTGTCGTAGCGTGCAGCTGTCGCTCCTGCGCTTTACCCAGAGACCAGCACCTACCGCCGTAGAAGAGCGCAGGCCTCACGGCTGTTCCATAGAGCTTGCCTTTGAGTGTCCTGGAGCAATTTGGTTGCAGGGATTCCTATGAACTCCTTCCACTTCAGTGAAGCTGCACTTATCCATCCTCTGACCGCCCGTCCCACACCTCCCTTTTTGGACAGTTCACCTCCGAGGTGGCGGGATTCTTCCACCTTCTCTTCACTTGGCAGTCTAGGATCGGTCCAGTACATACACTATGCATATGGTAAAATTGAAGAAGAGGAAGATGTCTTCAAGAGGAGCAACTAAAGCTACAGCAACCTTCCTAATGAAGGTTGCAGGTAAGTCGTCAGGACTAGTTGTATACGATAGCGGTAAGTCATCTAGATGCTTGAAAATGTCTTCTTTGTAAAAGCAAAGTAGGTTATCAGATGACTCACTTCGAGTGGAAAAGTCTTGTTCTGACCATCTTCAATTTCTTATTCGACTTTTTAAAATATAGGGCTAGCACCATAGAAGATTTTTCGAAATCATTGACGGCTGAGTTACCTTCATCACCTACTAGCGAGGGATCTTACGATAGTTGACTGCTTCAGCCTAGAATTCAACAAATTATATAGCGAGCATTTTTTGAATTGTCCAAGAATTTCCGTTCAACGTATGTCACTGTTGTGTCTTCTGAGAAGACGGTCAAATTTAGTTTTAATGAACCTGAAGCGTTCACAGGTCTGAAGCCATGGATTTTTTTTGAGTCCAGCCAGGCTTTTTCTTTAAGCTCAAAAGGCATAGACAGATGCGGTGGAACGTTGCCTCCATTCAGGGTTTGTCTCTCAAGAGGACAAACTCCTGAATGGATGTGTGCAAAACTGATAGAAAATACTCATACCTATCGTTGACATCAGGAAGAGCTTACGAAATATATTTCCAATCAAAGGAGCATAAGCAAAAAAAGGAGCATAAGCATAATTTTTTTAAACATGTTTTGCAACGATGAATATTACAGGAACGTGTCGGTACCATCTACAAGCAAAGTCTCCTTCTGTGCGACAAGCTCTATATTACCAGAATTGTTTTCTACGCGTTACACCTGTTAGACATCTGTTTTGTTAATTTATGTTGGCATTCAATTTTTCTCTTCTGTTTTCTCATAAGCAGCTTCTTCTGTTTTTTCTCCTTCTTTAGCATTTTTCTCTTCTGTTTTTTCCCCAATAGGGCGTTACTTATTTTCCACTTCTAAAAGCTCGTTTTTCATGTTTCTATCATTCTCTTCGATGCGACTGTCGGAAGCACAGCGTAAGAGAGCTTAGCCCTTGACAACATATTCATACACATATTTAGATTTACGTACACTCACATATTCATATATATATATATATATTCCTTCTGCTGTCACTTTTCTACGAGTCATAAAGGCAATCGTCTCGTGCCTCCCTACTAAGCAATCGCCTGGGGTGCGTACCAGTTTAAAGAGGCCCTTGAAAGACAGGACCTGCTCCAGGATTAAGTGCTTAGTAGGTCGTAGCGCCAGCATCTTCAGTAAATTGGTATCAGTGACGCAGTAGTTTTTCTCTACTATTCGATTATATCGTTTTCCTTTCTTCAATCTTTTCGATACCGCAGAAATTTAGGGCTGCTCTCGAGCTATGCTAACCTCAATCGCAGTGAATAACGTTTTTTTTTTGTTCACGTTGCTACATGGCCAATCATGAAAATTCTATTTCGCATTCTTAACCATTTATGTTATGGTTATTGGCTGGAATAAACATAAACATAAACATAAGAATCAGCAAGCGTCTGCATACGGGACTTTGTGAAATGGCCTCCGGATGCGGGAGTACAGGACTTTATGAAAGCATTCACATTGCAAGAGAGACTGTACTGATCACTAGACTTAGTCGGTGCCATCACAGGTAAATCTCGTATTCGTTTGGTGTTGCTGCAAAGAACGAGATCAAATATACGTTTGCCACGAGTTGGCTTCAGAACTTTTCGAACAAGCTTGCTAGGTTTGCAAAAATTGAGGAACGCTTGGATACAAAGGAAGAGGCGTGTAGCGGAACTTTCCCCCAGTCAATATCAGGAAAGTTGAAGACGCCATTAACAACGCACTGCCCTTCAAACGAGGCTAGATCTTAAAACCTTGGGAAGCCGAACCGTACACTGTGGTGGTGCAACTACGCGTCCGTAGACCGCAATCACTTTAATAGTAGATTGGAGTAACCTTAGATCACAGAACACTATTTCAAAGGCATTTGCTAAGATTCACACCAGACAACCCCACGTGCTATGGAACGATTAATAAGAATGACAACACCGCCACCCCTTTTATGACCTCCGTTTAGTCAAGTTTCAGTTAGCATTATAACGTGATAATCGAAACGTGCTGCAGCAAACATCAAATATGAATTTTTTTTGGAAACCTAATGTTAGAACAAAAACACTTAAGCTTCATTGCAGATACCCGAGGAAGACTCGTTAGTTTACCGCAGACGATTGGCTTTCTTGATTTATTTATTTATTTATTACACGACAATATTCGTGTGTTAAAAATTACAACAGAAGTACAACACAAGACACACACACAAGAAATACAACACCACAAGCAACGCCTAATGAAGAGTTAGTCTGAAGCATCTCATTTTAGGAACGTATATGCTCGCGGAGAAATTTTTTGAAAGCGTTGTAGTTTGATGGCAAGAAATGTTTTTTGCGAAGCTTCTCATATAACGAGAGTGTCCTATGAGTGAAGAAGAAACGACGACAGTTGTGTTTGGCAGTATCAGTGTCATATTTAACGACACCACCTCGGGTGTTAGATGCTCTTATCGACACTAGATCTGTAATTTCGACTCCAATTTGCTGATGTGCAATTTTGTGAAACAGTAATAGATCATTTCGCGTTCTTTTAAGGGCAAGAGACGTCAATCCAAAATTCTTATTTCGCACACTGCTTGAGGGTATTTGATGTAACGATATCCTAGCGTACGCGTCATGAGCTTCCTTGTAAAGCTGTTTTGCATGCTTTCTAATGTTGTGATACCTTTACGCGTGTAAGGATTACAAACTGGGGTACCGTATTCTAGAATTGGTCTGATAAATGCTTTATATACTTGGAGAAGTAAGCTACTATCGTTAGAAGATATAGCTCTGAATACGTTGTACATTGCTCTCATGGCTTTGTTGGAAACCAGTGTGCAGTGTTTGTCAAAATTTAGATTATTCGTGATTAGGAACCCTAAGTCTTTAACCTCGTCAGCACAACTGAGTGGTGAGTTGTTGATAGTGTATTTGTGTAATTGACCTCTAGCCCCTAGATGAAGTACTTTACACTTTTCCTCCGAAACTGGTAACTGCCATTTTAAAGACCACTTCTGGACAATATCGATAGCCCTTTGAAGATGTGCGGCGTCCACCTCACTCGATATTGGCCGATAAATCTTAATATCGTCAGCAAACGCACAAAATTTTACTCCACTATCTTCCAAGAGGTTCAGCAAATCGTATGTGTAAATGTTGAACAGTATAGGAGAGAGAACTCCTCCCTGAGGAACTCCACTATTTATACATCTGTAACTTGAGAATGTAGAGTTAACTCGAACAGTAAATTTTCTATCGGTCAAGAACGATCTAATCCAGGAAACAATGCGTGGATGGACACCAATTGTCCTCATCTTATGCAACAGATGAACATGCGATACACGGTCAAAAGCCTTACTAAAATCAAAATAGACAATGTCCACCTTTTTTCCCTCATCAAGATATTTTGTCCAGTCGTTCAGAGATTGAATCATTGCCGTTACCGTTGATTTTCCCTTTTGAAAGCCATGCTGATTGCGAGATATTACCCCATGCTTGCGAAGATGATCTACGATGGCTCGCTTCAAAACTTTTTCGAAAAGTCGTGCGAATATTGATGTGATGCTTACAGGTCTAAAATTTTCTGGAACATCTAATGGTGGTTTCTTAGGAATTGGAGTCACGATAGATTGATGAGAGAGCTTACTATATATTGCAGACTTATTAATTGCAAGTCTGGCCTTCCTGATCCATTCGCTTTCCTGCTTGGAAAGAGGACGTATATACACTCCGCGACAAAAGGATCGTAGCCTAGAAGCTCTCCTGAGTGATGACTTCTGATAATGTGTGTTCGGCAGAACAACTTTCAAAAGGCGAGGTCTGCGCTCAGAAGGCTTACCTAGGCTATACACAACTTGTGGCACACACTCAAACACTCTAGGTGGTCGAATATTTGTTTTACGGTGTCAGCATCATAAAGAGCTCTGGCGACAGATGATGGAGCACTGGACTCCGACACTTATGACCATTGATCGAAGACGTTCTTTCTCCGTGAAACTATCTTCGATAGGTGAAGGCGTAACAGAGGATTGGACAGCAACCGTCTTGGAATTAACGAGAGAGATGTTATTTTTGGACCAACCTGATATTAGGTCGTTGCATATGAAATGGCCGATTTTGACTGGAAACTTTGACAGATCATAATTTGGCTTGGGGCAATTTTATTAATCGAAAGGAGCATCATTACAAATAACGCACTTTGCCCAAGGCGACGATAGCTTAGACATTGCATCTGTGTAAAAATCAGAATTACGAGAATACTTTTCGACATCATCTTGGTTGCTAAATTTATCCTTCACATGACGATCTACATCCTTCATTGAAAAAAATGATAATCGGTAGGGACAGATCTGGTGAATATGCTGGATGCTTCGAATCCCAATTTGTCCAGTTCCTGGGCAATTCAGAAACGTGCGGACGCGCGGTGCAGTTATGCAGTAGGATTGGGTCTCCTCGATTGACCAAAGCCGGCTCTTTATCAATCACCTTCTGGTGCATTACTTCAATTAAGGCAGAACATTTCTCCGCTGCAGTAGTCTCTCCAGTATTCAAGAACTTGTGATGGATTATACGAGCTATTGTTCACCATACGGTCATGATCTTCCTTGAATGGAGACCTGGTTTCGGCATCTCCTTGGGACTCTCATTCTTGTCCAGCCATTGTGCAGAGTAACGACGACTGTCATCGTCGTAGGCTCCCTAGGTTACGCAGCCGTAACGGAACACAGGTGTTGTGGCGCTTTAGCATCAGCCCGGCGATCAGTTCCGGCGAGATCCGTTCAGACAGTTTCTTTTCTTTTCCGATAACATTTAGGTGCTGCCGTCAACGCCGAGACGCTGTGCTAGTTCTCTCACAGTTTGGCGCCGATCCGCTTCCACCATGGCATTGAGTCGGTAATCGTTAACGAGTCAATGCGGCCTACCTCGGTCTTAACTTTCGAGACTTTCACCTCCAGATCGAAAACATTCGAACCAGTTGGAACCGATTATGCGTTCTGCGGCCGCAGCGCTATGTCCACTTTTCCGTTCATTTAAGTAGAGCAGCCCAATATCATGTTGATTCATACTGTAAAGCCAACATCAAAAGCTCGGCAAGAGACAATTACGTCACAAAGGTTATGAATTGTAAAAAAGCAGATTCTGCTGCTTTCGGAAACTACATACATTGCCTGAGATTTCACATTCTTAGCCACGAAAAACCCACCAGAAATCAAGGGAGCAAAATCGGCCATTTTACCGACGCAACAACTGCGAGTTTGAGAATGGAAAAAATCTTGGGTAGGGATCAGCCCCAGTTCGACAATGGTGGAGAGGCGTTCACTTTGCATCCTGCTAGGGGCAATCCACTACACGGCGTTCTGTAGAGATCCAGCCACAGTTAATGGTGAACATTTATCACTGAATAGCGTGAGACAAAGAATTCCTACGCGGGGAATTGAGCGGTTGTAACGCTAGACATTGTTCTCGTCCCTTAACTCAACACATGAGCTGCTAATAAAAAATTTCTGCCGAAGCTTTCAGGAAGAGAAGAAGGAAGAATAACGAAGGAAGTGAATTTTAACGAGATACACTAGCCGATCTGTACATGAGGAAAATAAAACTCTAATATTCACAGCATGGAGAACGCTCCACACCGCAACAACGGCTATGACACTATCTGTGTAACATCGAAATCGCCACTGAAATTTAAGAATCAACGGGCATAAATATTCACATCAGAATCATATAGAGCGCTTGGAGACTATTCGAACATCTAATAGCTACTTCGAGGAGAGCAATCGAAGCGGGATGAGTAGTACAACGGGACGAATGTGCATTACCGGTATGAAAGTCAGCTCTCGTACGATGGCGCCCTTAAAGCTCCTGCTCGCCAGGAAGGCTCCACAGCTGGAAGAGGAAGAACACGAACAAGGCGAAGGTGACCATCGAGAACGCTCCGATGGCGATAAGGCGGTAGCTGACGAACGCGAAGCGCCGGCTCGGTGTGTTCACTTCGCCCACTCCGACCAGCATCTTGCGGTACAGCGCACGCTCCTCGGCCCGACGTCGGCGACGAATCCCTCCCAGTCTCTCGATCTCGCACTGTACCACCTGAAGCAATGCTCAACGTTCTCTGCCAGGCGAAAAGAGGTTCCGCGTTCCGCTCCAGATCACTTTTCTGCATCTTTCCCACTACAGCTCTTTCGAGCAGTATTCCTTTGTCCGCAAAGCGTTGCCAAAACAACTCCCCATCCACGGCTTTGATTCAACCAAATCAGAAGACGTGTATTCGGGGAAGTGTCTTGAATAAGCCAGCAGTTTGAAAATAGACCTATGCCAAGAGAAAGCTTCTTGAATACCACTAACTTTGTGCAAAGTGCAGCTGCCACGAGCACCTACAAAGGAGCTGCACGAAGTGAAAGGCCAGTGCGGTTGCCTACAAGTCTCAACGCTGCCTCATATGCGAAAGGGTGTCAGTATTTAAAAGGTGTGAGATGCAACGATCTGGGTCACAAATGGGCTGGTGATGTAGATAACGAACTCGTAAGCACGCGGTGGACGTTTCGGTGCCTTGCTATGTAGGCCTTTTTCAAACTTTTTAACATTGTCCTAGCAAAATGCTGTTACGTTTCCTTCCAATGTTAGTATAGCCTCAAGCTACGTAATGTGATAATCCCTTCTCATTGCTCCGTCGTCTGCATGTTCTCAACACTCTAAATTCCTATGGTTCACGCACCGCAATATTAGCAGTTATTTGGCACTAACGGAATGTTTTGGACAGGGGACTGAACTTACGAATGCCTCCCAAATTGCGGAACCTACGCCGCAGCGCGGCAACACCTTCCGACCCGCCGCGTTCAGCCGCCGCCAGCGCGACATCCTCCGCAGCTGCCGCGACGACATCCGTGGTGATGGGGCAGAGGTGAAGAAGAACCAGAGTAGATTAGATATCTACAATAAAAGCCTTCCGATCCTTGAGATCTACAAGTTTACTTTCCTTAGGTCTACTGCTTTACTTCTATCTGCTCTACCCTCTTCGAAACCTTCATAATTATTTTTAAGCTTTTCTTATGCTTTTTTGCAACAAACTGGCAACCAGCTTCACCGTTATTTCCGTCCCTAGGGTTCCACCACTAATTGCGATCTATCTCCCAAAAAATATCATTTAGAAGTGTTACATAGTGGTCCATGGTATTCCTTCGGTCCCGTCTTTAGCATCCTGTCCTATTTCCCTGTCAGCTACGATCAATTAGCCTACCCGACCTCTTCTCATCTTAGAAGGCATCCGCTGGCCTTTCTGACGAGGGGGAACCTGAATTTGCTAAATAGCTTGATAAAAACCACTGAAGCATTCAAGAAAGTTCCCATGAAGTGGTCGTCGCGTTCGGGGCACGCGCTTGCACACGTACGACAGTGATCAGTGATGGCGCAGCAGCGGCTAACTATAGCGCGGTGGTGGCTGCCGCAGCAGCGATGACCATTCGTAAGTTCGATCCGCTCTCTGAATATTTTGAATACGTGAGGGAGACAGGCATGCTGGTAAACATCAGGCGCATCCGATTTGAATGCGGATTACGTGGAAGCATCATGAGCCCGTGATAGTATTTAGAAATTCATCGTTGATTGCACAGTTTTGGTTTTGCAATTCGCTATGGTTTTCCCACAGTAAAGGCTGTGTCCATTCCTATGGTGCAGTTTGAGCAGTAAAGCGGTATTCATGCCACTACACGACCTGAGAAGAAAAGTGCCGAGAAGTTTGGTACAATATTACACGAACGTGCTGAATGGGAGTAGAATATTCAATCAAAGGGGAAGTTGAACATCGATGAACTCATGATTCGGACTGGGCTTTCGATGACAAGGAGGGCAATGACGTAGCACCTGCCTCTAGTGACGACCATGTCATATACTTTGTCAACACGGGCGCTCTAATGGAAAAGTGTGCAGCCTAGCAGTACATCTGCGTACACAATCTGCTACTGGACACAGATGTTTACAGATAAGCTCCTAACAAGGAAAAGGCCTGCCACACTAACGTGGTTGAAAATATTGCCTAAAATTTATAGCAAACATAAAAGCAGTTTGGCAATGTTAGAATATTTCAACAACAACAAAAAAGGGTGCAGCGGGAGACGCAACTTCCAAGTTCCACTTACGAGTCCGTTACCTTCACCACCAGGTAATCTGTGGTCACCGTCTATTGCACCTCATTCACTCAACACCCTCTCCTATATCAGGCGACGTCGAGCTGCAATGAAGTCTGATCTTCTGCAACTCCTAACCCCTTGACCATGGCAACTCTAATTTGCACACAGTTCATAATATTCTAGGGTTTTTCGTCTGGCATCGGTACCGAGTAAAAATTTTACGCTAATTTGAAACCCCAGTGCATCTGTCAATCTTTAGCGAATAAGCAATGTTTGATATTCTACAAATTTGACTTCTTTCCCATCGAATAGAGTTCAAATACAGCAGTATCTCGGACGTAACCACTGTAGACATGAAGTACTACATACAAGGCTGGGCAATAAGGTTTTCTGAAGGGTACTTAGAAACTTGAAAAAAAAACCACGGAACATTAGCAGAGCTGTCAACTGCTAAGTAACGCCTTGCACCTGCATGGTGAAAGTGACGAAACAAGAAGTGGGAAGGATACCGTGTCATGGGGATCTATTTCCTGCGCACGCTTGAGGCATTCCATCGCTTCTTCCGTGTCGTTACGGGCGGCTAACGCCGCTGCCCTTCGGAAGAGCGCTTTCGTGTTTGCTGAGTGCAGGCGCAAAGACTCCTCGGTGCATTTGAGGACCTCGTCCCAATCCTCCAACTAGAAAAGAAGAAACCTAGCAAGCAACAGTATCTTCAAGAAGTATTTCTCTTTCGTGTAGCATGTACTCTTCATAAGAACGTACCTTAGCATAACACACAGCTAGATTGGAGTGAAGGGCCGAGAACAGTTTCGATAAGGCTTCACTGCTTTTAGGAACTTCGATTATACCAGATGCCCTATAACACGTTTCATATTACACGTTTTCCTTTTAACTAACTAACTTTAACTTTAACTTTAACTTCCTTTTAACCGATGTTTTTTACTCAGATTTTATGAAACCCTTTGACAAGGTGCCATGGAATCAATTAATCTCAAAACTGACATCGGCGTTGATACATGAATACTTAATTGGATGAAAAAACTTTATAAGTGACAGGCCCTCTCATGCAGGAGTTAGAACTTTTGCAGATGACAAGAAATATGCAGAAACATCGTTGGGGGAGAAGACCACGCTGCCCTCCAAACTGTGAACTAGATAACAACGCAAGATAGCCCATTTCATGCAAAAAAGTGCATCATCTTGGATAGAAATATAACAGACGCTTTTTTGGTCTACGATCGTCCAATGTAGTTCAGTACTGGGAGAGCAACAGTCATACATCTATATATCTTATTCTCCAAAATCATTTAAACCCGTAATGAGCACAGCATTTGAGTTTCGGATGATGACTAACCCCGAACTGGTTCAATCCTTTACTAATACTAATTCAAGATCACAGGTAGCTAGTCACTTCCACAAGGAGGTTTACGTCGCTTAGGTGTTGATACTAACCGCCCTAAACAATTTCTCAGAAACAAGTGTTTATTAAGGAAAGCAAAAAACACTGTCGGAATCCACCAGCAACAGCCAAAGCCACGACGATTGACGAACCTCTTATAAACAAAAATCGCCTTTTCGTACTCCCTCCGATTAAAGTAGAAGTTGCCTCGATCCTTCAGCATGAGCACAAAGTCGGAAAGCTCCTCTTCACCCATATTCTCATAATCTGGTGAAGTACCGATTTCGAGGAGCTCGATCTGAAACGGCAGTGCACCTCTAACATGTGAATTTGCTCATTTTGATTGTTCAGACAACTAACTCGATATTCCTGATCCTGATTCGGAGGGATTAGGTCGTCCAGGCCGCCCTCTCCATAAGCCAAACGGGCCTTGGTGCGAATCTCCGCCACCTCCTCAGCGTGCATGAGTTTTGTCGTCAGCTCCCACGCTGAATCATGTGAAGAAGCTATTAGCAGCTGAGAGGAAAACTCCGTGAAAAAAGTAGGAGAACAAACCATCAATCACCATACTGAAACCGAGGATGAACGTAAGCCGATCATGAGAGTCGACTCCTCGCAACGTATCAACCACCTGTAAACTGCTACTTAAACCACCATTTCATCACCTTCTCTTGGGACCTCTTCGCAGCAATCTATGGTGAGAGCATCAAACTATCGTTGGCGTTAATCCATTAGACCGACACGGCCTGGACTGGACTGTCACTTGCACGCGGTTGAACGCCAGTAAATAAAAAGAATACTACTCTATGCTTTCTGAAACAACAACAGCGGAAGCAGTAATTGTGGTTTCAAATGCTGATAGAGCTACCTTGATTGTAACCCACTGCCCATCCGTTGGCAGCTCGTTGCCCTGTCCGTCCCTCACAACTCGTTTCATAAGCTGACCGCTTCCCAGCACGTCTTCCCACTCCGAACCTCTCTCCCTTGCAACGGCTTCCATGCGACAGGACTCCTCTAGAGCGTCTGATGAAGGACCTTTCACTTGTGAGGCCAGAGTCTGCAAACGTGGCTGCTCAGCAAAAGATCAGTTGATGACCAGTTAAACGAAAACACCAGTGACATTAGCTTGCAAAACTATGACGGCGGTTGCTGATAAACATTACGCAAGGATAGAACTGAATGTTATTCAACCTAATAATACCATACAAGTATTAGTTTCCAGAAATGAAAACAAAACCCCTAAACTGGAACAAATGGAGAACTAGATAACCAAAAAAGGTTGACAGCCGCTGATTCGCATTTACCCAACCCAACCGTATCGGGAAAACCAAATCATGGGACTGAATATAGAGCTTGAAATGGACAATAGGTGAGGTCGAAGCAAGACAAACAGAAATACCTACATGTGCTCTGGCTACATGGTTGACATCCGAATCAGAAAGCGCCCCCCGCTCTTCATCGATGCTGCCATCGAGGGATTGTTCACCAGAGGACACAGCTCGAGGACCAGCAGAAAGGACCTGAAAATCCTAGCAATAAAGAAATCAATTTTTCATGTGTTTCTAACCGTTCTCAACAATGCCATTATTGGCCTTCCCATGGTACCCGAAATGTTATTGGTAAATACTTTATGAACAAAACAAAACCATAAAACTATACCATCTATTTACAAATATGTATAAACAATAGAATAAGGCGGGGAATTCTCCTAGGCAAAATGAACGTTGCTCTTTAGCATCGTCTCATCTTGTCCGATACAGCAAATAAGCGTAGGACAGCATTGTTTATGTTTATTTAAGCCAACAACAAACAACAAAGTTGACAAGCGAAACACGTAGCAAAACAATGGTTGGCTGTACAACAAGAAATGAAGGGAATGATATGAAGACATATGTTATACCAGAAACAAATCTGTTAGCTGAGAAAAGCCCAAGATTTAAATTCATTCCTCATCAATGTTTAGTCATTGATTCCGTAGAAGTCATTTCCATGCAAAATAATGAGAAGATATCTTTCTTCCTCATACTTAGTTAACTACAATTAGATTGTGTGCGAAGGTACTATTGGAGGGCAAGAAAGAGCGGTTTTGCAAAAACCAGCCAAGTTATAGCGTGGTATGTATGAAATTCGTAAATTTCGTACCACTCTCGAGCAGCATTCTAGGCAAGTCACACCTAAGCGTAAGGATATAGCCTTTCGAACTTAGGCGAGGTGTTAGGCACACTAGTTTTCCAAATCAGGCATACAACATTTGAAGATATACAGTTAACTGGGAGCGACATGACTGAAAAGCCCAGCATCTCGTAAGCTACTGTAGTGACAATAGTAACAAATGCTACATGCTGAGCACAAAAAGTTCTGGCTTTTTCACGAACAAACGCATATTGTCGTAATTATCCACGAAAGCTGGGTATCGAAAAGTCAGTAGCAAATATATGACAGCATCATCTGCATTATTTCTCGAAAATCTAGGGTATAAGGATTACGTGCGCGCTTTGGTTGTTTCACAAGTGCACAACTACTTCTTAGATGTTATTTCAGGACAATTTAAACAATACAACAACTATGCCACAACTTTGACTAATGGTAGGAGAAATTTTGGAAAGCATATAACGGTCCAGCGACACTGAAAGTGAGTACATTCAGCACGTTGCATACTAAGACGAGTTCACTTGCGGAGATAAGCATTGCGTGCCGCTGTGCCAAAGCTGTTATTCTTGAAAATGGCCCCAGAACAATATACATACCACAACATTTACACACCCTGTCCATATACATCACGTGTATATGGACAGGGTGTGTAAATGACATCTTAGATTTGAAAAGTATATCCTGTTGGTGGGGAAGTGCACAGAGTAAGCGCATCACGCCTTTCGCTAATCACTAAAGATTACGATAGTCAAACTCAAGGCTAAACCGACTACACCCCACGGCAGAACATACGAATTACTCGCCTTTGACAATCCCTTTCTAAAGCACGTTGGACTGTTATTAAAACTCCCCAGAAATATTAACAGCCGTAGGAAGCATTTCAATTTTCGGACAACTCTCGTCCAAAAAGCCGCTTGGTGACCACGAAACTTAGACCAGCACCCTGGTAATTTTCTCTACCGTGCTCCAATTCATAGCCGTCTTGCTGCAGTTTTGGAACTCTGAGTTAATGGAACATCAGTGTAGGCTTTATACGGAATGAGGCGATGTCTAAATGGTCCTTTGCCGCCCCAGGCCATAGCACTGAAGAATGAGATAAGACCAACATAAACTAGCACGATTCTGACGAACACACCCCCAAATGGTTACCGTATCATTTTGACGCGCATTGGCGATGGAGCGCGAAATCCTCCATCCGTAGCATTACACTCGCGAACCTCTTATCGCTCAGGGAATACGAAGCTGGGTTCTGCGCTCTTCGACCGCTGGAAAAATGCGCAAAAAGTGCCTCAAGATTGCGTACACGTCAAAGCCTTTCAAATCCCAAATAGTCAGCCGAAATGCAAGTGTGCTACAATGCTGCATGACGCGACGCCACTTCACTGCACCGCGATCCGCTTGCCGGGAGGGCCATCGCGGACGCACAAAAGATCGATTCAATGCCGCGTGGACGCCGACGCGTGATTTAGGAGGGCGTAGACAGTTTTCTATCAGTTTCGGCTGCGGGACATTATGTAGGAATGGTCGCCGCGGACGCGGCCAGCGCGGCAGAAGACGTCGCAATCGGGTGACTTCAGCGGCTAGTAATATCTAGACCTGCATCAAAACCTGCACATCAAGTGTTAGGAAATGTATACAAAGTCAGTTTCACTGCGATAGTGTGTAATATTTTCAGCTTTTCCTGAAGAAGCACCATATAAAATCGAGCATTAGAACGTTGTCTAGTTTTATAACTCGAACTCAATTTCTGAACCAGAGCATGTTTTTCCGCAGCTACTGCAGAAGCAGGAAGGGATATCAACAACTCAAACCTAGCGACTGCAGCAGGTCATGAGGCACAACTCACACGACCGCAGCGGAGCTCATCGCGCCCGCGGCAGTCGCTGTCGCGGGCGCTGCGACCATCCGTACATAAAGACCGCCCCTCATCAGTTTCCGCGCTCCATCGCTAACCGGTATACGATAACTATTCGGAGTACATTCGGCATTGTCGTTTTACACAAGCATAATGAAACCAATCAGGACGACCTCATATGAATTTTTTTAGGTCCTGTCCAGCTTCATGGAGGTAGCGGCTACAGCGCTTTCATACAGAAACGTAGTGAATGCTTGCAGATACTAATAAATAGTAAACACCTAGACCAGCAAATTTCACAAATAAGGGTTCATCTATCTGAAATTTCGTATGGATACCTATGATGTGCCTAAATGCGATCATCAGGTAATCCAGAAGAATTTTAAGAAACATCACTTAACACTGCGAATGGCGACTTCTGCTAGCCAAACTTCACTGGTATTGATTAAACTGCGCATTTGTACATGCAGAGAACAAAACTCTGTTTTAGGGTGGGCAACATCTATCATACGAACTGCCTCAGCTGAACAATGCACGTCGTTCTCACTCAGTTGACCCACTCTGAATCAAGGAAGCTAATTGAGAAATGTTGCAGCACCAGAAAGCTGGCGGTTGGTTCGACTCAGCTGATCAAAAACGGATGCAATTTCAAGACTTCTTCTACATGCACGTCGATGTAACGAAAACACTCCGACGGCGCTCGCTCAGCGCTACCGTAGAAATCAGCGCATGCATAAAGACGATGGGAGTGCACTATGAAGAAGAATATCGTGAGAAGTCAATGCAAAATAAACATTCAAACTTACCTCAACAAGGTCGTCATGCTCCACCACGTCCATGTCATGAAGACTGTGTGGGTCGGACATGCTTAGAACCTAGAAGCGTAAAAATGCAATGACGTACAAAACGAGAATTGGAAGAGCGGTAGTAGTTCGCCTTCAATTCCCTAAGAATGAGGCTAAATAATAGGTAGCATCAGGAACGGGCACCACGTATGCAATCGCGAAATCACGAGTTGTTTGGGCGCAATGGAAGAGGGAAAAGTACACGTGCTCTTCATGTGACATTCGCTGCCTGCGAAATAGTTAGCATTCCTAAATGTTCAGTAGGAATAAACTCCTTATAGCAAATGGTTTGCGAGTTGGAACATTGCTACTCATTTCTTCCTTCAAAAGGTAAGTCACCTTTCACATTCATTCTACAAAGATTTGAAATTGCCTACAGTACCTGAGTTCTAGGCAACACAGCCAACCAGCTTATGAGTTCACACAATCTAACAATGTATTGGAGATTCTAGCTATTCCCTTGTTTTGCTGCATTTAGCTTTGGATCAGGCGATCACCTAATTGCTACACTCTGTAGAACCGAGATTGAAAATTTATCAAAGGCTCCTCTTCTAAAAGTTTTTACCGGATGAGACCGTATTTTGGACGTGGTAGAGTTGGCAGTTAGTAGAAACTACCACCGCTTATAGTGCAAGATAAGTATCCACCATCTTACAAACAGCGCTTTTTATCCAGCCATCATCAATGGCACATGGATGACACTAAATCCATCGCAACGCGGTGTTGCTTAGAAGAAAATTTGGATCTGTCCTACTCGGAAGTCACCGCAAACACAAACTCGGCTCCTCCGCAATAAAATGGTTCCCTTGTGAACCAATTCAGTGCTTTGACTTTGAAGAATAGTTCACACGTCGTTTTGAAAAAGAATGACCCCTCCACTAGGATAGATCCCAAAATTTGAGCAAAAAAAAAACAAATTTGAAAATGAAAATTAGAAACGAAATTGAAGGTCCTATACCGTGGCTACCCGTAAGTCTTGGAAGCAGTAATCGGTAACTCACAATGCCAGTACCATCAACTAACGGTAAGATCCAGCTGACGCTTGCTACAAGTAAGACTTCGTCTTTAGAAAAAGCTGACCACAACTATATGCAAATCTAAACGCTTCAATCCTTCTTCTATTCTACAAGGATGAGGTAGCATTATTGAATGATGAGAGATGCAGATGCAGCCATCTAGTCAGTTAGCTGAAGGTCAATCGATGATTTATGTTTCCCTTAGAAATCTTATCCGAGCATCAGCAGTGCCGTGACTCAGCTAAACAGAAGACCGAGGAAGAGATTAGCTCATTCAGCAGGCATGAATACAGGCAGGAGAGGCAGCTTTCAGAAATAGCACAAATCCGGTTTAGAAGTCGTGGAGCTCACAACAGATGGAGATTTTCCCACTATAGGACCGATTTCACTAAGTATGAGCAGCACCTGATAGTTTCCCACAAAAACGACTGCTACAAAGCACAATGCCTTTTCAAAACGTTCCCATTCTTCCTCTCCCCACCCCGAGTATGGAATTTTCTGGCACTGTTGTACTTCTCACGACCCTAGAGGTCGAGAGGAGGTGGAAAAATCATTACCCAACTTCACCCAAGTGGGTTAGCGGGGGTGCTGAATCTGATTTCTGTTTCTGAAATTTCGTCCGATTACGGCAGGTTACGGTACATGTGGGTAGGGATGCCCAAACTTCGTCCACGGGGGTTACTTGGGGCGCTGATAACGAAGGAAATAGCCATTTTCGGTATTGCAATGGGGTGGGGTAGGTGTGGATAAGTACTCGGCGATCGCATCCCCGACAATTTTACACACCCGCACCTACAGTAACGTTTCGTGCTCCACAGTATTACTAAAAATGGATATCAGACTCGTGATCTGCACTCCAAATAACCCCAATGGGCGCCTCGATCTCTGGAGTCGTGAAAGTGCAGCAATGCTCAAAGAAAACAGTCTGTTTTCATCAAAGAAGCGAATCAGGTTACATCAGCAATAGGAACCAGTTGATAGTATCCATGCACAGGGAGCACTAGCGAGTGCCCCCCCCCCCCCCCCCCCTCCGCACTGTACTGCTCACACATCATACTACTCAAATGAGTTGAAACCCTATACCCATGCCATCACTCCCGCGCAGCTGTTCGAACTACCTCGTTCACGGGTTCTGGACTGGAGAATCCATTCTGAGTCCAAAGTATGTTGTAATGAAGTCGACGAAGGGTAAGGTAAGGGTAAGGTTATCCGACAGTGGAAACATTTTCTCTCCGATCTGCCATTTTTTGACTGCGCCGCCCAACTATCCTCACTTATTGCCCAGATTAACATTGTGAAACCATTAAACTACGCTTCACGAGTTATGCGCATCAGAACGGGCGATGGTGTGTCACTGAGAAAATAGAATTGTCTAATGTTAAGATAAACGAAGAGAACCTAGGGTGCCTTTCTCAGTAAGCACTCACACCCGGTAGACTGCTCCATATAAAGTTCAAAGCCCGCGTCGAAAGAAACTGTGCTCATGTCTATGCAATTCATCAAGAGGATAGCTTCTGGCTGAACAATGTATGAGGAATTTTCATAGAAGGTAGGGGTTAACGAGATTCGCAACATCGGTAGCAAAAACTGTCATGATTTGTGATATGAGTTCCACATGCCGATGACAAGGTATGGACTCATAGGGTCGGTTCTCAAGCACAGTTCCCTTTGACTTATCTTACGAGAATGATCTATTTTATTTATCTCTGCTCAACGATATACTTTTTGATGCGAACAAATCGTGAAGGCACTGATTAGCTTCATTCAACGACCTGGGATCCAGAGCAACAGAAGGCTACAGCGCACGCGCAGAGCCGCCTCGTTACACACCCAGTGGATCACACTAAAATATAGCCCATACACGAGTGAGGGGGAGGAAGGCGAATTAGAAAACTGGTGCCGCTCTTAGCCGACTGTCACTTCAATCGGGATCACGGTGGCCATTGCTCAAATTCCGTAGCATCTACGCAATATCACGTACAGCATCACATAAATGACGTGCAGTTTTCAGTTTGATGATAATTTGGCAGCATAGCGTTGCGGTGTTTCTCATTTTTATTTGTCTTCTTTATCTGGCGGTTCAAAATGAGGCACCTCTAATCCATTCGGTGTTCGGGCTGAGTGTCATGTTTTTCATTTAAATTTTCCAGGATGGCACCACATAAAGACGAGGTGAAGACTGAGGCGCCATCGATGGATTTGATGAGACAGAAGGCGGGACCACATTGTATCAGCACCACGCACACTAATCTACCAGTTCAGAGAGTAGGTCTTTGATTTGCTTGAGCGGCTCGGCTAGGAGGTTGAGCCGAATTTGGAACGAGAGCAGTCTTTGCATGCATTGTTTTGATGTCTTTGGTTTTCGAACTTCTGGCGCCTTGCATTTTAGTGCCATAGAAAAGCGCAATACTGGTTAGGGGATGTACTCACCTGCCCAATGCATGCATACCTGTGATATACCGTTACAACGGGCAACATGCGCTTTACTAACGGTGGTCCGCACCACGTACTAGGATTGTGCATGATGTGTAGATATATCGTATCGTAGACGAATGTGTCTTGGTGGGGAGGGGGTCTCCACTTTTTCTGAATGAAAGTAGCGGAAAAGAAGAAAGAACAGAGTGAACTAAACTATTTTCACAAAGACAATAGTTCGCTGAACTACTGTCTTTGTGAAAAAGTATAAGTATAAACGGAGCCTTATAGCTCATTCCCACAGTCTTACTTAGACCTAACCAAATTCTGCTGATGCACTCGGTGGCGGCTCTTCTTGCTCCTCCAAGCCGCGTGCGGTCGCGTCGTATCGACGTGTCCATTTTCGATATCCACTGACATCACGGTCAGTCAATATGGAGGAGGGTCGTTGAGCGGTCGGTGGCGGATCGCGGCTCTTCCACCGCCGCTACAGGAGAGCCCTGGGAGACGGGAGCAGTTTTCGCACGAGCAGCTTGGATGCACCACACCTTGGAGACCCTTCCCTTAGCCTGTTTCTGCGCTCGAAGAGCGCAGAACCCAGCCGCGGACTCCCCTGAGCGACGAAAGCAGTTTCCATAGAAGCAGCTTTGGTGGCAGACAGCCTGGAGTCTATTACTAGCCTGTCTCTGCGCTCGAAGAGTCTCTGCACTCGAAGAGCGCATAACCCAGTTGCTGACTCCCAGTGGGAGACGAAAGCAGTTTCCTTACGAGCAGCTCTGGTGGCACACACCCTGAAGTCCCCTCCCTAGCCTGTTTCTGTGCTCGAAGAGCACAGAACTCAGCCGACGACTTTCACTGGGAGACGAAAACGTGCCCCAATGACAACGGCTCGGATGGCGTGAGCAGGCGCTGGCACTTTGCCACGTCAGCGCCTGGTTAGATCTAATGGCTATCCATTCCCACTTCCCTTTACAGTTGATTTTTGTTGATCTGATGTGTTATTGTGGTAGACAGTACCGTCCTGTTCACAGGCTTCTCGAATCCAATATTTCTCTTTGCTAACTACCTTTTCCATTTCTCCCACATTGTAAGGGCTGCCGTTTAGAATCGGACAGGTTCAAGAGGAGAAACAAGTGAAATACAATATCAAAAATAAGCTCCTGTCTAGGAGGCTGGGAGGCTGGTCTCCTCTGTTTCCGGTTCAGAGTTAGCAAGTCACATCTCATTCCTACTGTTAGTTATTCCATTCCAGTCCACAGAAAGGCATTGGTGGACGTTTCTTTTGAGAAAGAGAAACGAGTATTCTAGATCCACGTACTGTTTGTTAATAATATCTAGTCACTTTGTTTATAACTGATTTATGCTGATCCTTCCGAATAGAAGTGAGGCAAATCCACGATCGAATATCATTCGTAATTGGAAGCGGGGTCTAGAAAGTTGCTGCACTCATGTGGAAAGGATAACCCACTAATGTCTCGATATATGACGCGGAGACGGGCAGTATTGCGAGATGGGAACGCCCCATCCAATCAGACCGCACTGAATCGGCATGCCATTCAGAAATGGCGTGTACAGTCGGTGCCCTGATCGGCTGGCATATGTTCGGTCTGTGCTCTGATTATTGGCTGGCGCGCTCCCACCTACCAATGCTGCTTATCTTCGCGACATGTACCAATGTTTCTATCGGTTTGCATTGTGCTTTATAGGGCGGAGCAAATTGGTATAAAAAGTGCGGCAAAATTGAGCGCGTAGCTTTCCAAGAAGAGGTCGAACTGGTCTTGACAGTTTTGGTCTCTATTTCCGGTGGCGTAATTGAGTTTATCGTATTCGCCCTATCTAATTCGCTTACGATGCTGCAGGTTCTCGGAGAGGAAACGGAGCTGGCGAATGGTAGCCCGAGCGAGCGTAGGGAGTTCTTAAATAATAGAGCAATATTATAAAGTTTTCGAGATCTTACAAGTGCAGACTTGAGCAGGATACCGGCGCTTTGGCCTGTGGTGAAACGATTTTTTAATTTTTAGTTTTGACAGCGAAATTTTCGCTGTTGTTTCTGCTAGTTCCTAGACTAACACGCAAGCTAGAAATTGGTAGTAAGTTAGAAATTTAATGAATACTCCAACGATGCAAGCTTTTTGTTGGAATGCCATGCATAGGCTTAAGTATAGTTTTTGAATCTACAGTTTTTTTACTTTCTTGAAACGTGTTTTGTTTGGTTTGAAAGATGGTTTACTAACAGGAAGCCGTGAAAAAAAAAGAAATAGTTTGGTAGGAAAACTATTCAGCCTAAGCTGGAAGTAACACAACAGTAAAATAAATATTGAATCACATCTGATTAACATTAGCAGAAGAAGCTTCAGGTTTACGGTTTAAGATTTACAAAATTTCGAATTTCATGTACGCACACCCTTACTCCTTACTGTTTTCTTAATAGAGGTGGTGGGATCTATCCTAGAGGACTCAAGTCTTGACTCTTCGGCTCTGGTTTACGATGACAATATCGTGAAATGTCCTATGAGAAAACTTTTTTTTTACTCAAATAGGGTCAGGGTGGGGTCACCATCTACTCACTAGGGAAGGGTTTCGACCTCCCATGGAACTTCAAGTTGAGACCAGGATCATTAGAAAGAGCTCGAAATGCTGATTACGAATATGGGTGTCAAAATTGCAAAATGAAACTCCTCAGCGAGTTATGGCTTGCCGAAATCGGGGCCTCACCACAGGCTGGCTGTAAGACGCACCAGGCGCGAGAGTGGTGAGTCATCGGGGCTCCGTAAGAAGGGTCCACCAGCTGCGGCGGTGGCGCAGGGGTAGTGCTCACGCTTGTCGCGTGCGATGTCGTTGGTTCGCTTCCCGTTGCTGCGGGTTTTTTTGCAAATCATAATTTATCTTCGAAATGACCTTTTATTTTGAATTATGACACGTGTTTGATAAAATAGCCGGGAAAACTACCACACACGTTTTTGTAAAAATGCTTAAAGGCAAGAAGCCGCTATGGTTACATTTTTATTCACTATTTCTCACAAAGAGTCCAAATCATGTAGTGAATAACGAGAGGTGTTTCTAACAACCTCTGCATTCATGGAACAAAGAAAAAAGGTGTGTGAAGTAAAAAGGTGAGTAGAATATATGATTAGGAAGAGGAAAATGTCGTTGATCTACTGCTTTTTCTTCACTCACTATATCCTTTTCACCAGCGAAGGTGGTGTCCATTCTTTTCGCTGAATTTGGGGTCCAGAGTGCTACTTAATCAGAAACGTGTCATAATTCAGAACAAAAGGTCATTTCAAAGATAAATTATGATTTGCAAAAAAACGGGCAGCAACGGGAACCGAACTAACGACATCGCACGCGACGATCGTGAGCACTACCCCTGCGCCACCGCCGCAGCTGGTGGACCCTTTTTACGGAGCCCTGATGACTCACCACTCTCGCGCGCGGTGCGTCGCATAGCCAACCCGTAGTGAGGCCCCCGATTTCGGCAGGCCATAACTCGCTCAGAAATTTCATTTTGCAATTTTGACACCCATATTCGTAATCAGCATTCCGAGCTCTTTCTAATGATCCTGGTCTTAACTTGAAGTTCCATGGGAGGTCGAAACCCTTCCCTAGTCAGTGGAAATTCGCCTTGGTGGGAAGTGCATAAAACGTGTAGCATATGTGAAGAACACACCAGTGTTGCATAAAATTTCTAGTTTCGTACAACCAAAAACGTGTAGGGCTGCCCTACATGCTGAACCCCCAGGCATACTATTTGCGCTCATTTTTTCAATTTCCTAGCTATGGGATATCACACATTTTTGCTAGCGATTCTCCCTCCGACTGAGACAAGCCCTTGTCCGTCTTGTGTCTTTCATAATTTGATATTTTCCCCCAACCGAAGCAAAGTTAGGTGCCCTTTCAGTTACGTGTAGCGTTTACATTGAAAATGAGTATAAATGCTATGTGTATAAAGTAGGGAAGGGATTAATCTTCGCTATAAGTTTGCACCCTACTTCACAACAGTGCTAGTGTCCACAACCGGTATTGCGCCGTTTTGTTGAAAGGTAGATGGCAAAGTCAGTTTCATTTTCTGAGTTTTTATATCCAGGTCACCGTGCATCCCCTCGTTCTGCTCAGCGTCGTCGACCATTTCAATCGAGTCAGCAAAACACAAAGTGTTAAAAGAGTTGTTGGCGTGTTGTTGGGATCGATGAAGAAGGACAAGAGTCTGGATATTGGAAACAGCTTTGCAGGTAGGAGATCATTGCTTATTGTGCCCTTTGCCTCTAGATTTAATAAAATTTTCCATGTGTAGGGATCTACTTCAAGTATAAGAGCGCCCTGTTTCGCCCTGTCGTCAACTATTCTCGACAGAGTTGTCTATTTAATGGTGGTTTTTCCCAAAACTGCTAGATTGAGAGGAACAAATTTCTCGAAGGATCTTTGATCCAATGGAAATTCAAAAAAATCCATGGAAAATTCCATGAAATTTCTAGGTCATGAGCCTGAAGCTCATAATGTTTTATCTATAGCCCCGCATCCTTTTGGCCGCTCTTAAGCGCAGGCCGATCACGCCTGGGAAAGGCTCTCGCTGGAAGGCTCTCGCTCGGGCGCTCTGGCTCGTTCTCTCGGCGACGACGAATGGTCGGAATCCCTCCACGACAGCAGCTTCGGAAGAGCAGAGTGACGGCGTATCTCTCGACGATCGCGCCTTTGCTCGTCCTTCCTCTAGGGCGCAGCGAAGTAGTCTTGTCGGCGGACCCGCTCGCGCGCTAACTCAGGCCTCAATACAATCCCAAATCAAACCAGAAGGGTCAAGGGTCAAATTCAATTAAGCCACAAAGTTCTCCTCTCCGGCTATCGGTAAATGGTGTTCAAAATCTACAGTGAAGTAATAGCATTTCTTGTAAGGTAGAAAATAAAACTGTACAATAAATCGGTGTTATGTCTTGTAACGGTAAAAGAACCACCAATCTTTCCATTTGGGAGTGATGCTCCAAAACATCTGGAAAATTTCGTTAGGTCGTTAAGCCAAAATTTGACGAAAAATATCGCCAAATCGTTTAAACTGTTAGATCGTTAGCCATTAAATGTCTGGCGACACCCCAGGTCTGTTGGCAGACTTCTTGGAGGCTTGTGTGCACTCCGCTATGGATCGCTATCAGGTTTGGTTCGCGTCAGACCTATGAACCCTCTAGGAGTCTGCGAAGTCGTAGACTAGTCGTGGACGTGTAAAACGTTGTCTTATCCATCGTATATCCGCTGTTATTCGTTGATGCATCAAATATGTTGCGAAGAACCTTAACACGATATCCCCGTGTAGAATACGTGGCTCAGTTTGAAGAGGGATTGATTGTGCTTTATTTCTTTTTAAAGTAAAACTTGTCAAAATTTAGTGCCGTTCGATGAGGACGAAAAGGACAAAAGCACGTGGTTTCTCGACATGGACTATCTGGAGAGTATGTATAGCATGTTCCACAAAGTTGCAGCCAAAGAGAAGATCGTCGGTTGGTATCACACTGGGCCGAAACTTCACAAGGTGGGAATCCTCCTCTCCTTCATCCATTTTGAGCGGCTGATCTTTGAGGAACTTACGTCAATGCTTACATTCGTCTCTGATCATACGTCAACTGCTCCTATGTTGCAGAATGACATTACAATCAATGAGCAGATGAAGCGCTTCACTCAGCATCCCGTACTTGTCATTATCGAGGCTGAGCCAAAGGACATTGGCCTACCCACCGAGGCGTACATTGAAGTGCAGGAAGTCCACGATGTGCGTTTCTTCTCTTTTTGAATGCGGAGGACATTGTGGTTGATGTTCGTCTCATTTCAGGATGGCACTCCACCCATTAAGACCTTCGAGCATGTTGCGAGCGAGATTGGGGCTGAAGAAGCCGAGGAAGTGGGTGTGGAACACCTGCTAAGGTAGCGTTTAGGCCATCTGGCGCCTTTTAGACATAGTTGTCTTATCTGGGTTCTCTATATTGCAGAGATATCAAGGATCAGACTGCTGGCACTTTATCGCAACGGATCACCGATCAGCTGATGGGCCTTCGAGGGTTGCACTCACAACTGATCGACATTGAAAAGTATGTTACACATCGATATGAGAACATAACGTTTTCTGATAACTGCGTTTATGTAGCCAAACTTGGATCAGTCATTTTTTTCGTTGTTCCGTTCGATTGAACAGCGCTGGTGGTGTAAGGCGTAGCATTGCTGCCCGGAAAGCAGAAGGTGCTGGTTCGAGTCTCACCAGGCGCAATGGTTTTGATCGCAACTAAGCATCCTATTTACGGTCATCTTGTAAATTTTGATCTTTAGCAGCACGGTTTTGCACCTTATAGTTACGAGTTGTAATTGCGAACGGTTTTTTTTCGCAGATATCTTCAAGATGTTGCGGCGCATCGACTTCCTATCAATCATCCCGTCATTTATCACATTCAGGTAATATATGTTCTGTTTGTTTAGAGAAGTTCCTCGGGAGCAGTTTTCATTTTTCCTGTCATTATTTTTTCTGATTCCGAATCTTCTTTCTTCAGTTGTTCTTCTAAAGGTGCTTGCTTTATCGGTGATATTCTAGAGTTAACAACACGCAGGGTTTTTTCGTTGTTTCACACATGTCTCCTGTCCACATTGATCGCCATGACATACTCTAGTAGGCGCTACAAATGTCCTCGTCTATCCTCGTTACGTTCCAGAGAAGTCCAGTGGGTATTTCTCGTTGTTTGCCGCGAGCAAGCACCTTTAGAAGAAAGGTCACATTTCCATGTGTCACATAAAAAGCATCATGTGACTAGGAAGAAAGATGGAGTTAGATAGATAGTTACTCGTCTTCACTACTTCGACTCTTGTCAGTCTGCTTCGTCTCTTTCCCCAGTCTGCTTCGAGAGAGCCGTTGCACATGTTAACCTTGCGACCCACATAGGCGTACCTTTCTCAGATGCTCCTTCCGCTGAGCTCGAATGGACATCAGGAACTCTTCATTTTCCCATTTTGCTGATGTAGTTTGATGCATATAAAATGATAAAGGTTGGCGTTAGTTAATTCTTTTGGGAATGCGCCAAGCATTCTATTTCTATTTTTACAAGATGTAGTGGAGGCAATTTGGGTGCGTGTTTTGCCTATACAGCCGATGGAGTCAGTGCTTTGTCTTCGCCAGATAAGCCTGGCACCAACTCACCGAACCAACAACCTGGAATCGGGTGCACGCGACAGCTGGCCTCTCTCATCTGCGCTATCGCGCGCCGATGCATGTGTGACCATTAGTTGTTACGCGCAAGTTTCTGTGCATACGATACTATGCGCAGTCGTGCTTTCCATCAGATTTGGTTTCGAGTTCAGCTAGTGTGCAAGCCAACCATGTTACCCACTATGGGTTCAGTGTATTGGTGGCAGTCCGAAAATAAGAAAACAATGACTTACGCACCTTGCTCCTCCCTTTTGTCGTTCCACAAACTCTTTCTGACCGGATACACATTTAGCACTCGTGGCACAAAGTGCTTAAGGAAACCGACTAGCGCAGGCGCTCATTGTTTGTCTTGATAATCTGTTAGAAAGTCACTCTTATGAGGCATTAATGACATCCGGAGCTGGGTCACACACTGCCAGAGGAATCGTCTTTTTCTGTTTAACACGTTGACGGCAATGAGTCCCAATTTGGGACGCACCCCTAATAAATTTATTTCGAAACCACCGATTTGGATCAGACTTTGTCTAGGGATACTTTTTGGGATGCTGAACCGAATCCGACGCCCGTTTTACCGAATACGACTGGAGACCATCCATATCGACAACTAGGGTGGTCGGGTCAGAATCACCGATTTGGCTCAAACTTCGCCAAGGGGTTTTTTGGGATGCTGAACCCGAATCCGACACCCGCTTTACCGAATATGACGCGCTACGGTTGGTACAGGTAAATGAAGGTGATCAGTCGTCTCATTCTCGAAATAACAGGTAATAAGTGCACTCACATCAAATTTTCAATCAAATTTTTGATTTCTATAATGGTGTTCAGCACAAATTTTTATAGGTGGTAAAATCTGTTCAACAATACAAAAATAATGGATCGATTTTTACTGATTAATTTTGAGACGCGATGTCGTATCTCACTTTCTCTCGCGCGCGCTGCCACGCGCGCTATGCGTGATCTTCACATGCAGGGCACGTGAAAATCACGCCTGTTATCAATGATAAATGAAATGAGGACAGACTCCTTACTTATAATCAACACCCTAAGCAGACACACTGGCGAAGTTTGAGCCAAATCGGTGATTTTGAGCCGACCACCTTAGTTGGCGATATGGATGGACTTCGGCTGTATTCGGTGAAGCGAACATCGGATTCGTGTTCGACATCCCAAATAACCCTTAAGGCTCCCACACACTTCTGCGGCAACGCCGCTCGCCACTAGGGTTAAGGATAGGGAAGGGACGCCGCGGGCGGCGAGCTCTGCGTCCCTGCCCTATGGTTAAGGATATGGTCGCGGCGTTGTCGCAGAAGTGTGTGGGGCCCTTAGGGTGACGTTTGGGTTACCGGATGTCCGGTCGTGAGGGGCTTGGCCGCACACGACGGACGCGCGAAAATCGCTCTGGTCCTCAACGTGTTAAAGAGCACGCAACAAATGTTGGTATTCTGAGTGTTTAAAATTGGAAACGCCGTTTCAGGAGGTGCTGAATCTCTTGCCGGACGTTACTCATCCTGACTACGTGACTGCCCAAAATGTGCAGACGAACGACCAGCTGATGTGCGTCTACATGGGATCGTTGGTGCGATCCGTAATTGCGCTGCATAACCTTATAGATAATAAGGTGTGTTCCACTACTATGCTTATGGCTAGGTTTTTGATCAATAGTTAAGGCGTGGTAATTATTGGATTAGAAGCCGTGTTTTGACTTACAAGGGAAGGGTCTGAAGTGTATGTCTGAACGGGGGGAGCGAGTCTTATAAGGAGATTCCTCACCCCTCAATTGGTTTGAAAATGTGTTTATTTTTTGCCAAGTCGCCAAACCCAAGGAGTAGGGGGCCACAATGGGATACGGAGCAGCACGCGTTTGAGGGGCTTATACGCCCGCGATGCGTATGCGGCCAGTGGCTCGGACCGCAGGTGGTAGAGGGTTGATTCGTGGCAGGGAGGTCAGGGGTTTGGTTCCTCTGCGCTGCTGCATTTTTGCATTTCAACTAATTGCTTGAGATTTGGGGGATTCTGACGTCTATACCATTTTCAGACGTTTTCTGCGCATTTTCCAGCTGTACGCTGTGGTATTCAACATGTTCAGCACCAGTGATACACAGGTACAAAGTGCCTGTGTAGTGAATCGCGGTGTCTTCCTCCATGGTTATGAGCACGCAACCGAAACCCAATTGAAGACGTACCCTTTCCTCCGAAACAAGAGTTCCACCCGAAAACGTTATCATATGCCCACTGGTTGCTTGCCTATCCACGATGGACATCATCTTGTGGATCTCAATCTTCCTCTGCTTCTTCCACCACTTCCAGCTGTTCGTCTTCGTCAACTTCAAGTTGACGTGCTTCGAAGTCCTTGAGTATGCTGGTCATTCGGCCAGCTTGATTTCTTCCTTCGAATTCCTTGTCTAAAGGTGGGCCACACTTCAGCGTGAGCAGGTGGATCACCACTCGAGCATCGCCGGACATTGTTGGTGTTAGGTTTTAGAAAACCTTCAGCAGACCTCTTATTTCCAGGTGACCGGCAGAGATGAGGGGAAGGGTGTATCGATACCGTTTAGCTTAATTTGCGGGATCCGCACACCTCGTTTCTCATTTGAACCACCTCCGACGTCACAACGTGGTCTCCTTTGAAAATCCGAGCAGGATGGGTTTTCCCAAGGCCTTTGGTCCATGTATGGAAGCAGACTACGGGGAGCCTGTAGCCTTTATACGCTACCCGTAAGGTGCACAGTGGTGCTTCATGCACTTTGTACCTGTGTATCACTGCTGTTGAACATTTATACATCACCATGTTGAATACCACAACGTACCGATGGAAAAATGCGCAGAAAACGTCTAAAAATGGTATAGACGTCAGAATCCCTAAATCTCTACCAATCAGTTGAAATGCAAAAGTGCAGCAACGCAGAGGAGCCAAACCCCAGAAATCCCTTGCATGAGTCAGCCCTCTACCCACCTGCGCTACGAGCCACTGGCTGTAAAGGCATCGCGGGCGTACAAGCCCCCAAATGCGTGCTGCGCCGTATCCCATTGTGACCCCCTACTCCTTGAGTTTAACGACTTAGTAAAAAATAAACACATCTTCAAACCAATTGAGGGGTGAGGATTCTCCCTATATGACTAGCTTCCCCGTTCAGGCATACGCTTTAGACCATTCCCTTGTTGGAGCAGCCCGACGGCTTATTGGGGATTGCGAAGTCTTAGTCATGTATTTGCAGCTGGCACTGCAAAAGGCGGAGAACGAGCAAGAAGATGGAGGTGACAGGAAGAAGGACGATAAGAAGAAGGATGATAAGAAGGACGGAAAGGACGCTAAGAAGGATGACGGAAAGAAGAAAGAGCAGAAGAAGGATAGCAAACCAGCTCCGAAGGCGAAAAAACCATGATGAATGTTCCTCAAACTGGTGACCGTGTCTACATTTTAAACTGGTCTCGTGTAATATCTCCTCTTCTTGCTGTTGCATAGCTTTCGAAAGTGCACCTTGTTGGCTGGATTTAGTGTATGGCGGAGTGTAATTGAGCACTTTGATATCTCTTATGCTTAAATTATTCGGAAATAAATCTTTCATTTGGGTTTGATGTTTCTCCTTCCAAAATTGTATATTCATGGTGAGCTTCAGTAAAAGCACTCAATGGCCTCATTCCCCTGACCTGAAAGTGCAATCACTTATATGGCGATGGATAGGACTAGTTCGGAGACGCTGCTAAGATATCAGGGCCTAACGAGGCTGCGCAATGTGATAAGGCTTAGGATGACGGTCTATGCTTATAACGTCCGCACGCTCGCATCGGAAGCAACCGCCGTGTACGTCATCGGACTGACCAGGACGAGAAGGCACCCCTACACGGCTCCGGAGAAGAACTGCTCCTCGGAGCATGCGACAGCAGGGAAGTAGGTGGTGTTGGTGTGCCTGTCAGCACCACGTAACTGGCCGGGAACGTCGATTCGTACGAGTCTGACAAGTGGGTCGCTAACGTGGTGTGGTTTCGTACCAGCCTTGGCTGCGTTCGTCGCGTACACTACCACATCCGATTTCGACGACAAGAAGATCGAAGCCTTCTACTTGGGGCTTGTTATGGACTTTGGCTTCATGATAGCGAAGCTTTGAACTCCGGCAAGTGACTCCGCCAACTTAGCGCAGTATAAGAGGGGATCGCCAGATCGAGGTCTCTTCTTTTGCATTAGGAGCGCTTGTTCTCGCGTTCGTTCGTCATCATTGGTAGAGCCTAGCCACAACGTACCGCCAGAGATGCGGTAGCTTAGGCAGAGTATCAAATTAGATCAGAATATTTCACATTTCTTGCAGTTGTACCTAGGATAAATAACCTTAAGCTGAAATCCTGGAATTGCTTCGAGCTTGAGACCAAGATTGTTATTACATCTTTATCCGGCTTACGTTTCGGCGCAATCGCCTTCGTCAGAGCCTTTAAAAACAAGGGAACTTACAACAGCAAAGGAACTTGTTAGAGAGTTTATTCGTTATTTGAAGTAAGATCGACGGTTGTAGAATAGTAAATAAATATTATGGAACAAAGGCTTACATAATGAACCAGCAGGATCATTATATTTGGAAAGTGATGGATCACAATACAGAGCTCGAGAAATTCTAGAAGGAAGACTACACTTCCAAGCACTTCAACGTAAAAATCAGGCCGCGAAGGTCGCCTGAAAAAGTAACCTCAGAGGTGATGAGCTTTTTTTCATGGAGCACGGTCATGAATACTACTGTTACCTGAGTCATAAAGGCAGAACTGAGCGCTCGAAAACGCAGTGGAAAGAGATAGAGAGATATCTGAGCTGAGTGCTCCAAAGTGCTGGTAGGACCGCTACTCATGAATTTGAGTTTCTTCACAAGTTCCTAGCCATGAGTAGTGCAGTCTACGCTCCATAGTTGCGGCAGTCTAAATGACGAGATCTTGCTGTGCAAAGTACCGTGTGCCACCGAAATAGCATTGTAGTGGACCGCACATGGTAAACAAAGGTGTTGGTGAATATTGGTTGAGACCACGGCGGAAGTTAGCCTAGAAAAGCGGTCATGCAGGTTGTGCCAGAATTGAACTGGCTCCAGGAAATCATAGATGACATGTTGCACGCCTTCAATTCTCGGCCTGTTGTATACACAGCACCTTGCATTGAAGTATACGTCCCCTTTTTTTTAGAACACAGTATGCTCAAAACTCGAGCTTTTCGGGTGAATGTCGAACTGCATGTGGATGAAGCAGCTGGCGACATTGCATTGGTGTAATTGCCTGTGCAGCAACATTCTTCCAACAAAAAGTGCTGCTGTACTAGTATATCGCTCCCCATAGCTTATTTCCGTTTTAGATAGCAGCGTCAGGATTTTCATGTGTTTTGCTGCTTTCTGCCATTTTGACGCTTCTCGCATTACAGGTCATGCCAACACGCTCAGGTTTTCGGAACTCGTGGCAGACCAGGTTGACGTCATTATTCCAGCAAGCTTCCACGCATGCCTAACACTTCGGCCGATTTAAGAAGGTCAAGGAGTGTATTCAAACAGCTTTAAAGAAATTCAATAGTACTAATTCACAAAATTACACTCTATAAAATTGGGATTGAACTTACAGATCCGGTATCGTCAACAGCATCCAACCGGAGGTAGAACCAATACGTTTGACTTCATAGGGCCCTCACGTTATCTGATAAGCTTCACAAAGAGCACTTTTTAACCATCGGCCTTTAATCCTTCGAGGAATTCTTCCGTGAACATATTTATTCCTAGCGTAAGATACATCAGTCGCTGCCCACTCAAGTCTTTTCTCAACTCTGTTCGGCTTCCACACATTTATTCATTTATTTATTTGCACCATAATTGTGGCAACGACAACTGTAAGGACACGGTATACTTGGTGAAACAAATGAGAACAAAATGAAAACCTCAACATATCAAAACTTTAAGCTCAGCATGGTATTGAAGAGTGAGGACGAGATATCCGCAGAAGAATTAGTATGATATGATACAACAAGACGGTTATGAACAGGCCGGAACAATGGGAAACTGTGGGAAACTGATGAAGAGGAGCAGTGGCCCGCCAAACAGTGCAAGTCGTTTGAGAGTAACGGCTCCGGATACCAACTTATCGGTAGTAGGTCCGGTGCCCACATAACTGCTGCTTGCGCAAACGTGGGAAAAAAGGGTGAGGAAATTTTGGGGAGGCAAAGGTAGAGAAAAACAAACAACAAACATAAAACAAAGAAAAACATAGGAAACACTATTAAAGCTAAGTGCTGAGAATAAGGGAATCATCAAGGTGACAATTTAGAAAAGAAAACATGACACTGACACAAAAGCAGTGGTTGAGGAAGGGCTAACCAGTATGACAAAAACAACAGAATGTGGGAAACTTAGGAAAATAAAGAAAATAAAAATAAAATATGAAACCGAACATTGCTTCTAGATAATGTCTACAATGTGCAATGTTGCAAGCAAATCTATTTTCTTCAACGTCATTTTAAAAACACTCACATTTGAACGTTCTAAGAGGCTAGCAGACAACATCTGTAACCAACGAGCACTACGGAAGAAAAGGGCGTTGAAGATTTTTTCACGATTCTTTCTCTTTATTTTGGGACAATGGAATCTATAGATATTTCGATGACCCATCGTTGGCAAAAATGTTCAATACTTGCTAGCACTAAGCCGAGATTCCCCTTTCAAAACGTTAAAGTACAAAACTAGGTCATTGAAAATGCGTCTATACAGGAGGCTCTTAAGGTTAAAAAGCGGGAACCTCTCTTGATAATTTGGCAACTCTCCAAAATCATTCGTGAGGGATACACACCTATAAAACAAAATTTTTGTGAAGATCTACTGAACGCTTTCAATTTTGGCTTGAAACTTCTTTGTGAAAGGATTGCAAACCTGTGAACAATACTCAACTATTGGAATAACGTACGTCTTATATAAACTAACCAATATGGCTCTGTCGTCAGATTTAATGTTTCTATAAATTAGAAAAAGAATGGAAAACGCTTTTCGTACAATAGCATCAGTATGGTTTGCAAAATTAAGCTTATGATCAATAAAAAATCGAAGGTCGCGAACCTCATATACAGATTGGGGTTCATAGTTGTTGAACTCATAGTTGTTTGTAACTCATATTAGGCTGATTTCCCAGGTGGAGAAAGTAGCTTTTGGAGAGATTCACTGGTATCTTCCAAGTGTTAGCCCAGTCTACCACAGAATTGCTAGAGTGGGATAAGGCCCTTTTGAACATGAGTCATATTGTCATTGTTATAAGTCCCATAAATCTCTATATCATCGGCATACATCTGTACCTTCACAACAGGATCAGTGGTTAAACTCGCAGGAAGATCGCTTGTGTACACTAGAAACAGAATTGGGGAGGGATACCCCCTTGGGAAACTCCACTGCTGCAAGCATAACTTCTCGAGAAAGAGTTACCAACCTTGAGACGCATAACCCTTCCGGATAAACAAGAACGCATTTCAGGAGAGGCGCTTCTGTCCCAAGCTGGTATAGCTTATTAATAAGCTTTTCGTGGTCTACCTTATCAAAAGCTTTTTTCAAATCGAAATAAATGACATCAACTGAATCCCCATTCTTTAGTGCAAGGTTCCAATCAAAAGGACAATTTGAAAGTTGAGTGGCGGTGGAATCGCTTTGTTTCTAGAAAGAATATGTAATATTTTGTCTCGAATAATGCTTTCCAACACTTTTATCGGAGTAGGAGTTATACTTATGATTTGTAGAATTCCATCAAACGTTGCGCTGGTAGAACATTTAAGTCTCTCCATTATATTTAGAACTTCCCTTGCCTGAACAGGAAAGAGAATTTCTAAATATGAAAAAATATCGTTCGGAATTGCTCTTTCAACAACATAAACGGCCCTGAATTTTTAGCTCAGCTGCATTAGCATTTGTGTCAACATTGCTTGGTTCAAATGAAGCATGTTCTGGTCTTGAAGTGACACGGAGGCAAAAAACCTTGCCAGTGTTGCCAGTGCCACATAGTTGATTTGCTGTTTCGACGGTGGATTGGCCCAGTTTGAAATTGAAAAAAATATCGTTCGGAATTGCTCTTTCAACATACTTCAACAAGTCTTACGAAATACAATTATTAAGAACAGGTAAAACACAAATTATTCCTTCAGAAAGAGTGAAGCACTCTGTATTAAACATCACATAAAAATGCAAAGTAAGTTGAGTGTTGATTCAGTAATAGAGGAAAGGAAAACGGTTGCACAAAAACCGCCAGAACGTTCCAGCCAACCTAATAAATAGAGCGTTTCCTGGTTAACGCAACGGTACTATAAGGCTCCATCGAAAAATTGTTAAAGGCGTCCGAAATGCATTTGCACACATAGAATTGCTATGGAAAAAGAAAAAGAAAAGAAAAGATTGCAAAAATAAAGCGTAAATGTTGCTTGCAATTTAGCGGAACTTTTTTAAACGGAAAATGCAGGGCAATTCGGTAATTCATTAACGCTCACTTTTGTTTTTTACGCTCACCCTGCTCTGCAGTCCTCTAACGCTATACGAAATTTAATACACTGAAAGTTGTCAGTTAGTGTGTACTGTGCCACACGAGGTTTTTAGGTGATCTTTATTTCGCATAGCCTGAGTTTGTTTTAGGAAAAGGACCCAAGTGAAGTATTCCACGGCAGAGACCGGGAGTCAGCGATTGAAAGGGAATACGAGCAATCGGAAACAACAATTTATTCGTGACAGTGTAACACAACAGAACAGAGCGAACGTTTTTAAGAGGAATAAGATGAGCCCAATCAAACGGTTAGGTTAGGCCGGCAACTGACAATGGAGAGATCGGAGCGACCGGAGGATGCGGTGGTCCCTTTCGCTGTGGAAGTCAGCTACCCGAACTATTTTACAAGAAAACCCCCTCAAATGAGGTCTCGAATGCGGAAACTGAGATGAGACTGCGTAGGACGAGGCTTCGCACACGGTATCAGGTAAAGACGTTTGCAGATAGATCGCCGTGACCAGAATCAGCTACACTAGCGCTATAAATGCGAGGGCCGAGAGGTAGGGTCAGTTGCACACAAAAACTGCCCTAAGACTGGCCGCGACCCCCCTTGTCACTTCCCGATTCTTGGCGCCTTCGGCGGTCAAACGCTACAAGCGGCGCAGTACCATTTTCGACCTACCGTTTTCCCCAGTGCGTGCCACCTCAACCGCAAAAGAAAATGAAAACATGGTTGCACAATTCTGCTTGACTTTTCTTTCTTCTGCACTTCTAACACCTGACGTTTGACTTTTGATGACGACATGTCAGGCCCTGCGAAATGAAGATCCACCTAAAAACCTCGTGTGGCACAATATACACGAACTGACAACTTACAACAGTGCTGTCGCGCCGCGGGGATCCTCCGCCCGTACATCGATGGAGGCCGAGGCCCCACCCACGGCCCGAGCTGTGGCGAATTGGATACGCGGCTCGCTCTAGTGGGTTCGTGCTGCCACGCGGTTATTTTTACCTGAAGGTCCTTAGCGTATCTTTGACTGCCGCGTGCCTTTTCTCGTGTGACTTCATATTCGGTCATGAAGCTGTCATGCTCGATCATGAAGCTTGGTAACTGTGCAATGGAACCACGGTACTATATCGACCAAACCTGTATCGCAGTGTGTGAGTCCAAAAAAGATCTTGGTGTGATTTTCGACTCAAAACTGAAGTTTTCTGATCATATTGATAGTGTTGTCAAGAAAGCGTACTCAGTGATGTTTGCAATTTTCCGTACTATTCCTTGCTCGGATACCGGGTTACTGACCAGGCTTTATAAAACATATGTCTTGCCACACCTTGAATGCTCGTCCGTCATTTGGAGTCCAGGTACAAAAAACAAAGTCAGGTGCATTGAGAAAGTCCAATGAGTGTTTACACATCTACTATTCCGCAGATCGTCGATCAACAACGGTAACTATTTGCCTTCTTATAATGAACGCTTGAGGTTATTCTCACTTCATTCTTTACAGCACAAGAGTACCGTCCTGGACCTCGTTTTTTGCTTCCGCATTCTTCGTGGGGAGATTACTGCAAGCAAGCAAGTTCTGGGTGTTCCGTCCTTCTGAGACAAGACGACGTTCCTTTATTCTTGATTATCCTAGATTATACCATCGGAGATACGGTACCATATATAACAACAATGTCTGCCATCGATGCAAGATGGTTCCAATGTCCCCTGGACCTTATAGCAGTGGAATCGAGTAAAATATTTAAGAGGAAACTTAATGATTTGGATCTTTTTCGATTACTTAGAATTGGGGATTTAGCATTGTTCTAGGCGACGCTGAATCAAGGTTCATTTTCTTTTCGTTTCTATTATTTAACTTTTCTTACCGCAGCCCTTCATATGCCTGTCTCGGATAAGCCTCGAAGTCGTTTTACAGTACGCGTAGCTTAGTTCAACCTGTATGTGATCTGTGTTCCAGCTATTCACATTCCTGTCAAGAGTTCTGTTTATCGTGTCATCCGTTTTCTTCATGCCTAGAGTCCAGCTCTTGGCTCGTTGCATGTCACTGGGGTATTTGCTCAATCGTCACTTCATCACTTTCACTAGATCCTGAATAAGAAATTCTGTGCAAGATGCGTTCATCAGTTACAAGTTGTTATGACGCTTAGTTGCTTCCCGAGGGCCAGAGCCCAGCGTACGTATTTAGTTTAATGAGGTGCCACCATGCGCCCGCGTTAGAATGACATTGTCAGTTGCGCTGGATAACCCCAGCTGTGGAACTGCTGCGAGACAACTTGTGTGTTATGGACGTGGTTGTACATGATTGGATCGAGATGCGATGTCGCTGACCCCACTTACATGCAATTATCCAGCGGGCTAGTTCTAGGCATTATAACTTACGGGAAACATCTTTTCGGTACTCTTTAATTGGTACCTAATATTTGCAATGAGCTTGCGATGGGTTTGTGGTGTGCTGATTTACTTAGTGTATTAGTGTTTGTATGTTCTTTGCGTCTGTATTTTTTGTTTTCGTTTGATTTTCTGACCAAACTGCGTCAATTCTTGCACCTACGATTGATTCTTTTAATATTAGTGTTTGGGCACACCTTTGGTATATTGAATAAATAAATAAATAAATATTCCCACACGATAGCGTCTCTGCGACTGCCGACTTCCTCTGGAGAAACCCCCGTTGGTCGGAGCATCCCCCGACCCCCGGCGGTCCCTCCACTTACGACGCTTTCATGACCTTAGACTCGACTCCGATAGTTTGGAATACCACCCCATGGGTTTAGATATTATACCGTTTAAATTATAAATTTATCTTGACTAAATGATAACGACCAACATGACATTAACTAAATTATGAGAGCGACCTAAGCTACGTGTTAGAGGCCAGACTGCACCCATCTTACTCCGGGACTCAGAACGCGACCCGCGCAACTGACCTGGCCCAGGGGCCTAGCCAAGGCAGGACCGACGAGGTCAGGTAATGCCCCACGTTACCCGTGGATGAAGTTGACGACGGATCCTCGATCCTCTGACGAGGACTGACTGTCGACGATGGTGAATTTGGACGACGACACTGAACAAGATGAGTAAACTCGACGGCTACCATCACTCAATCCATCGACGGACGACACGCCCTCGGATGCGTGGGGCGACGGACGACGACGAAGCCGGGAGCGGCCGGGTCGACCACCGCTCAGCGGGAGCGGTGGTAGCAGGATTGGCGCCGAGCCGGTCAGAGACGACAGAGGCACGCACCCTCTGCGTCTCTGCCGGCCTCTCGAAGCTTCCACGATGGCGACGTGTCCATAGACACCTTTGACCCATTTCACCCGGTCGATCGACTGGCCCGGCGACGGCGACGAGTGAGGACATGTCGGACGCGAGCCACGGCAAGTGCCGAGGTTTTAAGAATAGAGAAGCTTGAGATTACTGCAAGGCGCTGATATCTTATGAAGAGAAAGCTGGAGACTATTGTGGTTACCTTGTCCCATGTTCGCAGTACTGCCCGGCGGGGGTTCATTTTAGCTTGCATGACGATTCGGAATCTCACAGCCAGCTTTAGCACTTGTTCACAAGCGCTGAAGCATTTCAGAAGACTGTGTAGGTAATAACAAAAAAAAAAGACGACCACGGCGTAAAAACTTTGTCGTAGACAGCAATGTTCTCCACTTGTCGCGCTTCGCCTTGCGCTGTTCAAAGCATTTTGTGTTGTCTTCATTGCGAAAAAATTCTGCTCATACTGTTCGCTGTATTCTCCTTGAAGCATGACTTCTTCTTCCTCCTCTTCAGCGTTTGTCCCCCTTCGCGGCAGGGTCCGCTATTGTGGTGTCATGACGTCAACTTTCCCGATCCAGCGCTAGATGAGGGGACACCCGCTACTTACAAGTCTATATGTAACGTATCAGACCAGCGTTGCTTCGGGCGCACTCTAGGCCGTCTTCCCATTACCTCGAAGTTAAGGCCTATTTTGCGGACGCTGACTTCCTTTCCACGCAGAACGTGGCCGTACCATCGCAAGCGAGCTTCGTGCATCTTGTCAGCTATCGGCGCGACACCGAACTTCTGCCCAATGACATCGTTTCGGATGCGGTCCACGCGGGTGACTCCAGCCGTCCAGCGCAGCATCTTCGTCTCCATAACGCTGAGCCGCGTTTCAACTTCCTTAGTGGCAGGCCAACACTCAACGTCGTACATCGCAACTGGCCGGATGACTGCTCTGTAGATCTTCGACTTAAAGTGCTCTGGTATCTTCTTGTCGCAGAGTACGCCAGTCAACGAGCGCCACTTGGACCACGCTGCATTCATGCGTGAATTCACTTCGACCATCAGTTCAGTCAGTCAGACGCGAGTTCTGATCCCAGGTGCTTAAGGACTGCAGTGCGTGGAAGCTCGATGCCGTTAACCTTGATGGAGCTGGCTCAGTAACGTCCGTCGTTAGATATTCGGTCTTCTTCACGTTCAGTTTAGCCCAAACCGCTTCAAGCGATCACACCAAGCTTGCACCTCCCGCTCGAGTTCACCTCTATCTTCGCTAGCAAGCATTACGTCATCAGCATAAAGCAAAGTCCAGGGGACTGGCTTCTGGAGATCTCGTGTGATGGCATCCATGACGACAACAAAGAGGAGTGGGGAAAGCGCAGAACCCTGGTGTACCCCGACAGAGATGGGAAACTCCATCGAGGTTCCAGCTGCAGCTTGAACTCGACTCTTTGGACAAGAGTAGAGAATTTGCACCCACTCCATGAGCTCTTCAGGAACTCCATGATGTCGCAGGGCGCGCCATACCTTCACGCGGTACGCGGTCAAAAGCCTTCTCCAAGTCGAGAAAGGCTATATGCACTGGCCTTTGTTTCTCGCGATGCTTCTCTATCAGGTGGCGTGCGGCGTGAATGGCATCAACGGTGCCACAGTCAGCCACGAAGCAGCACTGATTGCTGGAAAGCTGGACGATGTCACGCATCCGTCCATCGACAATTCGCTCAAAGATCATCATGCTGTGCGAAAGCAAGCGAATCGGACGGTAATTGGAGCAGTCTGCAGCACTGCCCTTCTTCTTCTAAATCGGAATCCTTGTACTTTGGCGCGAGCACTCAGGCACTTTCTTCTCCGCCACAACCTGATTAAAGAACTTCGCCAACCACCCAGCAGGGTACCAGTACATAGACTTCCATAGATAAGCTGTCACGTCATCGGGTCCAGTCGCTTCGCCTGGCCTCATCTTGTTCAAAGCCGCTTCAATCTCCTCCACGGTGATCTTTTGAACGGGGCAGTGGGTTGGAGCAGTAGAAGGGATGGATGGATGAGGAAATTATACCGTAGAGATTTCCTCAACGTAGTCGCGCCATCGCATCAATGCCTTCTTGCGGTCCATAAGAAGATGGCTATTCTCATAATTGATGCTGAAAAACTTTTCAATAAACTGTCGATGGCAAAACTTCGCAAGTCGGTACAGATACCGCTCACCATTGCGTGACTCGAGCTTCTCGTTGACATCTCCATAATGAGTGGCTTTTGCAACAGCCGTGGCCTTCCTTGCAGCTTTCTTCGCTTTTTGGTACCTCCGCCAGTTATCACCTACCTTTTCGCCGAGAAACACGTGATAAAGCGACTTCTTCTCTCTCACTTTTGCTTTCACGTCATCTGTCCACAGCCAGGCCTGCTTGTCGACCTTCCGTCGCCCATGCTTCGTAATGCCGATTTCCGGCTGTGCCGCTTGACGAATCGCGTCAGTCGCCCACTTCCAAGTTTCGTCGACAGTCGTGACTGTCGGTAAAAGCACGCGAGAAATCACAGCTGCTTCCTTCTCTCTCATTCACCACCACTTGATTCTTGCAGCACCACATCGCTCGACCTGCTTCACCCTCGGAGGGCCGATCTTCAAAGTCCAGATCAGCGGTCGGTGCTGTGGGGCGACCGTTTCATACGGCACGATCTTCGCTTCTGTGACAAGACTTCGGTCGCGATCTCTCACAAGGACGAAATCTATCTGAGTCTTGGTACTCCCACTGTAGTATCAGATAAGGTGCAAGTCGCGTCTTCGGATAACGGTGTTCACAATGGCGATTCCGCATACTCAAGAATACGCTCACCATCGGCGTTATCTCGTATCCGAAACCGCCATGACAGCTGTACCCGTCTTTCATAGCACCTACGTGTCCATTAAGGTCACCTGCGACTACGATGACATCTTTCGACAGCACCTCTGCTGTCTTCTAATCAAGCAGGTTCCAAAACTCATTCTTGGCTTGATCAAAGCAACCAGTTTGCGGAGCATACGCAGAGAAGAAGTGATGGAGTCGCTCCTTAGCGGCGACAACGATCTTCATCTATCGATCGTCAAGGCGTTCGACGCTTACAATCGAGTCTCGAAATCGTTCGGAGACGATGACTCCAACTCCACTGGTGGTCCTGGAACTTCCACATAGAACATTCTCGAAGTCACGTCCTATGTCCCTTGACTTGCTGCAGGACCACCTCGTCTCCTGCACCGCACAGAGATCAATTCTTCTACGTTCCAGTGCTTCAACCAACTCGCACGAGGGGTCCGCCAACGTACTCACATTCAGCGTTGCCACGTGGGTCCTTCTTACGGGACTTGGCTCAGTTGCCCCCGATGCCGTCTCGCATCACGGACCCTCGCATACTTCTCACACTCGCCGGGCTTTGCGAGTGCGTGTCGGCTCCCGCGGACGCCGTAGCACTATCTCGATATACGTGAACTGACATGCACCATGTGATGTGACATGGGTGTTCGTAGGCCGGCCTTTCACAAGGGCTGTCACGCAATCGAGTGTCAGTGTTCGGCTTAGCTCGCAGAGCCGGCAGTTTCCAGTGGCACCACGTGGAAGAACGGACATCGCTACCTCCTTGAAGCATGACTAAAACTAAGAAATCCTGCAAAGCAGCCGCGTATTTCTGCGTCTAGCCGAAGAATACGAATGGAGTGGCTCTTCCCATCCGATTGTGAGTAGGACATCGTCAAGGTGGTCGAAGCTCTCCTGGAGTGACGAAGGCTAATCTGAAATGTTTGGTAGCATACATACGATATCCTCATCATCCTGATGAAAAACGATCCAAAGTAACAGCTGCCCATGGTTTGGGATATGACCACTTCGCAGTATTCAAGACATGATGAATGCTGGTGTACGAAGGAGAATTTAGATGTCGCGTGCCCGTATGCCTTGTACAATCATGGCTGTTTCTGCTTGTGGTCGGAGTGGTTTGAACACAGTTATATGCTCTTAAGCGATTGCCCAAGTTAGTCGTCCTACCTGAATATCATCGAGCCGCTGTTGGATGAGATGGAGCAACGCTTGGTTGGCAAAAGGACTAATAATCTGGTGGAAATTCTTTGCGGAAGAATGGAGGAAAATCTCCCAGCCCATAGAAAAGAAATTTTAATTGACTCCGTGTCTAGACGCATAGAAGCAGTCATCGATCCCAAAGAAACAGATACAAAATACTAAGCATGCTCAGTGTTATTTGTTGAATAATTCTTTGTTTTGCCACATCGTGCATAAATTTGTTATAACTATCTGAAGTTCCTAAAGGATTTTGTCAGTTTCGGTACTTTTCAGTAGGAAAATTATCAATTCTTGTTCTCTATCATATTCAGAACTAATATGCTTGCTTACTGAGTTGTATTATCATTTAAAAAGTGTCAAAACTTAGACAGAATCCATAAAGTTTGAATAGAGTTACAGCAAAAAAGCAGATGTGCGTAGAATTTTGCTCGCTGCTGCAGATCGTTTAAGTAATGACCAGAATGCAGGCCGTGGGTTTCAGTGCACCGTGCCTGGACATCCGACTTAAAAGTTCAACAAGACTGGTTTCGCACGTGGTTGATCGGGGCCTGTGGTGAATAGACTGGTGATGGAAGTTTAGAATTCGCATAGAACTGGGAAATCCGATTACAGGCAATAACCAGCTGGAAAAAAGTTCTCACTCTCCACCTAATCCTACATCACTATTTTCTCTCATAGGAAGCTTGCTTGCCTTTTGGCAGCTTTACCTAAACGAGCATTAGAAAACCGTTCCTTCATTTGTCGGAAGCAGGAAATCTTTAGATGAGTAGTAATACCACAGATTAGTCAAAAATAGATACAGAATATAAAGGTGATGTGTGAAGAGGTTAACTAGGATATTAAGACAGCCCTCTCCGTGTTCTTTTTCTGAAACCTAGCATTATTTGGGCATGCCCTGTAATTCCTTCCCAAACAAGGCTGCAGAACGGACGTCTTATGATGGGCTCAACGCATGAAACCGTTCGTTGACTTTGAACGTTTGCCACATCTAAAACTGTAAACTGGAGAGCCAAATCGTAGGGTATATGAACTGGCATCTCCTTGAGGTTTTCTTTGTGCCTTTCTTTCTACCAACCGCTTCTGCCTCAGTGGCTAATAACTTTGACCGGGTACCAACCCTTCTGCAGAGCGGCTGGCCATAGATACCTATTTGTTTTGAACAATTTTGAGGAATACACCGAATGCGAAATGAACAAATAGTGCAGACGTATCGCAGGCTTAGCCCCTTGTACCTGAGTGAAGGCTGAACACTATAAAGACCGGTCAGGTTCTCTCAATTCGTTAATCGCCCAACTCTCATCTATAATACTGTCAACCATCACGAGGTAGGTCTACACGTGAGACATCACAATTGCCTTTTGCAAGTTCTCCGTTGAGATAGAACATGGCATCAAATAGCGTTTGCACTCCTTCCTGACTTGATCGCTCGCATCGAAGCGCACGGGCGGTCTTCAGATAAGTCTGCACATTCGGAAAACGCTTCAGCACTTCAATACTTCCAGAGCTAACTATAATCTCGTTGTTTGTGTTATAAGAGAGACGAGGAGAAGCTATAAACGTAATTTTCTTGCTGCAGAAGAATTTCTGAAACGAGATACTTGTTTTTGTCACATCCCTATATTTCATGATTCATGTGATGGAAGATGTCACTTGTTGTCATGCCAAAGAATAGGGGAGTTTAATGCATACATAAGAGAAAACCCGGACTCGAACTAGCTGTGTAAATGAAACGTTTTCGGACATGCACCGGAAGTAAACTTAAATTCCGAACTGAAAGTGTGTCGAGCAGAACAAAACACGAAAGACGTCTTAGAGACGTCTTGTTAGAATGCTCCCTCGAGTGTACCGATAGAACGAGAACGAGCTTATAAGATCGGACTCATATTATCTTATCTTAGGTTACTGAGATTTTAAGTTCTCTGTCTCTGATAACGGTTCGAGCTCCGACTGCTGCATGAGTTTTGATCGCTGCTAAGCATCTTTGCAAAAACTTATGGAGTTTTAACAACTTAGTAAATAAGAATCCCTTAAAAAGGTGCGGAACGAAGCTACTGTTTGCTGAGTCACTCACTCCGTCAGAAGATAAGCCGCCTCTCAAAGAACTGGGACCGGAGGGGGGGGGGGGGGGAGGGGAAGGGGGCTGTTGGAAACATGATGTTGTTTCAATCATTGAGGCCAAAACAGGATGTTTATGTAGTCTTTGAGTTGAGTTAATGTCATAGTGACGTTAAAAGTTTTGTGCAGATTCTTCCTCTTTGCATATCATGGCCATTCTTCTTCTGCTCCTTTTCGGAAGCGTCAGTGCTCAAGGTATGTCGTTACCAAATGATTCACGCTACCATTGCGGTGAACAACTGCGAGTCAGCAATTAGAGAGCAATTTTTAGTTCGGAACTGTGATCCGTTGGCTATACCCAGTTACGGAAACGTGGCCTACAGTTCGCAGCTGGTCTCAGGAACCTATCCTTCACTCACGGTGGCTACTCTCTCCTGCAAAATTGGTTTTCCCAGAGGTTTGTGATTGAGCTTTGTTGACATCTACTTCTAACGATGAACTATCAAAGAAAAGTCTTTGAGCAAGGCTGCGTGGTTTCTACGTAGGCAAATCTTTCATTTCACTTATTATTTGCTTAAAGCACTTGAGAGTGCACTCAAATCGAGGAGGAAAAAGGAATTATTAGAAACGCATGACCGCAAATTTGCAAACGATTAAATCAAGCTCAACCCTCAGGAGCAACTGTGTGAAAGAAAGGAACGGATTGGAAACTGGAGCGTTCTTGAAATACGATAATAACTATCTTATTATAAGTCACTCACACCCACTTTCTATGGAGGAAAAATCGTGATTGATAAATCACATTTTGCCGCGTTGTATGCTTGCTCCATGTGGTGCATAGCATTCGGAAAGCGCCACTTCTACGAGTCATTTTTGGGTAGGCCGCACTGAATTTGACAGTGGATTTCCGGAAGTTGGGTATTCCTCACCCTTAGCAATCCAGCACCAGACAAAGCGGATACAGCTTTTGTCGTTCAACGAAATAATGCGCTTGATGAGATACAGTGGAGTCCAACAGGTGGGCACGAAGCTGGACGTTCATCGTCTTCTTCACGAGTTCTTCGACGCTCTTGAAAGCTCCCCAAGCCGCTCGTTTCCTCTTGCTCAGCTCGTGCTAAGTCGTTGGCCATGTTGACTTCGCGACTCAGATACACATAGCTGGAGCATTCGGAGATGTTCGTTCCGTTGAGCGAGAATGGGGGCATCAGAAACCCGTCCGTTCCTCATGAGCATCGTCTTCGTAAGATTCAGCTGCCTTCTAACGTTCCCACATACACGATCGTAGTCGGCCAGCATTCGCTCTGCCTGACTGATGCTCGGTGTTATGAGGTATTATGAGCACGATGTCGCCTGCGAAACAGTTTCCGGCCGTCGACCTTCACTCGCATATCTTCACATCCTATATAGTTCGCACATGACGTTTCCGAAGGTGGCGCTGAAGAGCTTCGGGGGTGGGGTATCTCTTTGCCGAACCCTTTCTTCACGTGGAACCTGAGGTCGTCGTAGGAAAGACTTTCATATAAAAGTGTGATATGATAGAGCAGGTGAACCGAAGCGCTCCTGTTTCCCCTGCTATCGAGCCTTCTTCTATGAGCGGCAAGATTATTGTGTGCGGAGACGACACCTATATGTAAATGGCACCAGTAAACACCCTTCTGTAACAAAAAGCATGGTGTGATGTGTGATAGCTATACCCGACCCACCTTATCAGTAGATGTCTAGCCAATCACCACTGAATATCTGATTGACACAATTTTGTAGGTGAAATAGAGAGTGTTCGTAGTTTGTGGTCTAACCAAGACGTTAAGGCCTTAAGAAATTGTATCGAACCTGATGGGTTAGTTCAATTATTTTGATAAACTTGCAAAAAGCCATGTTGGACCACCATCTGTTTCTCACCGGTTCCAGTTCCAGTTGGTGGCTACAGAAAAATCTGATTTCTCAAGGGACGTCAACATCGAGTTCGTCCTGACAGCGAAAAAGGAGAGAAGTGATCTCTTCTCGAAAGCAGCTCAATAGTTTCAGGGCACATATGGAGTACTTGCTTCGATAGTAGGTGGACGCCATCAGAGCTAGGTACTTGCCCAGAGGTTGTGTCCGAACCAACGCCAACTACATTACTGACAAACTCTCTGGAAGGCAAGTTGAATAATTCCCAGTGTAAACAAATTTCAAGAGAGCTACATAACCGATGTCTAACTGGCTTGTAGGATGCCCAGTAGCTGGGACGCCCGCACGTGGAGACATCGCTTACTCGAACGGAATGAGGTTCGACATAGTGCCACATGGAACGACTGCGACATTGACATGCAGGAATGGGCACAGACTAGATGGTGGGTGCGGCGTGCTTAGCTCGTTCCCTAGTGCTCTAACGTGTACTCCTACCAACAGGTCCGGGGTCGATCGCTTGCACCAACGGCAGCTGGATCCCTGAACAAATAGGAACATGCGCGAACGACATGGACACAGGTTCAGCACTCGTTTGCAAGTTGACAGGACATCTGATTGGAGGTGTCGCTGATTGTAGAAGAGGGATGTGTTGACATGCAACCTCGCGACGGAGCTGAGTTCATCTACTCGAGTCAGACAGCAGCTGGAAGCAGAAGACCGACGTTCTCTACTGTTCAGCTTCGCTGTCCAGCTGGAGCAACTGTCGACGGTGAGACGACTGTTGCTTCCACAATTATTTCTGACATTTAGGCTTTTAACGAAACGATTTTAATGAATAATCGTAAGTCTACAACAAGCATGTAATTCGTACACAACCTTTACTTTATATAAATGGTTGAACTTTTGCAGCGACTTCGGATTGAAATGATGTGCTGTTCTTTTTTTCTGCTGTTTCCTCGGGGCAATCTTATGAGGTTGAGGTTAGAGCTCGCTCAAGGAAGCTAGCAGAGAGCGAAATAGTAAAGAAAGACCAAAAAATCAAGAAATAAATCACTCTCAGTTTATTGAGTTTAGGACCCGCGACTGCTGTATGCATAAGCAACGCCTGGAATCCGGCGATAGTGGGCACATGCAGGCCCGATCCGAGCGTGGGTTAGTGGACTGTTGCGTGCGAACATTCCGCAGGAACCTTCGCCTTCGTGAACGTTGAGGCTTTCATTTTCCATCGTTTCAAGTATCTTTTAGGCTGCTTCAATATGACAGCAGTAGAAGGTGGAGAGATCTCGTACTCAGCCTCTCCAACTGGCGGCTATAGACCGAATTTTTCGAAGGCGACGTTGATTTGCAGCAGTGGATTCGTACAAGGTGCGAAACGCTTTCATAGATTTGGCGTTAATACGGATTGGAAGCGTCTGGTTGACATATTGTGGTGCGACATGAGCATGATATGGACCCAGAATCCTCGATCATGGGTGCTCAAATGATGGACAACAAGAGCGTGACACTGGCTCCTGAAAAAATTATGATCTAGCACGAAGCTCCTCTTAAACATTCCATACCTTTCGTTAAAGCCGACACGCTTGTCTTACAGAAAATACACAGAACAGATATTTCGGAGAAATTTAGACCTCAACTCACGACTTATGGGTGCACTGGAAGCTTTACCAGGTATAATCCTGACCAGATCAGTCCAATTGACAACTGCGAGCTGATTCAAACACTCAAGGACCTGGGTGGCCTGTTTCGTGCCCATAATGGAGGAATGTTGGTTGGGGTCGGAGAATTGGTACCAGGCTTCTTAAGGAAGGACAAGCCACTGACTTGTTCATCGTTTGGCTGCAAGAAGTCATTGTGTAAGCCAAATACGGATTCAAGTTGCCTTCACGTCATCCCGTAGAAGTAGAATGCTCGGCGCATCCCACAAGGGACTGAGTCGCGGCGCTCTTTGTCCCTTTATTTTTCATTCTTGTCATCCTAATTATCCTTAAGGTTTCCGTCGAAACTGGTGCGTTTTAGGAATGCATTTTTACAGACGTGAGTCAGTGAGCAGTATATTCTCCGATATAAATAACTTGCTATTTCTGGTCCAATGCCTACATGCTCACTCTCAATCTTTGTCCTGGTTGTTGTATTCCACCAGAGGATTAGGCGGAATGAAGTAAAATTATCGGCAGTTGCCATTTAGGCGACTGCCGCTGTCAGTTGTTGTTCAAAGGGCATGAGTGCGACGATATTTCATAGAATCTGCATGGGGAACACCCTGATGAAGGGATGGAAGGTCCTAGTTTGTTGCCCTTTGCATTAACCAGATTTCTCAAGTGGACCTACATTTACGATACGATGCAGCTTCGTTGTCTTGAATATTAAAAATTGAATAGTTTGAATTTCTCCAAAATATGCGTACTGGCGTTTCTAGCACGATATTTTAGTTCCAACGAAATGCTTGCAATGATTGAGTATAGGTTTACACAGAATTTTTTAAAGAGTGGACATAGAGACAGTACGCTCTAAATGTAACCAATGTTTAGGATCTTCAAGCAGGCACACCACTTTGTCTCATTTAAAAATGACAACTCTAAACAGGTTCAAACATGGCCACGGTAGTTGCAGCCGTCAAAGCTGCAGTTTTCTTACTTGGCTTTATCTAACCAGCTTACTTTCTTTACTCTACAAAACAGGAAAAATCAGAAGAGTCTAGTCAGTTAATTAGGCAGCTGGAGCCATGAGTGCTGCTTTGATGAACGGCCTTTAGTCTCTGGTTACTGTTGAACTCCGAAACATTTGAGTAGACGCCATGCTAATCGTGGACCACAGAGAGGAGGCATAGTGTTGCAACAAGAAACGAAAACGCGCAATGGTTCATCCATGGATTCATAGGAGTGATTCAGGGTAGGTTCAATAAATGAGTGGAAGGAGAGTTACTACAGGGAAGAGAGTTACTATAGTAGGATCTGTAATTATTGACTACCAATAAGTTCTTATTTGCATTTTAAAGCATATTTTAATTATTTCCTTAATATTTTTTTAACAATTACGTTATGTGGTATATTAGCAACAATATCAACAAAGTCAGCTGAGTATAGTGTAAGGTTGCTTCCATGAATTGGATGGATTTCATTATTAATTTTAATTTCGTTGATGGACCAGAAATTTTTAACACACGTAGTGTTGCAATAAAGAATGTAAGCATAATGTTTAAAGTGATTGCGGAGGTAAGTGAGAATTCTAGCAATCTCCATTGCTAAAGGATTAGTATTACTGTTAGATGCTCCAGTTATGAATCTAAATTTAGTAGGACGTTTATGCAGTTTAGGTATGCAGTAAATCAATGGTATAATACCACTGCTATTAGGATTCAATTCTATAATAGAAATGAAGTTGTTCTGTCTAGTGGAAATTTCATTGATATTAATGTTCGATTGAATATATATGTTATAAGAGGAGTCACTATTAAGATTTTCCATCTCGTTTCTAATTATTTCAAAGTTCAGTTTTTTACAAATAATACCATTGTTTGAAGAAGCCTTGTCAAGAAGGCATAATATAAAAAACTTATGTATAAATTTTATACAAGCATTGACATTTTTAAAATTATTTTTAGAGCCCTAATTATTAATGTATATAAGTGGTCTAGTTCTTCTACTATTAAAAAACAATTCGAAGATGTTCTTCTTTTGTTTTTGATTTAAGAAATCTGAATAAGTCATAGTAAGTATTATTACCATTATTAAGAAATGAAGTTACTTCATTTATAATAGTAGTGGGTTCAGGACATTCGTTAATTTTGTTTTTATTCTTATGTTTATTACCTCTGTTAGTACGTTCTTTTATTATTTTCAAATTGAAGAATGGGTGATTAGCTTTGTGTGAAAGTGGGTTAGAAATATATGAGATGTTACCGTAGGCTTTAATGTCATCATTAAAGCCAAAAGGATAGGCGGTCATAAGCAACTTAATCCAGAAAAGCTCTCTTTCTTTCAATGTAATGGTATCACAGTTTTCTTCAAGATTATCTAACATAGTGATATGGATATATGACTATTTAATGACTGATCATTTAGTGGGCATGAGTATAGTAGGTTTCATACTCAGGATGAAGTGTAACTCTATTTAGCATGGCTGTATTTCACGCATCTTTTTCTCGGCAATTTGAAGAGCTCAAAAACCGATCGAAAGTGACAAAGCTATGCGACTTTTCATAATTTCATCCTCAAACCCATTGTGATAAAGGAATTGTTGGAGCACTTTAACACCCTTTCGTTCAGGTGCTGAGTCATCGACTTGTTCGAATGGAGTGTGGAATCCCTCAACTCTAGGAGTTTGTACGGCTGCATCAGGTAAAATTGGTTTAAAATTGGGAAGCGAATCTGCTGAGAAATGTTTTGTAAAAATAAGCGGACTTTTATTAGGTCGGACCGAAAGTTCCTCCGTTGTTGAGTTTTAACTTGAAGCGTCCATAACTTCCTTTCTTGCTTACCTACCTAGACTCGGTGACTTTGGCTTGAGCTTGATTCGATCTTAAGAGAAATGTCAGCGGAGGCAGCCGAGCGATGAACTTATCGGCCCACCTTATTGAAGGTCTTCGACGAGAGCGCTTGACGTCTTCGACCCAGCCGCAGCGTCGGCTGCCGAAGTGTTACAGAACACAGAAAGGACCGGCGAGTCTTCGATTGGTGGTCTGGGTCCTTTAGAAGGTCTGCAGCGTCAGGGGAGATCCCAAAGCGGTTCTCCCATCCTTTTCAGCTTGTTTTTCTATACCGTCCTCCCTATTCTTCAAGCGTCCGAGGTCCAAGTACAATACCATTCACTTCGCGCGGTAAAAAGATCGATAACCGCGCATGCTCATAACTCGTTTAGGTTGTTTGAGAAAACTGGCAGTAGCACCGTTCAGTTCACCCCTTCGAGATCTATCCAACCATGTGTACAACTTTACTAGAACACCGCATTTTAGCTTCGTCTGGCCCAAATGAGCAGCATGTTGCACCTGGAGCACTGTCTAGAATCTATCGTTGATTCTAGCTAAGATTGTCCCTGATTCTGTGTGTATGTGTGTATATGAGTACGTGAACGACTGTGACTACGTTTATTTGGGTTATATCTGGACATTAATACAAACACTACCTTGAGCGTCAGGGCCAGACACCGTAGGGCGAGATGCGAATGGGAATCCGGAGGGTCGGCTGCGGGCGTGCAGCGTCCTCGACTTCAGGGACCGATACGCCTTTGGCGCCAGGGCGCCAAAGGCGCTGGTGACAAGAGTTGCCGGTGGGGCGAGGAGGGCGAAGTTGAGAGCGAGGAGCGACGACCGAAGAAGAGCCCCGGAGGCGCTGGACGGCGGCTTTTATAGAGCTGCCACGCCCCCGGGACCAGCCGGCGCTGGCGGCTCCGCCCCTGAAACCCCCTTGCTTGCTCTGTTCGCGACACTGGGGGGGCATAGTTGAGACGCGCCAGGTAGGAGTGGGATGGTAAGAAATTGTTGAAAATTGCACCCGCTGCGGGAAGGGATAATTTTTGATAGCCCTACTATGTCTGACTAAGAGACAAGAAAAAGGACTACGGGCTACATTAGGAAACAAACTGTGCTACGCTTAAATTATGTGCTACGATCAGGCACTGTGAAAAAGGAAAGGTTTTCACAATCACCAAAGTGGGTGAAGGCACGACACAGGCGTTTGTGGATGGAACAGAACACAGCACAATGATCTATCAGATTGAACACCACCGTAAACTGCGAGTGTGGATGACGCTGGTTCCGGCTGCTCGTACAGGGAGTGTGCTAGAAAATCAATTTAAAAATTGTGTTTTTTTGCCATATTTAATCAAAAAATGTCTATCGTTTCGAGGTTTTCTGAGTTCCTAGAAAAATAATTTGTAGTTGCGTTGTCTGCAGTTTCGGAGATATGAGTATCTGTGGATGTGTAGAGTCGAGATTCGTGGTAACTGGTTATGTGGATATGGGAGCATGGTTACGTAGTTATGACGATTGTGGATAAGTGATTTGTGACACGGAGTTTGTTATCTGTAATGAAGCTTGTTTTCGTTTTGCTTGTCGAGATGGTTACTACGTTTAAATAACGTGTGTTTTATTAACATAATATTCGTGTGTGCAAAAACACGAGTGGTGAGATTTTTGCTCCCTTTTATGCTCTCGCTGCAGGCACTGAGAGTAGTGTAGACATTGCAAGCATTGGCCCAATGGCGGGCATCGCAGAAGACGCAGTCTGGGGGAGGCTGTTGAGGGCCTTGCTGCGGCTGGGGTTGAAGCATTGTCGGCTGAGGCTGCGGCTGCTGCAGTGGGAACAGAGTTTGTGGTCGAGGAAAGAGCGGCTGCGGGGGTGCTTGCTGCCGCTGCGGGAGTGCTTGCTGCGGCTGCGGGGTGAATGCTGCGGCTGCGAGGGTGCATGCTGCGGATGCAGCGGGTCTGGCTCCGGCTGCGTGGCTGGTAGCTATCTGATGAAGTGGTACCGGATTCGGCTGTTGTAGTTGTTGAGGTGCAGGTGATTGAGGTTGATGTTCGATCGGTCGAGGTATCGGCGGCATTGGCAGCTGATGTTGTTGCAACTGAAGCTGTAGTGGATTGTTACTGTTTTTGCGATGACGTTTGAGCGATCTGTATTCGTGGTACCTGGTTTTGTTGTGGCGAACTCGAAACTTTATTCTGTTGAGGAGAACTCGAAACATGTGGCTCGTGACGTTCGGATATGAGCATGACCTCGTTTTCTGAAGGAATGAATCGAATTTTGGAACTATTTGCTTTATCAGAAAAAAAATGTGTACCTGGTGTATGTTTCGGCTCGCTGTTGAATTTCGAGGAAGTTGGTTGCTCCGTTTTGATTTGTTTGATCGGGATGGCGACATGTTCTGCGGTTGTCTTTCGCTTGCGTTTTTGCTGAGCTTCGTGACCTGCCCCGTGAATTGTTGAACTGCTTGCTCGAGCTCGCGGACGGACTGCGTAAGGGCATCGAGAAACGGAAGGGTAGTGCGACGGCTGATAGTATTGAGGGATGTATTGATAATTGTAATAGTGCTGACCTACGTAGCTTGCAGCTTGATCGGCTTGATATGGCAGCTGCTGGGGTTGTTGAAGCTGCTGCAGTTGTTGAAGCTGTACTGCGAGATCATACGAGTTGCCGTTGCGTGGTATCATTCGGAGCGCTCTAGCGGCGTGGTCTTTACAACAACATAGAAGAATGGATAGCTTTTCGAGATTTGAGTAGGGTTGGTTATGCACAAGTTCTTCGAAGAGTTCCCAGAAGGACTCGAACTCTGTGGCATTCTCAAGGAAGTCGGGTAAATGAAGCTCTCGCCCTTGTAGTCGCCGTAGAAGATTGAACTGGTTTTCAGGGGGACTGAGTATGATTTCGTTTGTTGTGGTAGTCGTTGCCTGAAGTGGATGGGGATGTTGTCCGGCTGCTTGAGCTGAAAGCTCTGTTTCTAATGAAGATGGTATTTGATGGTGATGATGATGTTCGATGTTGGTATTGGTTGTCTGTTTAGTATTCAGGTGTTCAGGTTTAATACGTCCATGGCTGTGACGTTTTCTTGACAGCTGAGTTCGAGTATGCGTTGCTTGAGTTTATGTCGCATGTTAGAGGTGTTGTTGAGAATGGTATCGGCTTTGCGTTCGACCCAGTAATTATCGAAGCTTAATTCAAGTTCTGTCCCTAGTTGGGGATTGTCTTTCGTAATGTTATCGATGGAGTTTGATGCCCTCGCGGATGACATTTGGATAGTTTGTTCTTTATGGATGAGAGCGTCTATGAGGTGTCTGACTTTCGATCGATTGAGTAAGATGTACCTGAGGAGTTCGCTGTAGGGTACTGCCGTGGTTCTTTGTATGCTTCGGCGTCTTGAATTAGATCACGAAGTTCGTTGAAATGTCGCGTAAGTTGTTGTTTAACGCTTTTGAGAGAGAATGTGGGGAGAGCGTGAGACATTGTGCGCCGGAGGCGGACGACTGAAAGTGGTTGACCTAGGTTTATATACTGATGGTCCAGCAGGCAGTGCGAAGGGGCGTGTCGATGGGGCGTGGACGCGTTGATGCATGCGGATCGGTTACTATGAGTTTCTGGGGCCGGATTCATCAACGAGAACGGAGGTAAATCTTATCACCCGTTACCGTTACTATCCGTCAGCGGCTCACTAACCGCGAGTTGCGTTTCATCAAATTCGCGGTAAGTGATGGCAATTCGTTGCGACTGGGCCACCGTTTAGCCGTGGAGCGCTACCGCTCTACCACGGTAGCGGTTACCGGGCACTCCAGCCTAGTAACGGATACGCCGGATCTGAGGCCGAATTTAACTAACCACGTTTTGATGAATCGACCGAATGGCGGGTTTCGTAGTTAGTTGCGCCACGTACAGCCGGTAAGTGGTTGATGAATCCGGGCCCTGGTGGTAATTTTGCTCGAGCGGGTTTGTCAGGAGAGGGGGGGGGTTGAAGATCGATCATGAATTGCGTTCTGTACGGAAGCGATATCTTCATATTTATGTAGTCTCTGCGATTTTTGGGGGAGGGGGTAAAATTTGGTCGCGACCGTAATTTGAGATTTCTTCGTTTCTAGTAAATGCAGGGCAATGAACACTTGCGAGGGAGCGCTTTTCTTGGCCATTATGTATTCATTCATATGTCGTGCACGGTTATCTCCGAGTTTTTCTTGACTTTGATTAATGATTATGTCGTACGCGGTTATCTTTTTTGAATTTATTATCGACTTTCATGTTACGCTAGCAATTTTTCTTTTCCCTTTTTTGTGGATCCTTGATGCTGATGGTCGACCCTTTGTTTCGGGAGGCTTTCCCTACAGTTTTTGTTTCGAGGAGTTAGTTCTAGGCAATTGTTTCGGGTTGCCGTCCCTAGACCATTCCTGAGTGGTTCCTTTCTGATGATGACTCGCGAGTTCCTTTAAATTCGGTATGATGATTTTTTTTGAACCTGGCCATATCGAATTTGATACGATATGAGATATGAGATAGATGCATGAAGGTAAAACAGCTGTTGAATGAGATCGTTTCATGTAGATGGAGCGACTGATTTTGATTTTTTGTATTGAAATTTTCAATGAGTCGATTTTGAAGATAAGATCTGTCGAGATTCGTTACGATGAGATCATGGTAATGAGCTATGTTTTGTTGATGAGGCTCGACTTCGGTTCGCATCGCCATGTAATACTGAAAAGCGTAGCTTTGATTTGAATCGGTCCGTCCTTTTGAATTGAACCGTTTGATGTCTAGAATCTATCGATGTGAGATCGTATTGAATTGCGCAGTCGTTTTCGAAAATATGAATAAAGTGGAATATTCGGTCGATGCAGCATGTTCGGAATGCCTAGGTTCAGTTCGGATCAGCCGATGCACCATGTCTAGAATCTATCGTTGATTCTAGCTAAGATTGTCCCTGATTCTGTGTGCATGTGTGTATATGAGTGCGTGAACGGCTATGACTACGTTTATTTGGGATATATCTAGATATTAATACAAACACTACCTTGATAATGAGGACCAGACACCGTAGGGCGAGATGCGAATGGGAATTCGGGGGTCGGCTGCGGTGCAGCGTCCTCGACTTCAGGGACCGATGGTGACGACAGTTGCCGGTGGGGCGAGGAGGGCGAAGTTGAGAGCGAGGAGCGACGACTGAAGAAGAGCCCCGGAGGCGCTGGACGGCGGCTTTTATAGGGCTACCACGCCCCCGGGACCAGGCGGCGCTGGCGGCTCCGCCCTTGAAACCCCCTGTTCACGACGAGCACCTTATTCCCCACAAACGCATGCTTTCGGAGTATCTCAAGCATGGCCTGCGTTGCCAGTAATCTGTCGTGCCATAAAAGCTTCTAGAGTTCGCCGTGAACAATGCATGCAAAATCGAACCTATCAGTAGAGTGGGCGAAATCATGTCAATTGCGCTTCTATCCTCACTTACTGGAAAGTGCAAAGCCTTCAAGATAATATCAAATCACTTGAAGAATTTCACTAAACAATTTTAGCCGTCGCAGTTAGGATTTGCTTCAGTCTGTCCGGAGAACCGTCGGAGTGCGCCGTGTCCAGTGCATATAGAGCTGAACCTGTCATCTTTCCTTACGGTTCCATTCAACAACGAGAAAATTGCTAGCGCATTTTAAAGCGCTCTTGCTCTAATAGGTTAATGACTTTCCGGCTGAAAGCCGACAGTTTAGAAAAAGACCACACTCTAGTAGTCTTTTGTTTATTAGCGTGACTTAGAAATTTGAAAAATTTATTTATTTATTTATTTATCTGACCTGTATAGTGCGCAATGATCAGCAATTGAACAACATGGGCACGGCGTAATCGAAACAGTTGTGTTAAAAAAAGTAATCACAGCAAATTTCTACCCAAACCTTGCCCACGGAGTTTATTTGGGGTGCTGATCACGAATATGATATCCGTTTAAAAATTGCGTCTAACTAAGGTAAGTTATAGTAGGTACCGACTAAGGTCATCGAGCTCAGAATCTCCGATTTCGCCTAAACCTCACCCAGGGGTTATTTGGGGTGCTGGTCACGAATCCAGTAATTGTTTTTGGTTTTACATTGAAGTAGGGAAGGCCGTGAAAGGTGGGGAAGCTGCCAGTAGAGATTGATTGAATTTCAGTAAGAACCCGCGGTGCAACGAAAGCGTGCGATTTCGTTGTGTTGTGATTTCTCAAATTTCTAAGCCGCACGTATAAGCTCAGATCTTCCACTAGAGCAATGACCTTTCTCCAAGATTTCCGACTTTCTGCTTTTCAGCACCGTCAACTTTAGGCAGCTCTAACACTGTCTTCACTCCATTCCATACATGTCCATAGCACAGAATAGACGCTCTCAATAGTACGCTCTTGCATAGCTGCTCTGATACTCGAAAGCTCATGAAACAACTCCCGCACTGTGGCCTATCAGGGTGGGATCTAATACGATAATAATATAGTCGATCCTAGACCGGTACTTCCACACTTCGGCATTAAAAATTCGGTTGATATTTAGAGACCAAGAGAGAGTAAGAGTCAAATGTTCGTTGCCCAATTGTGGAATAAAACAACTTCCGCACTGTGGCCTATCAGGGTGGGAACTAATACGATAATAATATAGTCGATCCTAGACCGGTACTTCCACACTTCGGCATTAAAAATTCGGTTGATATTTAGAGACCAAGAGAGAGTAAGAGTCAAATGTTCGTTGCCCAATTGTGGAATAAAACAACTTCCGCACTGTGGCCTATCAGGGTGGGAACTAATACGATAATAATATAGTCGATCCTAGACCGGTACTTCCACACTTCGGCATTAAAAATTCGGTTGATATTTAGAGACCAAGAGAGAGTAAGACTCAAATGTTCGTTGCCCAATTGTGGAATATTGAATCATGTTCATGACTTACTTACTTTACTTTGATACTTTGATGGTCCTTTTGTCGGCCGGTGGTCTTCTCAGCGGGGACCACAACTCTTCCAAACCGCTCGACCTCTGACTGCTTGCATCCAGTGAGGCAGACTCCGATCTCTGAAAGATCTTGAGAATGAGTCTCCACATCGCGTTGCGGTCGTCCCAGTGGTCTCTTATGGTCTCTCGGGAGCCATTCTGTGACACGGAGACTTCATCTATCGTCCTTTCGTCGAAGCAGGTGTCCGGCCCAGCAATATATGGACTTCTTCATGTGCTGCAGCGGGTCTGCTAATTGCGACTTCTCCCGTAGCTCCGAGCTCGTAGGCCTTCTTGCCATTGCTGACGAAGGTTTGTCCTCAGGAGACATCTCTCCAGTGCACGATGCGTAGTTTGCATTGCTCTGGCGATTGTCTTGTTGTCGGGCCAGGTTTCCGTCGCGTAACACATCGCAGGCAGTACAGAGTCGCTGAATATCGAGGCCCTGAGGCCGGCATCCTTGACCTGCGTTTTGGACATATTCATGTCCAATCCAATCTTCATACCTGCCACATTGAGCTCGTTCAGCATTTCCTCGACTTCTACCGTGCTGGTAGATATGAGAACAGTATCGTCAGCGAAGCGAAGGTTGCTGATCCGTTTACTGTCGACAAGGTAGCCTTTATCGTCCCAGTTCAAGTCCTTCATGGCATCCTGGAGTGCCGCTGTGAATAGCTTGGGAGAAATGGTGTCTCCCTGCCGTACTCCTTTTCCGATAGGAATCTTAAGCTTACGATCGAACTACTGGATGGTGGTCGATGTGTTCGAGAAGCATTCGTCGAGAAGTCGGATGTAGGGCGATGGTATACCAGCGTGCACAAGCGCGTTCAGAACGGCGTTGATTTCCACAGAGTCGAACGCTTTCCGATAATCCACGAAGACAAGGACAAGTGGGATGTGGTATTCGCGGCTCCTTTCGATGAGTTGTGCGACAGTCTCGATATGGTCCATGCAGGAGAAATCCTTGCGAAACCCTGCTTGCTCCACTGGCTGACACTCATCCAAGCAACGCTCCATACGATTGAGCAGTATCTTGGTTAAGATCTTGTACACAACGGAGAGAAGGCTGATGGGTCGATAGTTGTTGATATCCTCCTGCTGGCCTTTTTTGAAGATTAGAACTGTTTTCGACTCCTTCCATGAGTCCGGAATCCTACCAAGTCGAAGGTAGTGGTTGAAGTGCTTGGCAAGAAGTGAGCAAAGGGCACTGCCACCCGCACGAAGGAGGTCAGCAGAAATGCCGTCCGGTCTGGGAGCAGTGCCTGGCTTCATCCTTCTGATGGCATGAGCAACTTCTGATTCCAGAATGAAAGGTACTTCCTCAGCTGGTGGCATCAAGCATTTCGGGACAGTGCTAGAAGAACGAAACAGATCTGTGTAGAATTCTTGGACGATATTTTCCATCGCTCTTCGAGACGTTTGCGCTGTTCCATCCTTATCCACAAGGGCTGACATTATTGCCTTCTGGTTGCAGAGATCTCGTTTGCAGCGCTTTATGCTTGAACCTTTCCTAGCGGCTTCTAACAGCTTCAATCTTCTGTAGGCTTGAATGGACTCTATCACTGCAATCCGGCAGGCCTTCGAGATAGTGACTTTTTTCAGATGGGAAGCATTAGGATCCAGTTTAACAGCTCTTCTTTGCTCCAAGAGCTTAATCGCATGTGCGTTGAGTCTTGAAGCAGATGGTGATGTGGTTTCGCGAGAGCTGCTAGCACATTTCAACAGTCCTTTAGAGAGAAGGTCGTAGTCTTTTGATGGATCTTCAAGAAGATTCCAATCATACGACTTTATTGCATATTCCAACTCCTCAGACTTGAATGTGGGGATCCTCACCGGTGCCGGTTTATGAGTGTCACGCTTGAACATCCTCTTTTTGAGAGTCAGCTTCTCATGGACAAGATGGTGATCCGAGCCGGTGTCAAATGAAGGCAGCACGGAGACGTCGAACAGACTCCAGCGTCTGTTTGTAAGAACATGGTCGATCTCCGAACGTGTTTCTCTATTTGGGCTTTCCCAGGTCCATCGTCGGTTTGAAGGCTTCTTAAACATAGAATTTCCATGGTAGAGACGGCAAGCGGATAGGAAGTCTATCCGGCGCACTCCGTTTTCGTTCCTTGAGGGAGTTCCATTTGGTCCTAGCCTCCATTCGTCGTGATCATTCGTACCGACGATAGCGTTAAAGTCACCAATGACAACTTTGTAGTAGCTCTTCTCGTCGTTCACAGTCCTTTCGAATAGCTTGTAGAATTCCTCCTTTTCTTCGTCTGTGGCCGCAGATGTTGGAGCATATCCATTTATGATCGAGATGGTTCCTTGATCTTTGTTTCCAGACGAAGAACAGCTACTCGCGGACTGATGATCTTGTAAGAGTCTGCTAGGTGGTGCACGGTCGAATTGACGAGAAATCCAACTCCGCCAATATTCTTTCTGCAAACTTTTGCTCCGATAATGAGAAGCTCGTTGTGGTCGGTCCTTCTTATGGTTTCCGTTCTGCCTTTCGTTTCCTGCAGGGCGATAACGTCGCATTTGATGTTGCGGCTTCTGTAAGGCATTGTCCGAAGATCCTGCTCAGGTGCGATCGAACGACAGTTATAATTGCAGACGAATAGGCAGTTTTTGTGTCGTGGTGGGAGGGAGATTCCGGTAGTCCGATTCCAATGACGTCCTGATAGTAGTACGAAATGACTAAAAATATGACTAAAATTACATAATGGATAGTGCCTTTCTAGATGAACACTGTCACCCACTCCAACATCCTCAGGGAGGGACTGTTGAGTTGTCAAAAGGAATGGACGGATTCCCTGTCGAGAACGGAGTGATCGCCAAACTGAGATGTGACGCTGGAAAGTACGCCACAGGTGGGTCGCCATTAAAAGGTCAAGCTCGACTGGGTAAGGGGTGTCAGGTGTTACCAAACCTTACTTTCTTTGATTCTTCTTCTCATCCTCTCAATTTATTTATCAGCAGTTTCGTTAGATGTTGCCGGAAAGTGTTGTGCTTTAAGTAAAGGATTTATTTTAATTTTATTATTAGCTATTTAGTTATTTATTATACCATTTTCACGTACAATCGAACACTCCTCAGCCAATTAAAGGTTTTTCAAAGCAAACTGGTTCTTTTCTGAAATTGAGATGAACGGCTTTTAAATTAATTTGGGTGTTATGTTTACTTCCAGAGCAGGAAGGCAGAATTTTTTTGAGTACATTACAAGATTAGCTTGCGCCGTGCACTCGTACAGCATGGCGCGAAACCTGATTTTCATTTTTTTCTGAATTTCATTTGATTGACAGCAAAGGCCTGGAGTTACGCACAATCAGCTGTACAATAAAAACAATTGCGGAAAACTCCGATATCTCAACTCCTGAACTGGAAATCTTGCAATACACTGAAAAACTGATGCTTGCCCGCTCTTGAAATAGATAATTCTCAAGCATTTTGTACTTGAAAAAAGTTTTCAATGAGTTTTTAAATCCATTCTGCACTCGTTTGCGGCATGTGATTTATTAATTTTCGTAGGCCGTGGTAATTTTTCTTAAAACAAAACCGTTCTCTGGAAAGTATCTAGTTTTATGCGGAGAGCGTTAGTTCTGTTTTAAAAAATGCAGCTTGACTTTAGTTTGTTTTAAAGAGATTTTGCTTTCTTCATTGAAAATATCGAGTTTGTTTTGAAAGTTGTCAAGATCGACCTGAAAATGATACACAATACATTCATATGGCCGTATAAGTGCAATGTTTGTAGAACAGCACAACCGCAACCTTCTTGTTCTTCTTATTCTTCTTGTTTTTCTTCTTCTTCAGCGTCTGCCCGCTTCGAAGCGGTTTCCGCTATTCTGGTGTTATGACGCCACCTTTCCCGATCCAGCGCTAGATCAGGGTGGACACCAGCAACCTTCAAGTCCATATGTAACGTATCACATTAGCGCTGCTTCGGGCGCCCTCTAGGCCGTTTTCCTATTACCTCAAAGTTAACGCCCATCTTGCGGACGCTGTCTTCCATTCCACGCAGAACGTGACCGTACCATCGCAAGCGAGCTTCGCGCATCTTGTCAGCTATCGGCGCAACACCGAACTTCTGCCGAATGATATCGTTTTGGATGCGGTCCACGCGCGTGACTCCAGCCGTCCAGCGCAGTATCTTCACCTCCACGACGCTGAGGCGTGTTTCAACCTCCTTGGTCGCAGACCAACACTCAGCACCGTACATCGCCACCGGCCGACGGTTCTTTTTTTGACTTCAAGCGCTCTGGTATCTTCCTATCGCAGAGCACGCCAGTCAACGAGCGCCCTTGGGCCAAGCTGCACTCACGCGTGAGTTCACTTCAATCATCAGATTGCCATCAGATGCTACTGTTGATCCCAAGTACTTAAAAACCAAAGTGCGTGGAAGCCCGATTCCGTTAACCTTGGTGCAACTGGACTCATTAACGTCCGCCGTTAAATACTCATCACACCAAGCTTGCACCTCTCCCTCGAACTCGCCTTTCTCTTCGCTAGCGATCATCACGTCATCGGCATAAAGCAACGTCCAGGGGACGGGCTTCTGGAGATCTCGTGTGATGCCATCCATGACGACAGCAAGGAGGACTGGGGAAAGCGAAGAACCCAGGTGTACCCCGACAGAGATGGGAAACTCCATCGAGGTTCCAGCTGCAGCCTGAACTCGACTCTTTGGACAAGAATAGAGGATTCGCACCCACTGTATGAGCTCTTCAGTAAGTCCATGTCATCGCAGCGCGTACCATATCACATCACGCGGTACGCAATCAAAGTCCTTCTCCAAGTCGAGGAAGGCGATATGCACTGGCTTCTGAAAGCAAACGAATAGGACGGTAGTTAGAGCAGTCTGCTTACACTTTGGCGCCAACACTCAGGCACTCTCCGCTAAAACTTGATTAAAGAACTTCGCCAATCACTCAGCAGAGTGCCAAAACGTTGTCAATCACAAATCAGCCGCCACGTCGTCGGGCCCAGTTGCTTTGCCTGGACTCATCTTCTTCAAATCCGCTTCAGTCTCCTCCACGATGATTTTCTGCACTGGAGTCGTTGAGGGGATGGCTGGATGAGGAAATTCCACTATAGAGATTTCCACAAAGTAATCGCGCCATCGCTTCAACGCGTTCTTGCGGTTCATGAGAAGATGGCCGTTCTCATCATTATGCCAAAAAAAACTTTTCAATATCCTCGGTTCGGCGATGGCGGGTCTTAGCAAGTCGGTACAAATACCGCTCACGGCGATTATGGAGATTACACCGCCCCTCTACGCACTGCGCCACCATCGCTCGCTCGTCATCGCTGTTTCCAGCCAACTTGAGCCCGCCGTCTGCCTCCAGGCATAGGGCTAACGCCGCCAACGGCCCAACTTCCGTCGTCCCTAACTCTGTGCAGAGTTGTATTGGGGTCGAGACATTTGCGTTTTGTTGTTTCCCAGAGAGAGGCGATTCTGCCCATATACGACACTTAGGCCGTTCCGACCTACCGTTGAGATAGTTTACTGGTTAGGCCTTGCGAAAAAAGCGTAGACAGTGACATCTAGTAGTTCTAGAGAAAACCTCAAAAACTTGCGCAATGTCAAGGGCGCAGTGCACGTTTCCACAGTGAACAATGAGGCGATGAAATGTTGTCCGTAAGAACTTCTCAACGCTCACGTTGTTTGAATCCGCAGAATGAATAGAGCCTAGTCACTAACAGCAGAGGCAATGTGCCTCCTTTAGTCCGTCTCCTATTAAGGTTCGACTACCGCGATTTGCTCAAATGGCCACTGGATTCCATCCTCTCTAGGCATGTGCACCGACATCTCCAATTCTGCAGGTATGATGAACCCAGAGCATAACGACGAGCCGTGCACGGCCTACTTGGCGGTTCTCCTAGATTCCTAATTTTCACACGCCCCATGCAATCCTTCCTTTTTCAATCTTCGTTCAGGTCTATTGAGTTGCAACTGGGTCTCAGCTCCGCATGGCATGTTTCTTTCGTGGTCACCTGCCAACTTTGGCGGTCTAATCCTCAACGGAACTACAGTGAGAGCGAGTTGCATTAACAGGACTCCTGTTTCAGGTATCGTAAGAGTCAATTGTAAGTAGGTCCCGTGTCATTCAGTTCCATTCAGGAGTAGACGAGCTGACGTGCACAAATGGTGCTTGGCAGCCGTCGTCTTTCGGCACTTGTGGAGGAAAGCCGGGATCGAATGCTGGTAATACTGATCGCCTGATTTTTGTGGAACGCATTCAAACACTGAGAATACACACTCTTTTAGGAGCGTCCTGTGCACCGATAGCGCACTCGGCAGGCATGGTTCTCGTGTACAGAAGTGGAGACCGCTATAGAATGGGAAACGTGCTGCATAATCTCGACCATGGTACACTTCTCACAGTCAAGTGCTTCAATGGCACGCTGAGCGGTGGGAGCATATAGATGGAGATGGAATCGGCTTCTGACCTTAATCGATGGTTGACGTTCAGGAAGCAGCTCTTCATCATGTGCAGATGGAAGCTGGTACCCGACAGGCGTTATCAGCTGCACCTCCTGAAGCAAACCGCAAAAAGTGATATTCATCCTTGGTTTTGGCAGTAAACTGGTGTTTTTTCAACAGATAACGGTCAGCTTTGTTGCACCAGTTGGAAGAAAATAAACACGAGGAAGCAACAAAACAGCAAAACGACGTTATGCTAACTTACGACCCCGGTACAAGCTAATTGGGCTTTGGAGAAAGCAAAATTTAAAATTTTTATGTCTTTCGCTTTCACTTTCTTTATTAAAGAAACTGAATTGAATCATTTCCGTCAAGACCTTCAGCTTAGCTATACTTTACTTTACTTACTTTGATGGTCCTTTGTCGGCTGGAGGTCTTCTCAGCGGGGACCACAACTCTTCCAGACCGCTCGATCTCTGGCTGCTTGCATCCAGTGAGGCAGACTCCGCTCTCTGAAAGATCTTGAGAATGAGTCTGCCCATCGCGTTGGCGGTCGTCCCAGTGGTCTCTCATGGTCTCTCGGGAGCCATTCTGTGACACGGAGACTCCATCTATCGTCCCTTCGTCGAAGCAGGTGTCCGGCCCAACGATATTTGGACTTCTTCATGTACTGCAGCGGGTCTGCTAATTGCGACTTCTCCCGTAGCTCCGAGCTTCGTAGGCCTTCTTGCCATTGCTGGCGAAGGCTTGTCCTTAGAAGACATCTCTCCAGTGCACGATGCGTAGTTTGCATCGCTCTGGCGATTGTCTTGTTGTCGGGCCAGGTTTCCGTCGCGTAACACATCGCAGGCAGTACAGAGGCGTTGAATATCGAGGCCCTGAGGCCGGGATCCTTGACCTGATCGGTGACTTCGCGAATCGAACTGAAGGCTGCCCATGCTGCGCGTCTCCTGCGGGCGATTTCAGGAGCGAGGTCGTTATCCATGTTCAGCTCTCTTCCCAGATAGACGTAGGAGTCGACCTGTTGCAGAGCGACTCCATTTAACCTTACGAGTCCCGTGTCACACCACTGGTTGACCATAAATTGTGTCTTGGACATATTCATGTCCAATCCAATCTTCATACCTGCCACATTGAGCTCGTTCAGCATTTCCTCGGCTTCTGCCGTGCTGGTAGAGATCAGAACAATATCGTCGGCGAAGCGAAGGTTGCTGATCCGTTTACCGTCGACAAGATAGCCTTTATCGTCCCAGTTCAAGTCTTTCATGGCATCCTGAAGTGCCGCTGTGAATAGCTTGGGAGAAATCGTGTCTCCCTGCCGTACTCCTTTCCCGATAGGAATTTTAAGCCTTCGATCGAACAGCTGGATGGTAGTCGATGTGTTCGAGAAGCATTCGTCGAGAAGTCGGATGTAGGGCGATGGTATACCAGCGTGCACAAGGGCGTTCAGAATGGCGTTGACTTCCACAGAGTCGAACGCTTTCCGATAATCCACGAAGACAAGAACAAGTGGGAGGTGGTATTCGCGGCTCCTTTCGATGAGCTGTGAGACAGTCTGAATATGGTCCATGCAGGAGAAATCCTTGCGAAACCCTGCTTGCTCCACTGGCTGATATTCATCCAAGCAACGCTCCATGCGGTTAAGCAGTATCTTGGTGAAGATCTTGTACACAACCGAGAGAAGACTGATGGGTCGATAGTTGTTGATATCCTCCTGCTGACCTTTTTTGAAGATTAAAACTGTTTTCGACTCCTTCCATGAGTCCGGAATCCTACCAAGTCGAAGGTAGTGGTTGAAGTGCTTGGCAAGAAGTGAGCAGACGGCACTGCCACCCGCACGAAGGAGATCAGCAGAAATGCCGTCCGGTCCGGGAGCAGTGCCCAGCTTCATCCTTCTGATAGCATGAGCAACTTCTGATTCCAGAATGGGAGGTACTTCCTCAGCTGGTGGCATCAAGCATTTTAGCTTAGCTATAGCTGCTGATATTAGCGGCGTGCTCATCTCGACATACGGGTGAGCGCTGACAGGTCCCACGAGGTGTGGATGTTGCATTTGGTAAATCATTGCCGGTGGTGTAGCGGCGCAAAGCATTCCACCCCGGTCCGCAGGATCAAGGTGCGGGATTGAGTTCCGTTGCGCTAGGGTTCTGATCGCAACGAAACTTCGTTATGAAAAACGCAAGCGTCGTTGCAAGCAAGAATGAATGTCATCCATCAAGTGTGCGTGAGGATATTCTGCTATGGCTAATTCATGGAAAGCACGACGGCTCAAAGCTGTACCCTTTAGGGGCTCATATTACAGAGATTATTTGCTTTTTAAGCGCTGTTTGATGGGATGGATTAAGTAATGATCTGAGGCAACACTCTTTCATGATGAGCTTACGAATTTCGCTGACTGTCCTTCGAGAACTAAGATTATGTAGGTTGACTGAACTGTTAGATTTCAGTAGGTCCTAGCCAGTTTCTGACATGGAATCTACTAACCAGGGAATGCCGTCAGCTTCCCATGGAACTTCGGATTGAGATCTATATCACGTGAAAGAGCTCGAGACGCTGATCACAGATATGTAGACCAAATTTGCTAAATGGATCTCCTAAGCGAGTCATGGCCGGCGGAAGCCGCGATGTCTTCCATGTGTTAGGCGCGCTCAATCAGCATTGCGCGCAGTATTGCGCGGTAACCAGCGGTTTGGCTATCAGCGCCGTCAGCAGCGGCGGCGGCGCAGTGGTAGAGTGCTCGCTTCAAAGGATTGGGTTCGTTGGCTCGGTTCCCGCCGCTGACGGCCTCTTTGCATCTTGCACCTATCTTCGACGAGGACCTATAATCTCATTTTTAGCACATTTTTGAGCAAACGGCTAATGGCGACTTGCATTTACGTCTATTTGAAGACGGAGACGTGTTTCAGGTAAAATGTTCAGGTAAACGAACCTGACATCCGTTTTTCACGATTCGGTCGGAGACCACCCATACCTTTAACAAGGGTGGTCCAGGCAGAGTCACCGATTTCGCTGGGCACTGGTAAAAGTTCCGACTCCCGACACGACTTCTGCCGAACGGTTGTAGCAACGGCATGGGTGGTCTCCGACCGAATCGTGAAAAACGGGTGTGAGACTCGCTTACCTGAACATTTTACCTGAAACACGTTTCCGTCTTCAAATGGACGTAAACGCAAGTCGCCATTAGCCGTTCGCTCAAAAATGTGCTAGAAATGAGATTATAGGTCCTCGTCGAAGATAGGTCACAAAATGCAAAACAGCCGCCAGCGGCGGAAACCGAACCAACGAACCCAATCCTTTGGAGCGAGCAGTCTACCACTGCGCCGCTCCCGCTGCTGACGGCGCTGATAGCCGAACCGCTGATTTCCGCGCAATACTGCGCCCAACGCTGATTGATCGCGCCTAACACATGGAAGACATCGCGGCTTCCGCCGGCCATAACTCGCTCAGGAGATCCATTTAGCAAATTTGGTCTACATATCTGTGATCAGCGTCTCGAGCTCTTTCACGTGATATAGGTCTCAATCCGAAGTTCCATGGGAAGCTGATGGCATTCCCTGGTAAGCGGCAAGGAAGGTAGTGACATTATCTGCTTTTGTGCGGGTTACACGCCCCTATTACTGGTATGTCCTTGAATAAAAGAATTTTTTTCTATTTGAACATTCTGAGCAAATGCCGGGTAGTCGGAGGACACGCTGACTCTCGCATCCACTCCGATTAATTCATGGTTCGGAGGTTTCCGGCCAATCAAGTCTTCAATTTCGGGGACGATCAATTGGTACCAGACTTGTTTGGAATGATGAAACAGTGACTTGCCCATTGGTACATCGGGTCATCATCGTATAAACCAAATAGGCATTCAAATTGCTTCCACAATATCCCGTAGAACTTGAAGGCGTGGCGCATCCTAATCCCGTCCTCTATCCTTCATATCCTCAAGAACTGTTAATATTCTCAAAATGTAAAGGATAAAAAATAAAAAACTGCATCTATTAAATCATTTGTGGGATGCGCCACGCATTCTATGGCTACAGGACATAGTAGAAGCAATTTGTGTATTTAGCAAGCGTCACGATTTGTGGTGGTCCGAAGATGAATAAGACAGTGCTTTATCCTTCCAAGACAAGTCTAACGCTAAGTTGTTTCGGAGAGCTCCATTGGCCTGGAGGGGAACCCAACCCAGACTGGAGTGGATACCAGTATGATAAAATCTAAAGCATATCCCGGTGAACGCAAGAGGAAAGTGTGATTTTCAGGCGCATATTGTTGAAGACACCCATTAACCAAACAGATGTGAGGATACTCGGCAGGGATGAGCGGATAATGAAATTTTGAAACCCGGATAACGGATAACGGATAATTTTGCTCGAAAATGACCGGATAACGGAAAAACGGATAACGAACAAACAACAAAAATTAAAACTCGTTTTAAACTGCTCTAATTTCAACGGCAGATCAGGAGTTGAAGCACTGCTGATTTATAAGCCATTCCTAGACATTTTGATAATGTTTTTTAAACGAAGTGCAGTCGCCAGATTAACGACACCCTACGAGATTTTCTGTCGATCAGAAGGAAGGCAAATAAAGAGCAACATTGCTGCTTTTCGCCTGTTTCCAGAGGGTTGCTTGTATTGTTCTATTTATCAGCCGCCTAGTTCTTTTTCCAATTAAAGCTGCTGAAAAATAGAATGATCCTCGTAAGAGCAATTCTCCCGATGTCTCTTGACTTTTCCATGCTATGAAGAAGGCGGGAGACGTCCAGAATAAAATCCACATAACAATCTTCATCTACACCATTATAAGAACCGTTATTGCTGTTGCTGCCCTATAGCACCCCAAGATCTAAGGTACTTGAACATGGAATTAGCTGGGATAGATACAATACTAATTTTGTTTCTGGTGATAACAGCGAGCAATTGTGTAGGCCAATCACACATTTAAGGACTCATGACATCCTGAAGGGCAGAATTATCCGACGCATTCCAAAAAGGGAGTGGTTCCCTGTGTAATAGAGAGCTAGAAAACTTCACTAGAAAACTCACAAATATAACGAATCTGCGTGTCTTACAGCACCCGCGATTTTAAGTTTATTTTGTTTAGTTTACTTAGTACAGTTTGTTGCACCGCTGAAATGTTTAATGGAGAAGTCGCTCTCTCAATGCATCTGAACTGAACCTATTTCCCTTTCGCTCGTATGCACTGCTGTATTGCAGTATTTGTTTGGTGGTTCACAACAGCATATGACTAAAAGCATACCTATACCGCATGCAAGCAAATCGAACACACTGCAATCGTGGAGGCACATATGACACGACGCAAAGGTCGGCGGTAAAAATTCATTCTAGGTTGAGCCAGGCCCTGCACTTTTAACGGTCGCTAATAGCAGTTGGTATGCCCTCTTGGTATGTATGACTTAAAATGAATGAGCAATGCTATGCATAGTAGGCCTCATAAATGTATGGCACATGCTTAGCGACTCTGAAAGGATAGAATTGAGGTATCTTTAAAGCTATGTAACCAGTCTCAAGTGAGGAAATGCCTCAACTAACCCTCCTGGATTTGAACGACTTCCGCTGTTTCTGACAACCACTCTTACGATCATGAAGGATCCTTTACATGGTCCACACATCACCACGTTCAAACCTAGGAGTCATGTAATTTGTTGTTCGTTATCCGGCCCAAAATCGCCGGATAACGAACAACAAAACGGATAGGCCAAAATCCCCCGGAAACCGGATAACGGATAACGGATAACGGTTAATCCGCTCATCCCTAATACTCGGTTAGGGATATTCTGCGCTACATTAACGAAATCAGAGGTTGCTTAAACATTTCAGCTCTTGCTAACCTTTGTTCCACCAAGCGGGCAAGGTTACAAGGTGGAAAGCAGCTGCGCTGAATGCTCTGCAGTAAGTGATGATTGGGCCTGGCGGACGAACAGTTTTCAATTTTCCAACCTGAAGATGGAAAATAATCCAACCCACATTTATTCTGTCTCTTCTTCACAAGATGAGGCGACCACATGTGACCTACCACTGTAATCTTGATCTGGCTTAATCGGGTTCTGGAAATATCTGATTCTACTTATTTCAATTTGTATATTTCATCCGTCATCCAGTCGACTGATGTATGATATGTGATATGCTTGACTGGAGCTAAAATCTTCTATACCAGGGATGGGCGGAAATGTTAAAAATTTTCCCAGAAAACGGAAAACAGAAAATCGCTGTCGTCAGAAAACAGAAATCAGACAACAGAAAAACCAAAAACGCCAGAAAACAGAAAATTTCAAAATTATCAGACGACCTAACTATTCTGCCCAGAGATCCTTTTTTCCAGTAGCAGTGTTTTTGTATGACTAGAAATGTAGTCGAGAACAAGCGTTTTAACTTGTAGGCATTTATAAAAATTCTAGTATGCTCAAAATTCAATACAATCAGCAAATTGTAAACCTTGACTCAAATATCCTAGGATTCTCGTCATTTTAAGTATGCAACATTACTCATCAGCTCAGTTTCACAGCTAAGGTCCTAATGATTACATTAATAATCGCAATACTGCCAGTGTTTCTGTGAAAAATAAATGCACTGGTTCTTCAAAGGTTGGGGCTGAAAAGGAAAGGTGCAAAGAAGAAATGATGCATTTTACCAATCACATTCGTGTTAAAATGCAGCGGTTTAAGGCTCACTGATACACTCCAAAATGTGGACGTAATCACAAAACAGATCGTTCGCTAGACTAGTGGTCCCGATTGTTAAAAAACTTGTGTATCAGTGTGACCACGGGGGCAGTCAGCACGACAGTTTACAAATGAGTGTCTCTTTGAATGCGTAGACACTATAGAAGGCGTTCGGCAAGGGGATAGCATATTCCCAAAGCTGAACTTAGACGTTGGACTGCAGCTGAATCTTTCGAAGACGATGATCATGAGGATCGCACAAGTTTCTGACGCCCAATTCTGTCTCGACGAAACGAACCCCGAATACTCCAGCTAGTGTATCTGGGTCGCGAAGTCAACATGGCCCACGACCTAGTGCCGGACCTGGACAGCAGGAAACGAGCGACTTGGGGAGCTCTCAAGAGCGTCGAAGAAGTGAAAAAGACGAAGAACGTCCGACCTATTCGGCTCCACTGTTCTTCCTGCCCTGACATACAACTTAGGACCTGAGCCAGACGAAAGCAGGATCAGCGTCGCAGAGCTGGGAACCGAGATGACGATGCTCGGAGTGCCGCGACTCACGCAAGTGACAGAAGGCCTCCGGAGTTCTCAGCTTCGTCGACATTCGAAAAGCAGAGACGCTGTCGCATGAGCCAATTCGTTGAAAATTAGGTGGGCCAGCCACGTAATGCGCTTCGCAGACACCCACTGGACGAGAGCCGTCACCGACTGGAGTTCGCGGGATGTCAAGAGAAGATCAGACTTTCACAAAGAAGTCCCACTAACGTGTTGGTCGGACTTCTTCGTGAAAGCCCTGAACGACCGATATGACGCCCTTGGTCTCCCTCGAGGAAGGAGGATCCATTGGAGCACTCTGGCACGCGACAGGAACGAATGGAGACGCTGCTGGCGCCCACTCGAGTAATTCGATGATCTACTGAACGACAAATGATACTGGTGGTACATAAAAAATTTTGTGCATCACTACCGTGCATCAGCGAGATCAAAGGTAACCATAACTTTTCTGTCTCTTACAATTTTTTTATAGCCAAGAGCCAAGCAGAGTTAAAAAGAAAACTCCGTTTTCAATTTAACCCAGAGATGCAGAACAATCCTAACCACAGCTGCTATAGGACAAGCGGTTAGCTAATGGGTAATTAATTGCCCCTCAGAACACTAGTTTTGTAGCCTTAATATAAAGTTGCAAGCAATCGTAGATGGTAAAACTACTGTTGAAATCCAAAAGAATACAAAGTCAAATCACGAAGGACGAGAAATGTACTATGAAGGGATTTGATGCCAGCTGCACTTATACAGCCAATCAAACAAACAAAGTGGCGTGGTTCGTGAGTGTATGGCGCAATTTCTACACTAGTACATCCAGAAACGCCTCATGCTTGCAATTTAAAATTTTCTAGAAACATATTTTGGAACGAAGAGAGCCGAGTTAGCCTAGTGGTTAGTAGTGTAGTTTCATGCACAAACGGTCACAGGTTCGGCTCCCGGCTCCGGTGCCCTGCAAAAATTGCAAAAATGGCAACGGTTCCAGCGTCAGGCTCAGGTTGCAGGCCGGCTGATGGAGAAACCTCGTCCAAAACCATGATCACAAGTCGCAATAGAATCAGTGTAAAGGACCCGGAAGTGGCGCACAGAACCCCCGCCCGAGTTCTGTGGTCAGTATGCGAGGGCTACCGAGGGCCGAACGACCTCGGCTAAAGAAGCTAGTTCGACTGGGGACTCTGAATGTGGGAACGCTGACCGGAAGATCTAGGGAAGTGGCTGACCTGTAGAAGCGCAGAAGGACACAAGTCCTGTATCTGCAGGAAACGCGATGGAAAGGGGCGAAAGCCAGGGAGATCGGAGAAGGGCTCAAGCTGTACTACAACGGAGAGGACACCAAGAGGAACGGGGTAGGGATAGCTGTCGCGGAGTCCCTCAAGGATTCAGTAGCGGCTGTCCAAAGAATAAACGACCGCATCATGTCACTGCGGCTGGACACGAAGGAGGGTTACTGGACCATCATGTCTGTCTACGTTCCGCAGACCGGATGCTCGACAAGGATGACTTCTACCTCTCGCTCGAGGAAGCCATAAGGTCCGTACCAGAAGGCGACAACCTCTCCATAGCAGGGGACATGAACGGGCATGTGGGGGTGGCAGAAGAGGAGTGGAGAGGGTTCATGGAGGTAAAGGGATCGGCCTGATAAACCCGGATGGAGAACGAATTCTGGATCTGGCTATCGCCCACGACCTAGCTGTCTTCGCGAATAGGGAGAGCCAGAAGGTAACCTATGCTAGCGGAGGAAGAAGGACGGAAGTCGACCACCTCCTGGTTCGAAGGGCTGCCCTGAAAACAGTCCGGGATGACTCCGAGAGAAGACATGGCATCACAGCATAGATCCTTGGTAGCCGACCTTAGCATACCTCTACCCACCAGGCCCAAAGTGAGGACGGAACCCAGGATCCGATGGTGGAGACTGCGGAGTTCAGAGTGGAACGAGCTACGAAGGGCAATGCTCGAAGCAGGCCTTCCAGATCCAGCTGGTCCCGTGAATGAGACCTGGAGGACGGTAGCCCAAACAATCCTGAGATGTGCCAAGGAAACCCTGGGAGAAACAAAGGGAGGAACCAGAGGGGATAAATTGGCATGGTTCTGGAACGAAGAGGTGCAGGCTGCGGTGAAGAGAAAGAAGGAGGCCTACAAGCTGTGGCAGAAGGCGAGGGCACCCGAGCATCTCACAGCCTACAGGAAGCTGAAGAGGCTGGCAAAAACAGCTGTAGCGAAGTCAAAAAACGCAAAAATGGATGCCCTGTACGAGAAACTAGACGGACCAGAGGAAGAGAAGTTCGCTATCCGCCTGGCCAAGGCGCGTCATAGAGCTAGCCTCGACATTCGAGTAGTGAAGACTGTGAAGAGTGCTGACGGTAGGGTGTTACGGAAGCCGGTCGAGGTCAAAGAGAGATGGGAGGAGTACTTCAAGGAACTCCTGAACGAGGAGTTCCCTCGTCGGGAGGGCGAGGAAGAACAAGCAACGGAAGGACCCATTCCACCCTGGACGCAAGAAGAGGTTCGCAAGGCCATAGGAAAGATGAAACTTGGAAAGGCAGCAGGGCCTGACGGTGTGCCAGTAGAGGCTTGGAAGGTGCACGGGGACCTCGGAATCAACTGGCTGACGCAGTTCCTCAACAGAATCACGGAAGAAGGTAAGACGCCGGATGACTGGAGGAACAGCACCATAGTCCCCATCTTCAAGCAGAAGGGAGACGCTTCCGAATGCTCCAACTACCGAGGGATCAAACTGATCTCACACACCATGAAGATCTACAAACGACTGGTCGACTCAAGGCTGAGGGAGATGGTACCCATCTCCCAGGTGCAGTGGGGCTTCATGCCTGAGAGGTCCACCACAGACGCCGTCTTCATCGCTCGTCAGGTGTTGGAGAAATATCTGGAGAAACGAAAACCCTGCTACCTGGCGTTCCTGGACCTGGAGAAGGCCTACGACAGGCTAGCTCGGGTCGTAATCTGGAATGCCTTCGAGGGAGGGGTGTCCCGGAACGTCTGATCACGGTCATAAGGGACATGCATGAGGGCTCGAAAGCGGCGATACGAACTCCACACGGGGTGACAAGGAAAGTGGACATCAGAGTGGGGGTACACCAAAGGTTGGCTCTGAGCCCGTTCCTCTTCCTGCTGACACTTGACTCTATAGTGAACCACCTTGAGGAAGGCCCTCTCAGAACGATCCTCTACGCGGACGACATCGCCCTAGTAGGCGACAACCAGGAGGAGCTGGAGGAGAAGGTGCAGGTGTGGCAGAGAGCTCTCGCAGACAACGGCCTACGGCTGAACGTGAAGAAGACGAAGTTCATCAGCTCTGAGCAGTGCGCTGGATCGATCGTAGACTGCCAAGGGGAAACGATCGAGAAGGTGGAAGAATTCCGCTACCTCGGGAGTGACCTATCCGAGGAAGGAATGTGGACCAGGCGGTCAGGGGACGGATAAACGCAGCCTGGCTCAAGTGGAGGGAGTCCACAGGGATCCTCTGCGACCGTAGATGCTCCAGGACGCTCAAAGGCAAGCTCTATAGAACAGTTGTGAGACCTGCCCTCCTCTACGGCAGTGAGTGCTGGGCCCTGGGTAAGGCGCAGGAGCGGCAACTGCACCCGGCAGAGATGAGGATGCTGAGGTGGGCATGTGGATGGACCAGTCGGGACAGGGTGCGAAACGAGGATGTTAGGGCAGTGATGAAGACAGCCCCGATCCAGCTGAAGATGAGGAGCAGCGTCTGAGGTGGTACGAACACGTCCTTAGAAGACCAGAGAATTACCCCATAAGGTTTGCCTAGATTTCGAGGCACCCGGAATGCGTCCGAGAGGAGCCCCAAGGAAAAGATGGAAGGACGTCATCAAGAGAGATCTCGCCGTAGTCGGCGCCACGGCAGATGACGCCCCTGATGGGATGACGTGGCGACAGATCACAAGAACAGCGGACCCTGCGACTGCGCGGGACTAAACGCTCAGGAGAAGAAGAAGATATTTTGGAACGAAGCTCATAAATCTACTATACGTTTTGGATGATTTTTATTGGATATAATTTTGTTCGCAGCTCTATTTTCTGTTTTCTGGCCAATTTTTGGCCATTTTTCCAGAAAACAGAAAACAGAAAAAAATTTCCTAAAATGGCCAGAAAATCAGAAGACAGGTAACAGAAATTCCGCCCATCCCATTCTATACTCGCCCCTTCATGGGCCGGAATATCTCAACTCGTAGGTTGAGCAATTTGAAGAGCGTCTTGTTCGACTTAGCCTAGGCGCTATGTACTTTCCTAACCAGCTGAGCTCGAAACATCGGTGCCCTGTCAGATGCCTGGGTCGTGTTACTGCGAGCATAGTCCTCTGAAATTCTCGTTATACGATGCTGACTCATAGTTCATCTTGCTCTCCTAGTATGTAGCCAGGTTTAGGCCACATACCACCCAACACGCGAGCCTTTGATGCAACAAGCATAGCTACAATGGAATAGGTCTACATGGGACCTGCTAATTTCCTTCGCCATCACGACATCTTCAGCCCTGCTGAATGCTCCCAAAATCGCTCGTTCGTCTTCTAAAGACGTACAGTACGTCACGTACACGACGTACGACGTACGTCTACAGTTCAGTACTGTATTCGGGTGTTCGAAGGAGCATTGGGGAGTTGACCTGGAAACGATCAGCTGCGCACAAAAGCGGCCTTCTAGTAAAGGTAGTCTCGAAGAGCGAGGCGAACTAGGCATATAAATTTTGGGCCAGCAATTAATACTCAACAAACCTCTGCAAACCTTTAGAGCATGTTGCGAGAGTGTCTCTCTAAACGCACACAAACGGACTGAATGGAGTTGAAACATGCAACATGTCAGTGAGCCTTCGCCGTGTTCAGCACTCTAAAGGACTGATTGCTCCTTTGCGTATATTAAATTTTAATCTGCTGAATTTTAAATTCTAAATAAATTATGGGGTGTACCAGTGATTCTCAGGTCGCCTTATATTTTAGTTCGAATATAATGTGTTAAATCCGCTTCCACGCACTGCGGTCTTTAAGTACCTGGAATCAGCAGTCGCGTCTGACGGCAAACTGATGGTTGAAGTGAACTCACGCGTGAGTGCAGCTTGGTCCAAGTGGCGCTCGTTGACTGGCGTGCTCTGCGACAAAAAGATACCAGAGCGCTTCAAGTCGAAGATCTACAGAGCAGTCATCCGGCCAGTAGCGATGTACGGCGCTGAGTGTTGGCCTGCCACTAAGGAAGTTGAAACGCGCCTCAGCGTCATGGAGACGAAGATGCTGCGCTGGACGGCTGGAGTCGCGCATGGACCGCATCCGAAACGATGTCATTCGGCAGAATTTCGGTGTCGCGCCGATAGTTGACAAGATGCGCGAAGCTCGCTTGAGCATCGGTACGGCCACGTTCTGCGTGGAAAGGAAGACAGCGTCCGCAAGGCCTTAACTTCGAGGTAATAGGAAAGCGGCTTAGAGGGCGCCCGAAGCAGGGCTGATACGTAACATATGGACTTGAAAGTAGCTGGTGTCCACCCTGATCTAGCGCTGGATCGGGAAAGGTGGCGTCGTGACACCAGAATAGCGGACCCCGCCATGAAGCGGGACAAACGCTGAAAAAGAAGAAGAAGAAGAAGAAGAAGAAGATGATGATGATGAAGATGATGGTGATGATGATGAAGATGATGATGTGTTAAATCCCTCATTTATTCGTCATCTTTTTTGTACCTCTCCCGCCGCACCTTATGAAGAAGCAACGCTTTTATGTTTCACAAAAAAACTAATGCTGTAATCGTTAAGCAAAGGCATTTGCTTCTGAAAAAATACATCCTTAGATAGAATAAATAGCTTGAATGATTTTTTCGAAAATTTCTGTTTTCTGACGTTTTGGCTTTTCTGTCTTCTGACGTAAGCGATTTTCTGCTGTCTGTGAAAATTTCAAAATTTCCGTCCATTCTTCGTACGCCGATGGTCTAGAAGAAAGGCAAGGTGGAACTCTTTGTCACAAAAGCTTAATTCTTTGTGAATCATAATCGTCTTCGTTATTGCTTCGTTCTTAATCCTCTACCCAACGACCGACAAATGACAGTCGTTGCGTGTATTAAGGACACAGAGGTATTTTCCAACAGAAATGCGTGGTGGATCATATTCTCGTGTATTAGTCGGAGATAGTTCCTAGTGTGCAATGCTCAATTAGCGTGAGCAGCGTAAGCAAGGGGCGAGTCGGTGTACAGACTTGAGCGTGAAGGAATAACATGCTTCATTTAATAAACCTTTTCGTGCTGTCGTAACACTGCGTTATCCATTCGTGTATGGCATGTTTCGCATCTGCACCAGAACGTATCTGTAACACGTGAGCGTTTACCATGCTCGTTACGGTAATCCGAGCTTAAATCGAACCAGTTCTCTCGCAATGGTCATAACAGCGATGGTAGTCTTTGCACTTGATGACGGGAAACACCGTTCAGTCACGCAACAGTCAGACAACAACGGTGGTTGGCCTTCACCTCGCGTGTCTAGCCACTTTGCATATAACAGCATTGCACGAAACACTTTAAGCTCATAATCAGCATATAAATTTTTCGAGTCCGTCCTAGTCGGAAGGCACAACTTCAGAATGTCAACCGCGTCCTTGCTAAAGTGCCACGCCATCGTCGGACCCGAAATTCCCTAAAGGCGCTCACATCATGGAGTTAAAACCACACACTTCCGATAGATTCACGGGAGGCAATGGTAGGGCAAACCAGCATATATGTTTTACACGTGCTTAAAACTGCGTGTTTTTCAAAGTAATAAAGCAAAAGCCCCTATAACTTCCTTGGAAGTGTAAGATTTATACAAATTCGACACCATTCAATCCACTAAAAAACTTTCGATCCGACCTAGCATTCCATTTTTGTCAGCGGTACACATTCGGCACCATTTCAGCGATCATTGAAAGACTCATCATTTCTACTTGGGCACCAGCCAAGCTCAAAACCTAGACAGGGAGAATAGTAAAATGCTCCTTCGGGATGCGACTCGCGGTGGACCTCAAGTGCACACTCTTCCTAAAAGAGAAAAACATTAGTCCACTAAAAATAGTGAAGCAGTGGAAAAATTAACAAGTTTTTGCCCTTGAGCCGCGCAACAAATTTTGAAACATTCCAGAGCACAGTTTCATCAGCTGTAGACCAAGACTGTTTTTCGCTACATGGGTTTCTTTTTTTTGGTTCATGAGTTCGTTCTTTATTATTTTTCGGCTGCATGGTTTTATTGTTTTCCTTTGTGAAATGTATTCTACGGGCAAAATAACTTTCAGAATTCTAAGTAAGTGGGGAAGAATGCATCAGTAAGATGCACAACAACTGCCGAAGCTTTTGGATAGGAGAGATTTCGAAGAGGTTCTACAGCGCTACCAGAACCAACGTTTTATCCGTGGCTCCTGCTTCAGAGATTCTGTCGCAACAAAATAAACAGATGTGCGAGCATGAAGAAGCTAGCCCTAAGTTCACTTTGTATATTAATTCCATGCTGTTTCCAGCATGGTGGAGCATCGATTTTTGCTTCGAGGTGGGACTGAAGGCTTTACTAGAGTTTTCTGCTGGACCCCAATGAAATTGAAGAAATTGTCTCTTTTAGAGCGCTATTGCACTTTCTGCTTCGAAGGATGCACTCAAGTGACTCATAACAAGCTGCGAACACTGTCGAACATCAAAGAGATAGCTGAGTTGCATCGGCGCTGCAGTATCTTGCGTCTAAGGGTCCGTGTTTAAAAAATAGACAACACTTTGAGCATTGACCACATGTTTTTATTGGTATGGCGAAGCGGGTGACTGTTAGAAATCTGTTGCTGAATTTCCACTTTCAACAGGTCTTTCAGTTTTTAAAAGAAATGGGTTGCTGCTCGTGTAATTCGGGCACATACATACTTTAGCGTTGGGGTCTGGTAGAGCAGTCGGAGGCGCGAACTGTCACATGCAGCAGAATCCAGGTCTCTAGTTCGGGTTCCCCGAGTAGGCCACCCAAGCCGTCCGTTCATCCGGGTCTGGTACCAAACTTGTCTGCAAAGAATAAAACCCTGACTTGTCCATCGGCTGGTCTCCGCAAGCTATTGTATTGACCAAATGCCCATTGAAGTTGTCTCCGCGAAGTCCCGTACAGTACAACGCGAACATCTTAAGAGGGACTGATTAAAGCCGTCCTTTATCCTTTATCCTCATCTCTACTAGGTCTTTGTACGTGATTATACTTGAGGTGCCTAGTAGTAATTGCTTTACACGTTATTATGCACAACGTTGTGGCCGCTATAGTGTTTGTCCCACTTTCAGAGCAGTGTTGCTTGGAAACCAAGCTCTTGTTTGGCCGTTTGTTCTCACGTACGCAACTCCGTTTTTCACTTCTTCTACTTGCATGTGTCAGGCTCGATATTCCTCTACTTGCTCTGGCACTATACATTGGATTCGATCGAAAATCTTCGGATAATTGGATGGTTCGAATAACGCTGTTTTTGCAGGCTTCGGATTTTGGATGTTTCGGATCGGGATCTCCGAAAATGATTCATTCGGATCCAATATGTATCTGACAGACCTTCAAAACGACGAAACGAACATCCGTTCCTCTGAATCCTCGACAATCCAGTGTGTCGTTGTGACACTGAGAATGCTAGTTGTGTTCACACAGGCACCTACTTCATACCATGACGAAGAATGGAACGAGTTGGGAAGTGTTGTTGTTGAACCGCAAACCAAACCCATGTATAGTATAACCTGTTTTTACGACAATCAGGTACTCCAAATGGTTGAAAACTACTGTGAACTTCCCATCGCGTCTCGCTTTGCCAAGTCATAAACCTCCGGTAAAGGTTGTCGTTTCAAGTTCGTCTTCAGCAACCACTCATTATCGTACGGCAAGCTTGAACGAGCTGACTGCGCAGCAGCTTGACGAAAGCCGATATGGAATAGCACACTGCTCGTGAATTGGCACACTTCAAGGGAATGAAAAGCTTTATGGGCTTCTGTGCGGTTTCTAACTTTGCTCTGCTAGTTCTCGTCTGAGCCAATGCACTACTATGCGCGTCCAATCAGACTTGTTTACCTTTCCATTCCGCACTGTCAATAATGTCTAATGCGTTCAATGCGGTTTAATCAACAGCAGTGCGCGTAATACTGGGTGCATCACAGCTTTCAATTAGGTCTTCGACGTGATTTAGGCAAGAACAGGGAATGTGATGTTAGATGCACAGCGGTTTTTCTGTTTGTGCTCTTTGATTTCCTCTCGGAACGCTTAGTTCAGGTTCTCATTCAAACTCGCTCATTTATTCGAGGAAAGCTTCGCGATCACCTCGTGATAGTCTGGAAACCGAGCACACAGGTGATAGTTGTTGAAGGAAGCAGATCTTCTGTCTAGACACTCGCTCCTGTTGTCAGTCTTACGGAAACCGCTCAATTCGAGTCGATGAGGACGGAGTGTGGAGGCGGAGGTCCCCATCATCCCACCATATATAATCCCCTATATAACCGCCCTATGGAGTGGTTTGGTCTTCTATGAACGGTACACGAACGTTTCATCCTGTTTTTCCACCCACTGGGCTGAGGGCATCAGTATCCAACCCTCCCCCGGTTCTCTTCTCGACTATTATTAATGTTCTGTTCCGCTCTGTTGATGATGGTCCTTCGTTTTGCTAGCCCAGAGTTGTTTTTTCTTCAATTTTTTCTCGTTGATCTTGCAGGAAATAGCAATGAGGACACTACTCTGTGTAGCGACCATCGCATCTATCAGTGTTTGGGTAAGCGGTGAGTTTCTCTTTAAATTTTCAACATATAGGTATCGGAAGAGTAGCGATCCATTACACAACAACTTTTGAAAGAGCAGAAATAAAACTAGAAAAGCATAATGTTCAAAAATCGTTAAATCTCTATAATTAGACTATTGTTATGATGTAGAAGTGGTGAATGCAGAGAGAAAGCCTAGCATTAGTGACGTTCACGAATTGAGCGGCGAACATTTCATCAGTCAATAGAAGGAGAAAGCAGCCTTTCTTTTGTTCAACTGTAGTGAGGTTTTTCTCAGTTGCAATTTTCAGCCGATAAATAGATCTTTCTTGAAAATAAAAACTGTTCTGCGAATTCGTTACACGTCATAATTACCTTTTTAATGTGAATTTGTGTTCAAGGAGTGGCTATTGCACTGCTTGACCAGAGGATCAGATTTGCTCCCTCAGAACATAACGAGATCACACAATAGACTTACGGCAGTAATTACACAATGCAGTTAGACAAAGCGAATGATATAGAAAACACTTGCGACAGTCTGCCGGCAAACGCAATTGCAAGTGGAAGTCTGTTCAGAAGACAAGAAAAAGTCCAGCGGTGCGGTGATGCTCGACCGCATGCTTCAAAATCGATCCCTCAGAAGCTATACGAGTTATCCATGAATTCATATTAAGCGGAATTCTCCAAAGCTAAACGCCTTTTCATAAAGTACGAACTAAATCGCTTAGTAACGATACTCGTTTAATACCGGACCACTGATGAGTCCGAACTCCTCTAAGATATCTTCGCTAAAACAATAGTATTTCATGAGTGTGAAACTCTAATCTATGCAGCTTATTAGAGAATACGTGCAGACTCGACGGTTTTTATTTGAGATGGTCAGCTGCTGTCTGATCTAGGACATCTTGACTTGAATATGACAGCTTAAATCCGACATTATGTTTGGTAGAAACCACTAACTACTGCGCCATGGGGCAAATTCAAACCTTTCACGAAATAAAAATTCCACCAGTAAGCTACTACTGACGTCCGCTACTAAACAAAAGTCACTCTTTGTTTTAAAACGCTCCAATGGCTGCATTGATCGCTAAAGTATTAAATTGATATAAGTGTGGTTGGTAGTAATACGCTTTTTTGCAGCAATAACCTGCCCAGAACCTCTCCCTCCCCTCGGTGGACAAACATCGTTCAATGGAGAGATCATGGAAGGGACCACTGTCACCGCATTCTGTACAAATGGAGGAATCATGAGCGGTAAGCGAAAATCACTTTTAATTTTTAGAGACTCTATTACACAACTATATAATTGACCGTCGAATTTAGGCACATACAATTGATTCTAGCTCGTCATTTGAAATTGTAGAATTCTGGACAATGTGAAATAAAAATAGGAATGAAAAATATCCTATCGGTTTCAATGTGTAAAATTGTTATTATTTTAAACACTAAATCTTCTGCTGAAGATTTTTTGAAATGAGCGATTAGCGAAAAGAGATCTGTGAGTCCACTACCGTAACCTTCCATTAAGACGATAGCCCAGACAGTCTTCCATAACTCATGCCGACCGCATATTCTGCAGCTGCTCTAATTCTGCTTTAACTGTCTTCTTTTCACTACGCTAAGTGAGTCCTTCTAGATCTCTCTTACGCCTTCCAAATGCAAGCAGTTTGGTGAAACTAAACGTGATCGGCATGAGAATTTACCACCATACCTGAGGTCAGCTTTGCCGCCACCGCACACCAGGGTTCTGCGGATTTTTTTTTGTTGCTGCAAAAACCGAAAAATAAAGGCGGACCAAAATGATTGAGAAGTCTCGGAGAACCGTTGTGCAGGACACAGCAATCGGAATTCGAAGCATGGAAGCAGAAGTGAAGCAAAACGGCTGCTTTTCAAATGCGCATGAAAATCGACTTCGGATACTAGATATTTTAAAGTTTATCGCCTCTGTTCCTGCTTACTAGATGCACAAGCATAGATTTATCACGACATGTGCCATTCAAACGATTAGTGTTCATTTTTAAGCAGTGGCGTAGCACAAGTATGTTGTTACAGGATGTTTTGTTGCGATCAAAACTCTTGCGCCAGGCGGGACTCGAACCCGCATCTTCTGCTTTCCGGGCAGCGATGTTCGCCTTACACCACCGGCGCTGTTTGACCGCACGTAACATCCGCGATATCCTCGAGGTCTGTCAGCACCCTCCCGTGATACAGGATGGGCCGGCCGCTGATATCAGCATGGGACCGGTTAAGCTGAAGACCTTACTAGTAACAATGCTTGAACACATTTGCTTAAGCCTGGAGCGGCTGGTAGAGAGGCTATATGTTGTTACAGGATGTTTTGTTGCGATCAAAATTCTTGCGCCAGGCGGGACTCGAACCCGCATCTTCTGCTTTCCGGGCAGCGATGTTCGCCTTACGCCACCGGCGCTGAAGACCTCGAGGATATCGCGGATGTTACGTGCGGTCAAACAGCGCCGGTGGTGTAAGGCGAACATCGCTGCCCGGAAAGCAGAAGATGCGGGTTCGAGTCCCGCCTGGCGCAAGAGTTTTGATCGCAACAAAACATCCTGTAACAACATATAGCCTCTCTACCAGCCGCTCCAGGCTTAAGCAAATGTGTTCAAGCATTGTTACTAGTAGCACAAGTAGTTCTTCCTTCCTTCGATACTGATTTTGGTTCATTCTGGCATCACACCATCCTATGTAAAGGGGAAGAGGAGAGATGCTGGTGAATACGAGTTGGATCAATCACGTCCACATTAGTTGTCAGGTGAAAGAAGTTAGTACGAGTATGGAACTGCCCTCTGTGAACTGGCAACTGATACCTTATGCTGCGATTCTGTGCGCTCCTTCGCTGACACATAGTTTCGACAAAGACTCTAACTGGATGCTGTTTCACCCAACACTTGGTCTGTATTGAATGAAATGCCATTTCTTTTACCTATATCCGGTTTGTAAGACGACTGTTTTTGTACTGCGACACACCTGACGGTCTGTCGAACTTGCGCGATTCACGGCTTGACGTCATATTTCACAAATTTCGCAAACATGTGAAGCAAGTGCAGCCTTCAAAAAATAGTCCAAAACCAGCAACCGGTGCTCTGAAGCATTTCCGAGAAGGCGTTGCATGGTTTCGCTTACAGTCGTGGTGTGAAGCAAATTTTAGGATTAACCTTAGGACTTGAAAAAATATTCGCTCATCTTCAAGATCCCTCAGGTTTTGCACCTCGACTCCCCCCGGACAACGGTGATGTCTAGCAGCACCGTTCTGCTGAGACTGGATGATTCTGTCGCTCTTCCAAACTGTCCGTCGCTCTTCAATGTCTGTTCGGCACGAGGTCTTCTTTCATTACGTTCAGAAGACGGCTTCTGTTTTAGGCCTATTCATGGTCAGGACTTTAGAAAAGCAGAAATCTTCATATAGGCTCAGAATCGGCCGTTCCGGAAAGTTCGCATGTGAGCATTCAGTGGACGTTTTGCTCTCATTGTCTTGTCGAATACAGCTCGAGCGATGTTCACATGGTTGTAAATCAGCAGACACTCAAGCGATGATCAATCAAACCAACACAGGACTTAGATTTACTTAGGCTTAGTTCTTTCCATGCTGTTGAGCATATCGGGCGGTGAAACTTCTCCATTGGTGCCTGTCTTGTGCATGTTCTTCATCTTCGTTTCTGGAAGTATTTAGTAGTTGGAGGTTCTTTCCGAATGCTCGCCTTCAAGTGTTTCTCGGACGACCGGGAGCTCTGCTACCACCTTCAGGAATCGACGACATGGGCACTCGAGGAAATAGGAGGTTGACGTGTGCGATGAGTAGACGTCTTTGAGCAATTACTGTAGAAAGTCTATTTGACCCGCTTCGATTTGGGACTTCGCTGTTAGTCGCGCGGTTTGTGTATCGTGCTCCCAATATCCATCGAAGACATCTCTGTTGGAAGGCGTTTAGCTTTTTGATGCACTTCACAGACGTCACCCATGTTTCACTTGTGTAGGCAACAGTATGGACGATATGTAATCGAGTGGTATCCGCAGCATGATTTTCAGCGTGATGGACGATAAGCTCCAGATTGTTCAAAGCCATCGAAACACAGATGACACCTTAACGAGCCTCTCCATTATTTCTGCTTCCACATTCCCATCGTATGACACGGTACTGCCAAGATATGTGAACTTCTTAACAATGTGAAGTCGCGATGCCTCGATGTTTACATCTTCGTTCATATCTGTTTTCCCTATCCTCATGATTTTCGTTTTTTCCGCGTTCAGTCGTAATCTAACCTTCCGTGCTTCGTTTGCAAGGTTTGTGATGGCACGCTGTAGTGAATCGTTATTCTCGGATCTGATAATTATACCGTCTCTGCAATTTCATCGCCTTTCATAGTTTTTCTCATAATGAAGTCCAGAGCAACATTGAACAAATGACCTTCCATGGTCCCGAATTTCTTCGAAGCGAGTTATTAAATTAAAATGTCTGCCAAAAACCCTATTTGTTAGTTCCATTCCTTGTTAATGTTGAAAGAGTCCCACAGGCTTCGAAACGCCAACTTAAAACCACTTCTCAGACATTTTCGTGGGGAAACTCCATGGTGTTTAACCCTCTTATTGTGATCTCGATTACGGCTTATTCGGTGTTGATGTGATTATGAACCTGCCTGTATGCTTTGAACTCTTGCGATTGCGAATTGATGAGATGGTTTCTCATTAGACTATAAGCAGTTAAGCAGCTACCGAATGGACATCAGCACTCTTCCAGCTTCGTTTCCACTCAGTGAATAATAGAAGAAAAATCTCGCATCTTCTATGATGTAGAGATATTCATATACAATGACTTGAAGAACACCCTCCTTGATTGACAGGATGAACAGCGTCCAATGCAGACAGCCCAGTGTTGATTTGTGAGCAACGACAATTCCTGTTTTATCTTCGCCTTCCGATACACAAAAGTGAACACGAAACACGGAATGAAATGTATAGGAACGATCGGGAGCAGAAACTCGGAACACGGAGCCATTTCAGTTAAAATTCAGCACATCCGCGAACTACACTCTTTCCTGTCAGAGAAATCTGTATTTCTAAGTCGAAAACTTGGTAGTTTGAACATCCTTTTGCAGGTGCCGCCTCGCTTACATGTATAAACGGTTTGTGGCAACCACCTGCATTCGGCATCTGTACAATAAACAGCCTAACCGGACTGCCCACTTCTCCCGGATTGCCAACCCTTTCTGGCCTACCAGGAGTTTCTATTCTGCCAGGCCTGTCCGGAGTTGGAGCTTCTGGAGGTGGGTTGGATCCCAGAAACCTCTTCCCTACATTTTACTCTGCTATGTCCTTCAATAATTAATCTTTGGGTTAAGTTGCCCAGTGTCTTCCTATGTTGCCGCCTATTGGAGCAACTCTGACTCCTAGCAGCGGAAGCAATACCGGATTGCAGAACTCTGGCACAGTTGTTACGATGAGATGCAATGACAACTCTATGGTTACAGGTGTGTTTATGTGTTGAAGAATTAATACATATTTAGAAGACATGGGAGTCCCTTCTGCTGCAGTGCGACTTTAAACTGCCGCTAGCGTTGTTGAATTCTTCACCAAGCAACAAAATTTAGACAAACCAACAACTTTATGGACTGTGAGATCACAGAAAATACTTAAAAGTATAAAAGTTATCGGGAAAATATAACTTGCGTCACCTTTATAAACTGTGGAGCTGTGGTTTTGCTTGCAACATACAAAGCAAGTGCTTTTTCAAGAAGGGCTTTGTTGGAACACATGCAGCAAATAGCTTTATCCTAGGCGCATCATCAGCGACATGCATAAACGGCCAGTGGCAGCCGCCGATACTAGGAACGTGCTCCATGAATGTGAACGGCAAGTCTCTCCGCCTCCGTTTTCCGAATAACTTGACCAAACCATTTTTTCAGCGTTCCCTTCCCTGAACGTACCTAGCAGTGGAAGCAACACCAATCTTCCGATGCCGTCGGCGGGGTCCTGCGTATTTGGAGTAATACCACCACCGAATGGAAAAGTCGTGTTCAGCCAGTCCAAACCACCGTATCCCGCTGGGTCAACGGCCGAGCTGACATGTGATCCTGGGTACACCCTGAAAGGCAGCTCGATGGCAACGTGCGTGAATGGCTTGTTCAGTGTCTTAGGAACTTGTGAGAAAAGCATATGATGCATGTGTCAGACAAACACTTCTTATCAATGAACAATAAATCAGTCGTTAACAACGCAATATACACCTGCTATTTGGAATCACAATTGCATGCATTATGGCTGTTGAAATTAAGCTGGTTTTGAATGTGCACAGTTGTAAAATGTAGATTCTGAGAGGTTGTGAAGAAGAAGCTCGATCGGAGCTACTGAGTTGATTCGGTCAATGGATGTAAAGCACGTTTTGGAGCACGTTGAATTCATATTTACATTTATATTTATATTTATATTTATATTTATTGTAGCCAATAACAATTACAAAAAACGGACAGACAATGAGAAATCTACGACTGGCTATGGAAGAAGTCTAAAAAAATGTCAGGTATTCAGACTGATATTTGCAATTGGCGAAGAGTAGTCCGTCCTTGTCTCTTATAATGGGAGAAAATAATTTGTAAAGGATGCTGAAAGCATAAAAAGAACATAAAATTTTTATAAGATTCTTGCCGCATGCGATGCGCCAGGTCTACGACCTTCTAAGCACACGACCCCACGACCTCTTTAAACTAGGTCGCACCTCAGGCGGTAGGATAGAAGGGAGGAGCACGTACTGAAACGCACGAACGAAAGACGTCAGTACGGAAAATGAGAATCTTAAAAGTTGATCAAAGGAAGAAAAAAATCAAAACATCGTATAAAAGATATTAACTTTAATCAGGGACTGCTCTCAGCCGATGCAAACACGTAACTTAAGAAAAAAAGAGGACGAATTAGCAAACAGTGCAGAGAAACGAACTATGAAAAGAATTTGGGATTAGTGTTGGCCTGGCAAAAACGGTAGGAACATTTCTGTTGAATGAGCAGTCGATTTCTGCAGAATGAGCAGTCGACCGGGTGATGAATGTACCGCATATAAGGAAACATTTGCAAAAGCACTGATCCTGTGACATTACAAATTTATGCAGTAGAAATAGTTTTACCTTATGAAGTACACATGCCTTAAACAAACGAAGCTACTGCTAGCGAGACAGCGAGTCATCTTGATAAGAAAACACAAGTCAGCTGGCTCACCCGGCTGAGAGTGTTGTTCCTCCAGATTTAGATGCAGTGAGCAAACCGCTACGGAAAGCGAGTATGAATGATTTTAAAAGTTGGTTGTCTTCAAAAAGTTGTCAAAGAATACTGAATATGAGGTTTCCACCTAATAAACCATCCTTGGAGATGTAGAAATAGAAATGTGAGGTGTTGGTCGGACTTGGACCGCCTGATCTCCTTCATTACTTCATATAAACCACATAAACTTCATATAATGATTTGATTGTGATTAACAAATTTTTCAGAAAAAGCTCGTATTATCTTTTATATATATATATATATATATATATATATAAAAGGATAAAGGACGGCGTTACTCAATCCCTTCTGGGATGCGCCAGCGCATTCTACTTCTACGGGATGTCGTGGAGGCGACATGAATGCGTATTTGGCCATACAATGAGTTGCGGTGGCCAGCCGATGAACAAGTCAGCGCTCTATCCTTCCCAGAAAAGTCTGGTACCAATTCACCGACCCCGGAGGGATGGAAGGCTTGGTTGGCCTGGGCGGGAAATCCGAACCAGGATCCTGGTATCGGGTGCACGCGACAGTCGCGCCTCCTCCGACTGCGCTACACGCGCCCTCGTCTTGCGACTTATGGGACAACCTAATATATATATATATATATATATATATATATATATATATATATATATATATTGTCCCATAAGTCCTCGCCGTTTTTTCAACTATTCACTGCAGATTTCGCCGGCGGTCTCTTGCATAGCACTGCACAGCTTTCGAAAGAGAATGATTTGCTCTATCAGAATATGTATTGAATTTCTTTTTTCATCCTGAATTTTGTCAATTTTTAGGTCGTTGAAATGAAAAGTGAAAAAGTGTCACGCGAGCGGTTGACCTCTCCTCAGTTCTAAAGGTGAGAATGAATCCTACTTCACCTATAGTTCACCTGCATATCGCGTTGCAGGGTGAAATGACTAGTAGTAGACCGCTCCACGGATCTCCCTCGATAGAGAGCCTTCGGGCTCTCTTGTTAAGAAGGATCTCGGGCCGCTTGTCGCAGGGCCACGGGGCCGTCCCCGGGTGGTGGATAAGGGAATTAAACGCGAACCAAATGCGACCGTGTACTGCCCAGAGACGCAGGTGGGATGCAGGGGATGGACTCCTTGCTCCTGCTGTGTCGGGTCGATGCGTTCCTTCTGCGTGGGAGCGGCATGTTCGTGCACAGTGTGCGTGGATGTGTCCGTGACTGTGCGGATTGTAACTGTGTCGGCTCGGCCAAAAGCTTGCACTCGGTAGACTGGGAGTACATGTAAGGCGATTCGAGGCCGCATTAAGTCTCGCCCCGTCCCTTCGGGCAGTCTGGCTGGCTGCCCGGAGTTCTTCGCCCGCACGACAGAGCCTGACTAGCTACCCGTGTTGTATTCCAGTCAAACACAGCAGCACTAAAGGGCCTCATTCCTCTGACCCCGAAAGAGCCCCCATTTCTGCAGCGATGGGAAGGACGAGTACGGAGAGGCTGCTAAAATCTCAGGGCCTAACCAGGCTGCGCAAACTGAGAAGGACTAGGATGACGATCTGTACTTACAACGCCCGCACGCTTGCGTCGGAAGCATCCGTCGAAGACCTGATGATGCAAGCCAGGAAGATCAAGTAGACGTCATCGGACTGACCGAGACGAGAAGACACCACCCCCTACACGCCGCCTACGACTCCGGAGAAGAACTGTTCCTCGGAACATGCGACAGCAAGGGAGTAGGCGGCGTTGGTGTCCTCGTCAACACGCACTTGGCCATGAACATCGATTCGTACGAGTCTCTAACAAGCCGAATCGGACGTCTGCGACTGAAGCGATGAGTCTCCGTGCCAGCCTTGACTGTGTTCGTCGCGTATGCCCCAACACTACGACGACGAAGACGTCGAGGCCTTCTACGTGGAGCTGGAGAAGTTCTATAAGGAAGATCACACCTTCTACAAGGTGATCGTCGGCGACTTCAACGCCACGAAGGTCGCCGGAAGAACTTCACATCGGAACCCACGGTTTGGAGTGGAACGAGCAAGGTGAAAGGCTGTCTGAGTTTATCATGTCGACCAAGACCATCCATGGAAACTCGCAGTTCCAGAAGCCTCCCTCCCTAGGATGGACCTGGGAATCCCCCGGTGGCCAGTTCCACAACGAGATCGACCACATCATCTTCAATCGCAAGTATTGCCTGACCGATGTCTCCGTTGTCCCCAAGTTCTACACGGGATCGGACCACCGCCTCCTTCGCGCGAGGTTCCGCTTTTCGCGTCAAGGAGAGAAGGCCGCGAAGTTCAAGAAGAGGAGTCCCAGAACGACCATCAACTGGGATCTCTACACCTCTCTTGTCGGCCTTTGGGAAGATGCCGTCATGGACAACGTGGACGAGGAATACGATCGCTTTGTGCACCATCTCCACGATAGTGCTAAGGGAACCGAGAGCTTGAAGACCACCAAGAGACGCCTGTCTCCGGAAACTCTCGAGCTGATACGCCAGCGTGGAGCAGCACGAGCGTCAGACAACTATCAACTGACGTCCGAGCTTGCAAAGCTATGCAGAGCGGCGATAAAGGAACATCTGATGGAGAGAAGGGCAGAAGTGTTGGCTGAAGCAGCAGAGGCAGGGCTGAGCATCCGCAATGCCCGCCGGAACTTCTCCAACTTCAAGACCAAGATGACCGCTCTCCGACGTCCTGACGGAACCATGGTCCTTCTTCCAGAAGGACCATGGAGATGGTCATCCACGACTTCTACTCCGATCTCTTCGACAGCCACGTCCACCTGACCCCATGCCATCTTCCGCAGGATGGATACGTCGTTCCCTCTGTTCTCCCTTCCGAGATCCGACACGCCATCTCGTCGGTGAAGAAACGTACAGCACCCGGTCCTGACAGGATCAGAGCTGAACACCTGAAGAACCTCCCGCCAGCGCTCATCAACACCTTGGCGCGGCTCTCCACACGCTACCTGTCCGAATGCAAGGTTCCATCTCAGTGGAAGACCAGCAAGACCGTCTTGCTGTACAAGAAGGGAGACGCGCACGACATTGGCAACTATCGCCCGATCTGCCTGTTGTCCGTAGTCTACAAGCTGTTCACTCGAGTCATCCTGAATAGGATTAGTAGAACGCTGGACGAAGGACAGCCATGCGAACAAGCAGGATTTCGGAGAGGATTCAGCACGGTCGACCACATACACACCATTACGAAGCTCATCGAAGTGTCGCGAGAGTACAAGCTGCCGCTGTGCCTTACGTTCATTGACCTGAAGAAGGCATTCGACTCCGTCGAGACTGACGCGGTCATGGAAGCCCTGCTCACCCAGGGCGTTCCTACTCAGTACATCAGAGTCCTTCGAGAGCTGTACAGTGGATTCACGACCAAGATCTCACCATTCTACAACGACGTCGTCATTGACGTGAAGAGAGGGGTTCGACAAGGGGATACCATATCCCCGAAGCTCTTCAGCGCCACCCTCGAAAACGTCATGCGCGAACTAGAATGGGATGACATGGGAGTGAAGGTCGACGGTTGGCAACTGCACCATCTTCGCTTCGCTGACGACATCGTGCTCATAACACCGAGCATCAGTCAGGCGGAACGAATGCTGGCCGACTTCGATCTTGTATGTGGAAGCGTTGGACTGCAGCTGAATCTTACGAAGACGATGTTCATGAAGAACGGATGGGTTTCTGATGCTCCATTCTCGCTCAACGGAACGAACATGTCCGAATGCTCCAGCTATGTATATCTGGGTCGCGAAGTCAACCTGGCCAACGACCTAGCACCAGAGCTGAGCAGGAGGAAACGAGCGGCTTGGGGAGCTTTCAAGAGCGCCGAAGAAGTCGTGAAGAAAACGAAGAACGTCCGACTCCGTGCCAACCTAATCGACTCCACTGTTCTTCCTGCCATAACATACGCCTCAGAGACCTGGGCTATACGAAAGCAGGATGAAGACGCGATCAGCGTCGCGCAGCGTGGAATCGAGAGGACGATGCTCGGAGTGACACGACTCACGCAAGTGAGAGAAGGCCTCCGGAGTTCCGAGCTTCGCCGACGTTCGAAGATCAGAGACGCTGTCGCATGGGCCAAGTCGTCGAAAATTAGGTGGGCCGGCCACGTAATGCGATTCGCAGACACCCGCTGGACGAGAGCCGTCACAGACTGGATTCCGCGGGATGTCAAAAGAACACCAGGACGCCCACCAACGCGTTGGTCGGACTTCTTCGTGAAAGCCCTGAACGACCGATATGACGCTCTTCGTGTCCCTCGAGCGAGGATGATCCATTGGACCACTCTGGCACGCGACAGGGACGAATGGAGACGCTGCTGGCGCCCGCTCGAGCAAGTCGATGATCAACGGGACGACAGGTGATACAGGTGATACAGGTTATATGTCATTTGGAAGAGGATGTCTTGCTCAGTAAGAATTTGTGTCGCGTTTATTGGCTCACGCTGATTTCTGTCGAATATCAACAACTGAAGAAGGAGAAGGAGTTGTTGGTCGAGACGATTTTTCTCTTCTTGGCATTTTGTTAATATTCAATAGAAATCAATAAACGCAACATATATTCTTATAGAACAAAACATTTTTTTCGAATGACATATAACATCAACCCAAAAAGTCCAACCGCAGAGCAGGAGCTGTCGGAAAAAATAACCATCCTCCTTCGGACGTCCCGATTTGATGACCTAAAAATCTATAAAGGACAAATGAGCAAATAGCACTAACACATATTCTTGTAGTACAGAACATTGTCTTCCAAATGCTGTAAAAAGCTGCGCAAAAAATTACAAACCTAAGCGGAGAGAACAAGTGCACAAATGGCTACTTTTTCATTTTTTCACTTTTCACTTCAACGACCTAAAAATTGACAAAATTCATGATGAAAAAAGAAATGCAAGACATGTTCTGATAGAGCGAGTCATTCTCTTTCGAAAGCTATGCAGCGCTATGCAAGGGGCCACCGGCGAAATCTGCAGTAAATCGTTGAAAAAACCGGCGGGAACTTATGGGACAACCTAATAAATAAATAAATAAATAAATATAAAAAGAACAGCAGCGCCGTTTTGCTCTACAAGAACGGAAACCTGCACGATATTGGCAACTACCACACGTTCTGTCTGCTGTCCGTAATCTGCTGCTCACTCGAGCGATTCTGAATAGGATTAGGAGAACGCTGTACGAAGGACAGCCATGCGAACAAGCAGCAGGATAACTTCGCGAGAGAAGTCTTTTGCGTATGGGTTGCACATACGATAGTATCCCGAATGCTCAGGGAGGAAACTTGGCGTGCAGGCTTCATTTTGTAGGCTGGATAGCGTGTGGTTTATAGTTTCGTTGAGCTAAATACCGCTGAGTTCTCGATTCGTCGAATTGAACAGAGGTCGGATTTAACAAATATTTTATTTAGAACGCAACAGAACGACAAAACACAACAAATGGGAACCCTGACGTAGGGTTCTCAGGCGGCGGGCCAGTGGACGGGGTGTACCCGGCGCGGGGGCCTAGAAGAACGTGTCCGACCTGGCGAGTGGGTTCTCGAAAAGGCAGATTAGTCCGCCTGGCAGAAGGAGTAAGAGTCTGTCCCTACAATAACCTCTCGCTATTTATATGCAAACTTTGGCGCCCAGATCATGCTCTAGGTCGTGGGGTGGGCAAGACGCAGATTGGCGGGGTCTCCTTTGACTTACCTAGATCTTCCTGCGCTTGAGGGGCACCCTTTCCCTTGGCCCGCCTTCATTATGTTCCGACTTGCCCCCTCTTCAAGGTTGCCGTCCTCGCCAACCCTTGTTCCTGGTCCATTTCCGGAAGGCACAGTTGAGTTACTCGTTTTCTTATTACCTCATATAAATACTTCGCTTCAGCCACTCCTTGATATGTGAAGTAGTATTGGCAGGCCGACTCTGGACTTCCTGGCTCTATGAACAACTTTCCAACAATTTCTCAAGCACTCGCCGTTACATATACTTGTTCGATTTCTCCATTTGCTTCAGTCGCCGAATCCAAGGTGGACCAGAGCCTCATCATTTTACGCCATTGAGGTTCGTTCTCCTCAGTGATCGGGGTCCACGCCGTCACTAATTGCCCACGTAACTCGATATGTCTTTTCATGAACTTCACGATATCTTCGACGATAGCTCTGTTCTGCGCGTCATCAATGGGATATACCACTATCCAAACTCCAAATGGTGCCCACTTTTGGAGCGCATCCATCAGCTCCTTGAAGCTTGTCACTTCTCTTGTGACCAAGCTTCCCATTGCTCCGTCCTTGTTGAGCGAAAGAGCTAACTGTGATGCCGCAAACCCCGTTCTCTTCTCGGCGGCAATTTCCTTCTTTAATTGAGCAAATGTCTTTTTATAAAAAGGCAGCACACAGTTTTCTTCAATGGCGCTGTGTTTCGAAATCGCCTCCGTCGTGCGGACGAATTCCGTCCACTCCGTGCAGACGTTGTACGCGAGCCTCAAGGTCGCCTGTAGCGCTCGTACGTCCAAGCAAATTGCTCTCTCCTTGTACAAACAAATTTTTTCTTTCATTGTGAGGTCCTCCCTCACAAGAATACCGGCTGTTGTCCAGGCTGTCCAAACGTCCGAAACTTTTTGCCGTGCATATGCACCAGGAAACTCGATTCCTTTGATGTCCTCCAGCACCGTGTTCGAGAAACAGGCGTCTAGGCATTGGAATTGTAAATGCCCTTGCTCAGCAGAACTCGCGAGCGTGGCGTCTCTGAAATACGGATATTCAATCCTGCATACTCTTACTTGAGGTTTCCTACCTCTACGCCCCCTTACATACACAGTATCTATCCTTTAATTCGAAATCTCCTTAGGCACTATTCTCAGCATATCAAACTGTACTCGAATAGGTTCATTATTTTCTCCAATTCTGGTTACCAGTGCCGAATTTTTGCTGACCTCTATTACTCTAAACGACCCTGCCCATTCGAAAGCAAACCCTAGGATGCGAATTCCTTGCTTTTTCATTTGGTGAGAATACATACACCCGGTCTGCAACCTTAGGGAAAATTTTCCTCTCTCCCTTCTTATCTCTATCGTACTCCTTTTTCATTCTCTCCCTTACTCGGCTGTTATACTCCCTGACTCTTTCATGGGTTTCCACCACTGCTTGTAATATCTCAGCCTTATACTCCTCTAGAACTTTATCCTTAGAGTAGCAGCTTATACCACCGCTAGGAATGATTTTCGAAGGAAACACTGGACTACTCTACTCCGTGCAATAAAAAATATGGGTTTTCACCAGTACAATTGTGAGGTATCATATTGTACGCCTTTACACAATATGGAAGTCTTGTGTCCCACTCCGTCGGTGACGTGTGTTTAATACTGTGCCAGAGAGAGATAACAACATATTTATCGTCATTATCTGGCCTAATTGCATATTCAAAAGGATATGGTAATACGCAGCGGTTTTGTTAATCTAGTACTCTAGTTAATTTACATAGTCACTGCTTCTTATTACTCCCCTGTACCACTATTGGATACTATTTTGTTTAACGATAGCATTCCATTTTGCGAAATATCCTTTTTGTGTAAAGATAAAATTACTATGAGTCTTGCTTGGTTGTTGAGCAAAGTACTGCGATGGCAATAATAGTTCTTCATATTAAAACGCGCAGGAGAGATCAAAATTGCGACGAGACTGAGATTAAAACATAGGCAGTCACAAGTAACTGCAATCCCTGATAGAAGAATGGGCAAGGGAACGATCCATCTTAAAGGCATTTCTATTCGACTCTATATCACTCTACACTATCACTAGCGATTTCGAAGAAACACTTGAGATAGAAACGCGCGAATATCAAGAACTACCAGCGGGTACTTCCAATAACTCACTTGTAAAAAAGAAAGGGTGAAGGGACGATTACAAAGGAGTATGCAGTAATACGAACTGAAGGCAGTTGAGTGCAATGGGCCGCTGTCGGTGAAACGTCGGTTTCTCTGCTCCACTGCCATTGGTGCACAGCCGCGCCACGACCGCGCGAGAAAATCGCACCAGGCGGGCTCTGATTTATGGCGTTCCCAGCGGTTAGACCTCAACACGGCAGCCAGCTGATCTCAGCAATTGCAATATTTTTATTGTTTTTATAGGTCGACTGTTGTTGAGGTATTGAACTGCAATGCTATTTATTCCAGGAAGTAGTGGTTCCGAAACTTTAAAAAAGTTGCAGAAAGATTGATGATAAAAAGCTGATGACAAGAACCAGTGAATTGACACCAAAACTTGAGTTCTGAGGTTCCAAAAAAACTGATGAGAAAAAATTATTTGATAAGAAACTGAAAAATGAGGCAAAGAAGAAATTGTTCCCAACCGATTTTATTTGGCAAAATTTTCACAATTTGCTTATTCACTAACCTTGCTACCCCAGCTCAGTAGCAGCTCTCTCTAAGTTGCATATTGATTCAAAACCTAAGCAATGGTGGCAGAATTTTTATTTTTTCGCAGATGCAGTTGTTCTTCAACTGCAACTTTGTTTTGCCATTTTTCGCGATCACGCATGATAGTTATGGTAGCTTCAAAAACTGTATATAGTTTTAAAAACTACAATATGAAGTTTCAAAAAATTAAAGCCAGAAAACTAATGACAAAAAACAACGCTGTGTTTCGAATTGCTTTTACACGGCAAATTTTCTGTTTTTGGCTGATTGACGCAATGAGCAGACGAGGGAAATCAGTACTCAAAAAGTCTTCATCATCATCTTCTTCTCCTGAGCGCTTAGTCCCGCGCAGTCGCAGCGTCCGCTGTTCTTGTGATCGCCACCTCATCCTATCAAGGGCGTCATCTGCCGTGGCGCCGACTTCGGCGAGATCTCTGTTGATGACGTCCTTCCATCTTTTCCTTGAGGCTCCTCTCGGACGCTTTCCGGGTGCCTCGAAATCTAGGGCCAAAGTACTCAAAAAAGTACAAAAACGAATCAGTGCTCGAAAAAAGTACGACGTGTCGTGGCGTCTCCCACATGTAGTACGAGGTTTTAGCAGTTTAGCCCGCGCGACACGTAGCGTTTGACCTGCGCCCGCAACTTGCAGCTGCAACTTGCTTTACACGTACGTACTCATCAATTTGTGTACAATGTGGGGATTTCCACGCTACGATGTCTGACTGCTACGCTTAAGGCGGTCGGAGCCCATACACCTGTCCGCTCATTGCGCCGATTCATTCAAATTGCCCACTTACCCAACCTACTGACATTTTCACCATTTTCGAAGTTAATATTTTAGCATTTTCGATGTCGCATGTTAATACAAAAACTGAGTATTCTCCTCGTGCCTCTGTATATGGTTTTTGCACTAAGACGGAATTTTCCTGCACGCATGTGTGTCATTTGTTCATTTTTTATATTTTCTGCTAGTCGCTTTTCGCAGACGAAAAACATCACTGTTGATTTATTGTTACTAGTTAAGTTTTGTCACTGAAGAAGAACATCGTTGTTAAGTTTTATTGTAATCCAAGTTTGAGGGCAGAAGAAGATCACTATTAATAAAATATTTTTTTCACTCACTATTAATAAAATATTTTTTGTATACTGTAATTTTGCCAGTTTTATGCGCATTATCTGAAAAAATTGTGTTAGTCGATTGCCTTTCTCACAGAAGTGTTTGAACATGGGCAGGAAGATAAATAGTTAAATAAGGAGATATAGGTAGGTAGATAGAGGTAGGAGCAGTATTAGGAGTGCACAAATCGATTATATTTAGGTATAATTAGTCGCAGGTAGGTGGCGATGTCCGTTCCTCCACGTGGTGCCACTGGAAACTGCTTGCTCTGCGAGCTAAGCTAATCACGGACATTCGAATGCAGGCGACAGACCCTTGTGGCAGGCCGGCCTAGAAGGACAGATGTCACATCGCATGGTGTATGACAGTTCAAGTTTCTTGAGATAGTGATACGGCGTCCGCGGGAGCCGACGCGCACTCGCAGAGCCCGGCGAGTGTGGAAAGTATGCGAGGGTCCCTGATGCGAGGACGGCATCGGGGGTAACTGAGCTAGTCCGAAAGTCCCGTAACGTAAGCAGGACCCGCGTGGCTACGCTGAATGTGGGTACGTTGACGGGCCGCTCGTGCGAGTTGATTGAAGCACTGGAGCGAAGGAGAGTTGATCTCTGTGCGGTGCAGGAGACGAGGTGGTCCTACTGCAAGTCGAGGGACATTGGCCGTTTTATGCGGCAGTCCCAGGACCACTAGTGGTGTCGGAATAATCGTTTACGAACGATTTTGCGACTCGATTGTAAGCGTCGAGCGCTTTGACGATCGATTGATGAAAATCGTTGTCGCCGCGAAGGAGCGACTCTATCACTTCTTCTCTGCGTATACTCCGCAGAGTGGCTGCTCCGATCAAGCCAAGGATGAGTTTTGGAACCTGCTTGATGTGAAGACAGCGGAGGTACCGTCGAAAGATGTCATCATAGTCGCTGGTGACCTTAATGGGCACGTAGGTGCTGCGAAGGACAGGCACAGCTGTCATGGTGGTTTCGGATACGGGTCTCGTAACGCCGATGGTGAGCGTATTCTTGAGTATGCTGAATCGCATAGCCTCACCATTGTGAACACCGTCTTCCAAAAACGCGACTCCCACCTCATCTCATACTATAGTGAGAGCTCCAAGTCTCAGATAGTGCTTGTGAAGGATCGTGACCGGAGTCTTGTCACAGGCGCGAAGGTCATGCCGTATGAGACGGTCGCCCCACAGCATCGAGCGCTGATCTGCACCCTAAAGATCGCCCCTCCGAGGCTGAAGCAGATCGAGCGAAGCGGTGCTGCAAGAATCAAGTGGTGGCGAATGAAAGAGAAGGAAGCAGCTGTGATTTCCCGCGTACGGTTGCCGACAGTCACGACTGTCGATGAAACTTGGAAGAGAGCAACCGACGCGATACGCCAAGCTGCAAGATTGGAACTCGGCGCTACGAAGCCTGGACGACGCAAAGTCGACAAGCAGACATGGCTGTGGACGGACGATGTAAAGGCGAAGGTTCGAGAGAAGAAGTCGCTGTATCATGTGTTTCTCGGCGACAGAACAGCCGACAACTGGCAGGAGTATCAGAAGGCGAAGAAGGCTGCAAAGAAAGCCGTGGCTGTTGCGAAAGCCACTCATTATGGTGATGTCTACCGAAAGCTCGTGTCGCGCGATGGTGAGCGGTATTTGTACCGACTTGCTGAGACCTGCCATCGCAAAACCGAGGATATTGAAAAGTTCTTTGGCATCAATGATGAGAGCGGCTATCTTCTAACAGACCGCAAAAAGGCGCTGTAGCGATGGCGTGATTACTTTGAGAAAATTTCCACTATGAAATTTCCTCATCCGGCCATCCCTTCTGTGGCTTCTGTTCACGGCCCCGTTCACAAGATCACCGTGGAGGAAACAGAAGCGGCTCTGGAGAAGATGAAGCCCGGTAAGGCGACAGGGCCGGATGATCTGGCAGTCGATGTTTGAAGTCGAAGCTCTGGTATCCTACTGAGTGGTTGGCTGAGTTCTTCAACCAGGTAGTAAATGAGAAGAAAGTACCGGAGTGTTGGTACAACAGTATGACTATTCCGATTTGGAAGAAGAAGGGTAGTCCTGCGGACTGCTTCAATTACTGTCCGATTCGCTTGCTTTCGCACAGCATGAAGATCTTCGAGCGAATCCTCGATAGACGAATCCGTGAAATCGTCAAGCTCTCCGACAACCAGTGCGGCTTTGTGTCTGGTTGTGGGACAATTGATGTTATACACGCCGCCCGCCTCCTAGTGGAGAAGCATCGCGAGAGACAGAAGCCGGTGCATATAGCCTTTCTCGACTTGGAGAAGGCCTTCGACCGCGTGCCGCGTGAGGTTATATGGTACGCCTTACGACAACACAACGTACCTGAGGAACTCATAGAGTGGGTGCGAATGCTCTACTCTTGCCCAAAGAGTAGAGTGCAAGCTGCAGCTGGAACCTCAATGGAGTTTCCCAACTCTGTTGGGGTGCACCAAGGTTCTGCGTTTTCTCCACTCCTCTTTGTTGTCGTCATGGATGCCATTACGAGAGATCTTCAGAAGCCCGTCCCATGGACGCTGCTTTATGCTCATGACGTGATGCTCGCTTGCGAAGATAAAGATGATCTCGAGCGGCAGGTGCAAGCTTGGTGCGACCGCCTGGCGAGGTTTGGACTCAAATTGAGCGTCAACAAGACCGAGTACCTAACGACTGACGTAAACGAGTCCGGCACCATTAAGATTGACGGCACTGAGCTTGCACGCACATCGGTTTTCAAGTACCTGGGGTCAGCAATAGCGTCTGACGGCAGTCTGATGGTTGAAGTGAACTCACGCGTGAGTGCAGCTTGGTCCAAGTGGCGTTCGCTAACTGGCGTGCTCTGCGATAGGAAGATGCCAGAGCACCTCAAGTCGAAGATCTACAGAGCAGTCATCCGGCCGGTAGCAATATACGGCGCTGAGTGTTGGCCTGCGACCAAGGAAGTTGAAACGCGCCTCAGCGTCATGGAGACGAAGATGCTGCGCTGGACGGCTGGAGTCACGCGCATGGACCACATCCGAAATGATGCTATTCGGCAGAAGTTCGGTGTCGCGCCGATAGCGGACAAGATGCGCGAAGCTCGCTTGCGATGGTACGGCCACGTTCTGCGTGGGGAAGAAGACAGCGTCCGCAAGATACGCCTTGAGTTGGAAGTGCCAGGAAAGCGGCCTAGAGGGCGCCCGAAGCAGCGTTGGTCCGATACGTTACACGTGGACATGAAAGTAACTGGCGTCCATCCTGATGAAGCGCAGGATCGAGAAAGGTGGCGTCATGACACCAGAAGGGCGGACCCCGCTACGAAGCGGGACAAATGCTGAAGAAGAAGAAGAATAGACGAATCCGTGAAATCGTCAAGCTCTCCGACAACCAGTGCGGCTTTGTGTCTGGTTGTGGGACAATTGATGTTAAACACGCCGCCCGCCTCCTAGTGGAGAAGCATCGCGAGAGACAGAAGCCAGTGCATAATGCCTTTCTCGACTTGGAGAAGACCTTCGACCGCGTACCGCGTGGGCTTATATGGTACGCCTTGCGACAACACAACGTACCTGAGGAACCTATAGAGTGGGTGAGGATGCTCTACTCTTGCCCAAAGAGTAAAGTGCTAGCTGCTGCTGGAACCTCAATGGAGTTTACCATCTCTGTTGGGGTGCACCAGGGTTCTGCGCTTTCTCCACTTCTCTTTGTTGTCGTCATGGATGCCATTACGCGAGATCTTCAGTAGCCTGTTCCATGGACGCTGCTTTATGCCTATGATGTGATGCTGCTTGCGAAGACAAAGACGATCTCGAGCGGCAGGTGCAAGCTTTGTGCGACCTTCTGGCGAAGTTCGGACTCAAATTGAACGTCAAGAAGACCGAGTACCTAAGGACTGACGTGAACAAGTCCGGCTCCATTAAGATTAACGGTAATGAACTTGCAGGCACTTCGGTGTGCGCGGACAAGATGCGCGAAGCTCGCTTGCGATGGTACGGCCACGTTCTGCGTGGGAAAGAAGACAGCGTCCGCAAGATAGGCCTTGAGTTGGAAGTATCTGGAAAGCGGCCTAGAGGCCGCCCGAAGCAGCGTTGTTCCGATACGTTACACACGGACATGAAAATAGCTGTTGTCCACCCTGATCAAGCGCAGGATCGGGAAATGTGGCGTTGTAACATCAGAAGAGCGGACCCCGCGACGAAGCGGGACAAACGCTGAAGAAGAAGAAGAGTTAGTCGCAGGTAGCCTTAAGATAGGTGCAAGGGGTAAAGTAGACATCAGAAGCTGGATTCATCAACAATTAAACCCGAGGGTATGCGGGGTTTAGGAAGTAGGCATAAGATAAGGAATAGAGATGAATGCGTCATCGTGGGTATCTGTACCCCTTATATCCGCGCGGTATTCGTTGAGTTGTTTGACTCCATGAGCATTCTGGGAGCATTTAGGAGCTACAGGAGCGTTTTGGAAGCATTCTGAGCAGTAGGAGCATTTTGAGGGCGGCAGGAACCCTTTATGGGCAGTAAGCGCATTGCAATGATTAGTAGGAGAAGGGTTACAGGATTATTTTAAGGTTAGTGGGAGCATTTTAGCTTGAATGTGGGCGGCAGGTGAAAGGCAGTATATGCTGCGAATGAGTTTAATTTGAGCGTGTGCTGCAAAATGAGCAATATGAGAGAGCAGGACGTGCTGTACGTGCGGTGCCGGAGCATGCTGCACGTGAGGAGCAGCACATTCTGCGTTCATGAAAAGGGTGAAAATAATGGCTGGACGAGTTTCGCAGGAGGTGCTGCCCGAGGTATTCTACCCCACCCCTTTAGCAACTCGAGGATATCCTGACGCGAGAACGCCCCCGACCCTTTTGCGACACACACTGTGTAGCCCGAGCCCAATAACGTCTTCAGCTACTGCCCGAGCACCCGTGTCTGAGTTCTCCTTTATCTTTGCGATCATTACGTCGTCAGCATAAAGTAACGTCCAGGTTACTGTGCTTTGAAGATATCGTGTAATGGCATCCATCAAAACAAAGAGGAGTGGGGAGATCGCAGAACCTTAATGTTCCCTAATGGGGAGCTCCATCGAATTATTTGCTGCAGCTTGAACTTGACTATCTGGGAAGAGTAAAGTATTTGCACCCACTCTTTGAGCTTTGCAGTAACTCAGTAATATTTATTAATTTATTTGTTTGTTTATTGACGTGACATAATCACACGTCATATCCGAAAAAAGGACATATGATAGACGAACATTAGACAAAACAGTAACACTAAGAAGAACCAATATGAGGAGACGTAGACAGGAAAAGAGATTTTAGCTAGCCTTTTGAAATAAAATAAGCAACTGCAACTGATTGACACACAAATCTGAACAGAGTAGCTTCCATCATATTTAACCAAACATTTAACGAATGATAAGATTTTAAAAAGCTTGAACAAATAGTCGTAGGATATCTTCCTCTTCACTAAGTAATTTGTTGAACTCCCGTAGGTTTCTATACGTAAGGAAATTTGACCTTATCTGGGATTTTGCCACAGGAATGTAAGGTTTGAGCCTTCCGTTTCTTAACGTCGTCAGTGGTGCACCAAAAATGTGCTCGGTCAAATGAAATTCTTTTTGTCAGAATCGTAAACATCATAATCAATTAAGAAGAAAGCAGAACAAAAAGAAAGCGAAAGAATGGGTGAACCGGATATTGTCCGTTTCGACCCTCACCCTTAGACGCACAAAAATGAACAATATAAAGTCAGTCCCGGGTCTCCTCAATAAGGAAGACTGACTTTATAAGAATGTGTAAAGGAACTAACCTGTACTTGGGATATATTCCACAAATAAACATTCGACTCCATGCACTACCACAGTCAACACCCAATAACATCAAAAAACTCCATCGAATATCAGAAATTCCTGCAAACTCTCAGCAAACTGTGCACCACTATCACACTAACAACGATCCCCGCGGTCAAACTTCGTGCGTAAAGAAAACGGAAACAACTGCGTGAACGGAACTACGAGACAAACAACGAACAAAGCGAAGAGGCAAATCCAGAGCACTAACTAGAGTGTTGGCCCTAAATAGTCCCATCGAACGTTCCAGAGACCTACGCATTCCCTTCGAATCAATTGAGGCGAAGCAGTGGGCTGCGAGACAGGCCCGCAAACAATACGCCCCACTCGGCATACCGTGTCTTTGGCGCCTAGTTGCCACATGGCTCGAATGGCGTAGTGCAGTGTGCCTTGCCCTTCGGGACTAAAAAACAGTCGTTAGAAGCCACACAAACTATTGCTCTAGCTGTGCACTATGAAAGAGGCGCAAACATTATCTTCGCACAACCGAGCCCGTTCATCAAAAACAAGCGAGCGCAGCGGGTAAAACTACCAAATCCAACGCTAGCTAACAGCAAGGCAAACGGAATGGAGTGTCGTGTATTGAATATACACCGTGTAACAATCAGAAAACTAGCTTAGCTTAGTCAATTGAGTATAAGTGAGACGCAAATTGAGAGACTTGTAGCTAGGCTATATATTACCTATAATCGAGTTGTGAAACGGTCAGTTTTTGGTGAATGTATACTTGTTATATTTTATCTAATTTGAATTTATCTTTATGTAAATTAAGGTTAAATTTATATATAAATTTTTTTCCATTGATGCATTAAGATCAAGAGAGCAGTCAAAATCTTTAAGGGTGTATCGATTGTCTATTAATATTGTGTAAAGCATCTTTAACTTAGTTGTAAAATCTTGTAACAAACTGCAGGCACGTTCTATTCTTAACATTTCTGTATAAATTGTTGCTTGTTTAGTTCTATCTCTAATATAAGAAATTTCCTGCAGATCTACTTTCCTACGTCTGTTCCGAACGGGTTGAAGTTCAAGGTCCCTGGCCCTACTAGTTCAAGGTCCCTGGCCCTACTAATGCCGTTAGAAACGGCGTTATAATCTCTTTCAAAACATCTCATATATAGCTTCCGAGAAAAATTATTTTGGACACCTTCTAGCAGCTCTGTATTTTTAAAATGGACTACAAGCTGTAAGCTTGTAAAAGTAATTTAGGGTCATCTGTACGCAGAATCTTAAACAACAAATAGGTCGTATGATTTGCTTTCTTCATGAGTGCGCAGTAGTGGCTTTTGAAACTGAGGTTATGCGACGTCAAAAAGCCTAAGTCGCGAACGTTCTTGACAGGTAGTAGAATAGACCCTTGTAAGTTGTATGATATTGTGTTATCTTTGCCTCGGAGTGCAACTATGAGATATTTGGTCTTTTCCGCAGAAAGCGGTACTTCCCAGTCCTTGGTCCATTGATCCATGTAGTTAACTGCATCCTGTAGGAGTCTGAATCTTCCTTCCTTTTAATAGCCTTAGAAATTTTTAAATCGTCAGCATAAACCTGGCAAGTTACACCAAATCGCGAAATTTCAACAAGAGCTTTATAAGTATAAATAACAAACAGCAATGGAGACAGAACTCTACCTTGTGGAATGCCACTGTAAGTTGAAAAGATTGATGAGAATTCGTCTTTCGCCCTTACGTGGAACGTTCTGCCCGATAGAAATTCTTTTACGCATCTAACAATCATTGGATGTATTCCTATCATATTTATCTTCAAAAGTAGTTTAGGTATAGGAACCTTATCGAATGCTTTCATAAACTCAAAAATAAACTATATCAGTTCGTACTTTATCTGCAAGGGCACTGGTTTAATCATTTAAAGCTGTAAGCATCGCAGTTTTAACAGAACTACCCTATAAAAAGCCGAACTTATTCTCAGATATAATACGTTGCTCCTTAAGTTGTTTCGTGAAAATCTTTTTGACAATTTTTTCGGAAATTCAAGCTAAAACCGATGTAATGTTGATGGGCCTATAATTTTTTGGGTCAGAAGATGGAGATTTCTTCAGAACAGGAGTAATAAGTGCGTGTTTCCAGCAGGCAGGCACTTCGGCATTCATAAAACTTAAATTGAAGATATGTTGCAGTGGTGACATTATGCAGACACTTGTGTTTTTAAGGAAAACCAAAGGTATGAAGTCAGGAGATGTCGACGAGGACTTTGGCCACTTGTTCAGAATGTCTGCTATATCATTCATGTGGAACCATAAAGATGGCCGCATTGGCGGGAACAAACTTGAGTGGTTTACACCGTTCACTAGGGGAGGGGCAGTCGCCCAGTTACTCGACTTGTTATATGCACTCTGAAATACATCTAGCAATCAGTTTTCTTGAGACCAGATGTTGTTAGCTTTTCATACTCCCTAACCAGATTTGGAAATTCTCTATATTTGTCGCATTTCCAGTTTATATATCTAGACAATGCAGTTTTATCTTTTGAACATATTGCTTTCCGTTCCATATAAAGTGTAAATTTAGGCAGTTGCTTGCTTAAACGATCAGAATTTTCTTTATCTACTACGTTTCCAGAACTGTGTACTTTGTTCTATAGTGAATTTCGTAGGTGCATCATTCTTTTAAATAGTTTGGCAGATTTTTTTTACCGGTGGCTACTTTCCTAATGGGTTATGGAAATAAAAGTTCAATGGAATTCTGCTGGATTGCCAGAAATATTTTGTACAACTCATTCACAGACATATACTTACTTACTGGCGAGACTCAGCAACATTTGTCTTGCGCGGGTCCCAGCTCATTCGCCACCTTGTTCGATCTTGAGCCAATGTTGACCAGTGGACGAGCACCTTAATCGAGTCGGTGTTAGAGGTACGGATGTTGTTCCGATGAGCGAGCGAATCTTGCCATTGTAGAGGAGGACGACCGACTGGTCGTTTCTTGCTGAGTGGTTCCCAACGCACAGTGGCGGTGCTCCATCGTCCGTCCTTTCGTCTCATCAGATTTCCAGCGAAATGGTGTTTCGCTTTGTCGATATAGAGGATGACGTCGCGGACCCTGGGCATTGCTCGTATATGTTCATTCTGCAATCCGGAGAGTCGCTGCTGGTGTAGAGAGATGCCAACCATCTTCCTTTCCAAGGCCATTTGCACTCTTCGTAATTGATCTTCTGCTGCCTTTGTTACTGCCCGTTGTTTCGCACGCGTAGCACTGCGCTGGAAGAACTGTGAAGTTAAAGGTATTAGCTCTCAGTTCACAGTCCCTGCAGCTTTCGATCACGAATCTCACAGAGTTGTACGCCGCCCATGCCGCTCTTTTCCTTTGTGATATTTCCGGTCTAAGGTCGTTCCTCATGTTCAACAGTCGCCCGTGGTAGACGTAATCTTCGACTTCCTCTAAAAGAGCTCCTTTAAACAGTACTGGGTCACCGTCAGTGAAATCGTTCCTCATAAATTTCGTCCTCGACATGTTGATCCCTTCAGTCCTCCGATGTGAAGCAAATTCGTGACGCTTGCTCCGTGGACTTTGTGATGAGGACAGTATCGTCGGCAAATCTCAGGTGCTCAGCTGGCTACCATCGACTTCGATGCCATAGTCGCTCCAATTACAGCGACGGATGGTTGATTCCAAACACGCTGAGAAGAGGTTGTGAAAGATGGGATCACCTTGACGTACGCCTCTTTCCACAGCCACTTCTAAGGCGCGTTGAAATGGTCGAAATACCGTGACGCATCCGGTGTAGCATTTGTTCAGAATGTTCGTGTAACGTGATTCAATCCCTGTTTGCTGAGTGCTTCCCAAACTTTCTGCGGTACCACTGAATCGAACCCTTTGTGGTAATCGATAAACCTCAACACCAGAGGTGCGTGGTATTCTCGAGCAGCTTCGATTAGTCGACAGCAGGTGAGTATGTGATCCAAGGTGTTGAACTTCCGTCGGATGCCTGCCTGCTTCACCCGGTTGCGCTTCTTCCAGAGTCCTCTAGATGCGCGATAGGAGACACCTGTCGCGGTAAAGATCTTGTGTAGCACCGGTAGGAGAGTTATTGGCCGATAGATGGAAAGGTCCTCCTCGTTGCCTTTTTTGAACAACAGAATTGACATTCACAGTCCTATAGGACCTAAAAATACCAACTCAGCCAAGGTTCATAAGATGCCCCCTGATCAATAGAGTATTCACTTTAAAATCTTTTATAAACCTGAATTCCACTACGTTAACATACATGGTAAGATTGAATGCGATAAGACAATGATCGCTGTTACCAATGGGTTCATACAGCTTAGCTGACCGAACCATGTCACACTTGTTACATAGTACAAGGTCAAGCGTTGAGTTTCTCCTGATTAGTATGGTAACGAAATGGCTAAGGTCGTGAACTTCAAATGTATCTCCGATGAGCTTGGATACAAAGCTGGAGCATTTATCACTCAAGTCCGGTAAATTTAAGTCGCTTACCGCAAGAGCAGGCATAGCAGTAATAGAGAAATCGCTTATAGCCTTAGCTAATTGTGGTGATCTACTTGAAATACATTATGGTGTTCTACAGAGAAGAATGAAGTGCAGTCAATCATTTAATGATGTGACATCACATACCAAAATCTCATAGCAATCTCTTACTGATTCTTCAAATACTACGCTGAGAGAAAGGGTATTATGAAGTAGTAATGCCACTCCCCCTCTTTTTTGAGATTCTCGGTCACATTGTAATACAATATATTGACCACTGGCGTCATCAAGAAGCGGACCAGTATCATTTTCAGGGCTTAGCCATGTTTTCGTCAATAGAACAGCCTCGTATTTATAGAAACAAAGAATTGCAACCAAAGAATTTGAATTTCGAGCAAATGAACGTATGTTTGCCAGGAGGCATTTTATACCTCTAGTAGTGCTCCTGTGACAGCTCAACCGTTTTCTGGAGGAGAGTTGTGCTGTAGCGGAGAATTTAAAGTAACGGACAGGAGGAGTGGTCTGAGATTGTGGATCATCCCTCGACCGACATGACCGACAACCCCCCGCAGTGCAATGCACCGCGGGAGGCTGTCGATCGGCGTTATCGAAAACGTTATCACTCTATATATAATTCGCTTAATCCGTCGGTCACGTTGTCAGTCACGGGGAGGGGGGACTGAAGCCAAGTTATGCCTAGGACAGTGCGGCGTATGCCAGCCCGGTTTTCTTTCAGCTTAACAATGGGCGATTGCCAGCGAACTGAAACCCCGGCGGCGGATCACCCAAGTTTACGATGTATTCAGCGAACAACGCGTCAGGGTAAGAGTGGGGATCAAGTGCAGAGCTTAGGCATTCAGAAGGCGTGCTCAAGACGTCGTCCGACGTGCGGAGGGATTCAGATGACATGCTGAAGACGTCGTCCAATGTGCGTCGGGATTCAGAAGATGTGCCGAAGACGTCGTCCAACGTGTCGGGATTCAGAAGACGTGCCGAACACGTCGGCAACCGTGCATGGCGAGCCGTAGACGTGCCGAACACGTCGGAAACCGTGCCTGGCGAGCCGTAGACGTGCCGAACACGTCGGCAACCGTGCCTGGCGAGCCGTAGACGTGCCGAACACGTCGGCAACCGTGCACGGCGAGCCGTAGACGTGCCGAACACGTCGGCAACCGTGCATGGCGAGCCGTAGACGTGCCGAACACGTCGGCGGTACAAACTTCAGGCCTGGGGGTAATCGAGGTCGCTGAACACGAATCTGAAGTCGACCAATTGATATCGATCGATATTATCGATTTTTTGAGGATCACGTTGAGGAAGATCAGCCGATCCATCTCGATTAACATAATGGTCAGAAGGCCTAGGGAAGAATAGGAAACCCGTAGCGGCCATGTCGTCCTATTCTCGTGGTTTGGGGACGAAGCCCCCAACCAGTCGTAGGCGGCCGCTAGGCCGCCGAACGACTGGTCAACAAATAAACGTGCTCCAATTCGAAAGCGACCGATTCCGTGAACTTGGAACGTTCCTTGTGCAATCCTAATTGGTGGTGGCCATTCTTAAACGATTTTCTGATATAACGAAACATAGTAGATGGGCAACAACATGTAGAAATGTAGAAATAAACAAAATGTGTAGAAATAAACACAATTCTCCAAAAAGGTTAGAAACAGTTGCAAGTCAGGAGAGGGGAACCTAAAAAGAGTCATTCTCAGTGCAAATCTAGTAAGGGAGGACCCTTTTATTATATTTTTGAGGATCAATTTCAAGGGGCTAAAACAGATAACATCTGTAAAATAAAATGAAATTGGGCCAAGAGACCGTCAACCAACGTTTTGGACACTGACTAGACAATTTACTCCACGTCCCAATCAATTGCAAACATACCGACCAAGCTTGCAAATATATATTCTCAAGGTCTTAGTGTTATTTATCCTGGTTTCGTTAGTGCAGTTGTTTTATTAGGAGTGATAGGTTCAATATGCTTCAATACTAAACACATTCAGTTCTTATGAAATCGTTTAAGAGTGGCCACCACCAACTAGGATTGCACCACGTTCCTAGTTCACGGAATGATAAAGCGCTCCAACGCGATTATCATTCAGTGTTGGCCGTCGACCGTGCATGGTCGGCGACCACCTTCCGCGGTGCACTTTCCGTCCGCGGACGTCCCGCGGGCACTTCCGCGGGACTATACCATAGGCATGAGTGGGAATATCGCAAGGTGTACTATGCGGTAGGTGCCAGTTTTTTGATGCTAAAAGAAAAGATTGCGTCAAAGGCCTTCTCTGTCGGTCCATGAGGTCGAGGAAGGCAATATTCATTGGCTTCTATTTCAAGCGATGCTTCTCCACCGGACCAGTCAGCTTTTCCTTAGATCGACCAGAACAGCCACCATACGCGGAGAAGAAGTCATAGAGTCACTCTTTAGCCGCGACAACAATCTTCATCAGCCGACCGCCAAAGTAACAAGCGGCCCGTCAAATTGTCCACATCCAGCGCGTAGCTATGCCGGTTTTTTTACGTAATAGGATTCGGATTCAGACCAGCTCAGTTGCCCCTATCCACGATACAGTCCTCGCATCAGGGACCCTCGCATACTTCTCACACTCGCCGGTGGGCGTCGGCTCCCGCGGACGCCGTAGCACTATATCGATATTACGCAACGTCATAACCATGTGTTGTGACATGGGTCTTCGTAGGCCGTTCTGTCAGATGACCTGCTGCCTACCCTCCGGATTCACCTCATCTCGCAGAAACGAACGTGGTTTCCAGTGGTACCACTAGGAGGAACGGACAGCACCATATGCTGTTAACTAGCACTGTATGCTCTATAATGTTATTTCGGTTTTTCAAGAAGCGCTCGCTTGTCTTGTATGAGGCCATATGCTGCCCCCTTTCCCCTCCCCCCACCACTAACGTGCACTGTGCCGGAATGCAGATGAAGGAACCAGATAGCTTCCCATGGTGAGTATGTTTGCTGATAACCGTGAGCACCTGTTTTGTTCTTCAAGGCAAACCGTCGCATTCGTTCCTACAGATTGTCCAGTGCCGGTCCGTCCATGGAAATCGTCACCCCGATTTATGCGATGCCTGGGCCTTTCTCCTTCTTCGACTCTGAGGTGCGACGATATTGCCGTTAAAATACCGCTCCTAATTCGTGAACAGTCGACGCTTTGCGACAGTTTTTTCCGTCGCAAACAGTCGCACTCGCACAACTTCGTTCAAAGCGATCCCCTTGAAATAAAACTTATAACAAACGATTCCTCGCTTCAACCAAATCCACTAGAATGTGAAAAAGTTAATTTTGTTAAAAAGTGACCTAGCTGTAGACAGCTTTCCTTGGAGCGGTCGTTCGGAGGGGAGACACAACGCAAGATGAGTGGAGTCTACGAAGGAGTACGGTAAATGATAACGGCTGGCGCTAAACGGCTTGGGGATAGGGGATCACCTTGTATTAGGTGGTTATCCGCGTTGTTAAGAATGCGCATCAATGCCTGATTACATCAGAAGTGGTCTGGCTCAATTCATTACTAGGGTAGGACAAACCATTGCCGCATAAAACTTTTAATTTCGTGCAACATAGAACATCGTATAGGGTTGCCTTACATGGTGAACCTCCCTCCCCCTGAATCCCCCGCCACCTCTCGAGCCGTTTTGTGCCGAGCGGGATGCTTCTGTAAGGGTGGTGGGCGTGTGCAGTATAATGCTTCAACGTTCGGATGGAATCACATACACTACGTCATCCTACGCTACCAACCTTGTCATCGTGCCATAGGTGTGGTATGTTGCCCTCCATGAAATCCAAAAGTTAACAAAGAGGTGGAGAGATCAGGACTTCGTTGAAGGAAACACAATTATGAAGATCATAAAAGAAGCTCGGACGAATTTAAAATAGAATGTCAGTGAGCGCTGCTAACCGTCTCGGTGCTTGGCAAGGAGAAAAAAGTGGGATCGCCTGCATTCAGTGGGTGTCCCAATGCCAAGAAAAAATGAATACCCTTACATCAGGAGTGGTCCATGATCCTGTGGGAGGTGTAGCATAGAAATTTGGCATAAAACCTCAAATTTAATTAAAAGGTGACTGTCGTACGTGATGGCGAACTGGCCTACTGGACCCCATATCCTAGCTTAGAGAGGCACTCAAAAATAATTACTGCGTTTTCGTTACGTAGTTCCACTTCCCATTTTCCAGGATTGTGTTCGCCCATTCCTGGTAAGGCTGCTATGATTGAAAACAGTAACGTTTGAAAGATTTACAGATTCAAACGGCCATTCTCGCTGTGGCGGTCGCTGGCTTTGGTGTCATTCTGGTGCTTTTTGCCGAGGCATGGGAAAAGGTGTGCCAGACAGTTTGGAGTTTCTGTCCACTTCTGCTTTTTTCGCTTTGGAGTATTTCGACAAGCATTCGCAAAAGGCCTGCTCAGAAAACTGCTGTGGCTTAGAATTGAGAAATGCGCATTCGGCTGCTAAATATTAAAGCAAGAGGTGGCTGTAATGTCGTCATTAGAGTAGTGAGGAATTTTCTTAACCGAATTTAACACAGACACTGGCTAATGAAGGTGTGCGAAAAACATCCTTACTATGGAAAACCCAGGTTGTAGGTAGAAGTGATATATGATATGATAAGGCATATGATCACAACCTCCCAAGAAAATAGTAAAATATCCAGAGTCAAACACACCTCAGAACCATCTCTATCCAGGAGAATAACAGCCTGGGGTTGAGTGCTGCTAAATTGTTGTGTATTTGAGAACAGTATATCGCCGAAGAACTGTTCAAGGCTAACATTTCAGGCAAAAATTAAGCGTTGGATCGGCTTTCGCTTTTCTTGTAACAACATCTTTGACTTTTGTGAGACGAGTTATGGCAGAAAATACAGGTGTGCAAACAGTTTTGAACGCCACTGTATCGAAGCGCATATTGCGGTTGGCATTCTGAACAAGGATCAACGCTAAAACTTAGAAGGACTTATATGTATGTGTATGGCCAACGTTCTGCACTCACACCTACTGCGGAACAACGTTCGGCGTAGCACGAACGAAGACCGCTTTTGTCGCAGATGTTTACCACTGGTCTTCTAACTACGAGTAGTAGCGTCCCTGCTACACGATAGCCATTAGACCTCATCGGCGGCTGCCGTGGCAATGTGCCAAATCGTGCTACAGTATCCCGAAAACCTGCAGATCATCCGTCATCGGAGCGCGTTTCTGCACAGGCTGACGCGTTGCGACGTGTCTGCTGCCGCGTGGTCTCGCAGCACCCCTTGCCTTCGTCGTTCAGGGGAGTCCGCAGCTGGCTTCTGCGCTCTTCGAGCGCAGAATCAGGCTAGGGAAGGGACTCCAGGGTGGGTGCGGTTCAAGCTGCTCGTGTGGAAAGCCTTCGTCGCTCAGGGGGAGTCCGCAGCTGGATTCTGCGCTCTTCGAGCGCAGAATCAGGCTAGGGAAGGGACTCCAGGGTGGGTGCGATCCAAGCTGCTCGTGTGGAAACTGCCTTCGTCGCTCAGGGAGAGTCCGCAGCTGGATTCTGCGCTCTTCGAGCGCAGAATCAGGCTAGGGAAGGGACTCCAGGGTGGGTGCGGTCCAAGCTGCTCGTGTGGAAACTGCCTTCGTCGCTCAGGGGAGTCCGCAGCTGGATTCTGCGCTCTTCGAGCGCAGAATCAGGCTAGGGAAGGGACTCCAGGGTGGGTGCGGTTCAAGCTGCTCGTGTGGAAAGCCTTCGTCGCTCAGGGGGAGTCCGCAGCTGGATTCTGCGCTCTTCGAGCGCAGAATCAGGCTAGGGAAGGGACTCCAGGGTGGGTGCGATCCAAGCTGCTCGTGTGGAAACTGCCTTCGTCGCTCAGGGAGAGTCCGCAGCATCACCAGCAGAACCAGGCCAGAAAACGCCGCTCAATGACTCAAAACCCCTCAAATCTCGACCACTCAATTGAAATACAAAAAGCACGCAACGCTGCAGAACCGAACCCCCGACCTTCCTACCATGGAGCAGCGCAACATCCACTGCCTCACAGCCCGCTTGCTGAGGCAGCCATCGCTGGCATACAAGACGTCGCAGCGAGATCCACGACGCCTCGACAGCAGCCGCCCGCTACAGTATCCCGCAAACCTGCAGATCAACCGGCGGCTGCCGTGTTCGTCCACGTCAGCCACGCAACAACCACGGCAGCCGCCGATGAGGTCTAAGTAAGACCCTGCTACACTCGGTACTGGTACTGGATAGTCGAAGACTGTGGAAACTTCAGGCCTAATATAAAGTCTTCACCCTATCAACCTCAAAAGCAAACATCACAGGAAGCATCGACGAGAGATTAGAGATGAGAAGACGTGGAGACTGGAATTCCATCATTGTCTAATGCTAGAAGGCATCAGTGTTGTGTGTGTTGTTTGGTAAGCATGCTTTCGAAGACATTTATAGAGATCGACAAAGCACGGTTTTTAGAGAATTTTATGTAAGCTGCTTTGGCCCATTTACGAAGAAATGGGCTCTGGCTCTAGCTTGGTGCGAATAGCTTCAGTGCGGCACCCCGGAGGATGGCCTAATAGCAAAGCAAACCTCCGCCGCCATTCCGCAAGAACCAGTTAAACTGTGTAAACGTTAAGGAAGTCAAACATTTGCCTACGTCCAGTCAGCTACCCTATGTATATGGCTGTTTTTAAACTTTCAGAAAGGTTCGTCAGGAGAGGAAAATTTAACTTACTAATGAAAAGTTTTCCGGGGCCAGATTCATAAACCTCTCACCGCCTTTTAACGGTGAAAACACCGCCAAACCTGACGCTGATGAATGTCATATCAGGGTGTTTGGCGGTATTTTCACCGTTAAGCCCTTCGCACACTTTTGCGGCAACGCGGCAGGTGGCATGCAACAAAACCGTCTAGCAGGAGGCAAAAGTGCCGCTTAGGCGGCACTCATCCTCAACCTTGCCACCCACTCCATCGCCAAAGCGGTTTCATTGTCATTATCATTATCTGTTTCTACTCAGACACTGGGTGAGTTCACCTGCAGGTGAAAATAACGTATTTTAACATCACAGGTGACCTGTCTGAGCTATTTTGGGGCGGAGTTCCAGTGAGCGGTCTACTGTATCACCTGTATCACCTGTCGTCCCGTTGATCATCGACTTGCTCGAGCGGGTGCCAGCAGCGTCTCCATTCGTCCCTGTCGCGTGCCAGAGTGGTCCAATGGATCCTCCTCGCTCGAGGGACACGAAGAGCGTCATATCGGTCGTTCAGGGCTTTCACGAAGAAGTCCGACCAACGCGTTGGTGGGCGTCCTGGTGTTCTTTTGACATCCCGCGGAATCCAGTCTGTGACGGCTCTCGTCCAGCGGGTGTCTGCAAATCGCATTACGTGGCCGGCCCACCTAATTTTCGACGACTTGGCCGATGCGACAGCGTCTCTGATCTTCGAACGTCGGCGAAGCTCGGAACTCCGGAGGCCTTCTCTCACTTGCGTGAGTCGTGTCACTCCGAGCATCGTCCTCTCGATTCCACGCTGCGCGACGCTGATCGCGTCTTCATCCTGCTTTCGTATAGCCCAGGTCTCTGAGGCGTATGTTATGGCAGGAAGAACAGTGGAGTCGATTAGGTTGGCACGGAGTCGGACGTTCTTCGTTTTCTTCACGACTTCTTCGGCGCTCTTGAAAGCTCCCCAAGCCGCTCGTTTCCTCCTGCTCAGCTCTGGTGCTAGGTCGTTGGCCAGGTTGACTTCGCGACCCAGATATACATAGCTGGAGCATTCGGACATGTTCGTTCCGTTGAGCGAGAATGGAGCATCAGAAACCCATCCGTTCTTCATGAACATCGTCTTCGTAAGATTCAGCTGCAGTCCAACGCTTCCACATACAAGATCGAAGTCGGCCAGCATTCGTTCCGCCTGACTGATGCTCGGTGTTATGAGCACGATGTCGTCAGCGAAGCGAAGATGGTGCAGTTGCCAACCGTCGACCTTCACTCCCATGTCATCCCATTCTAGTTCGCGCATGACGTTTTCGAGGGTGGCGCTGAAGAGCTTCGGGGATATGGTATCCCCTTGTCGAACCCCTCTCTTCACGTCAATGACGACGTCGTTGTAGAATGGTGAGATCTTGGTCGTGAATCCACTGTACAGCTCTCGAAGGACTCTGATGTACTGAGTAGGAACGCCCTGGGTGAGCAGGGCTTCCATGACCGCGTCAGTCTCGACGGAGTCGAATGCCTTCTTCAGGTCAATGAACGTAAGGCACAGCGGCAGCTTGTACTCTCGCGACACTTCGATGAGCTTCGTAATGGTGTGTATGTGGTCGACCGTGCTGAATCCTCTCCGAAATCCTGCTTGTTCGCATGGCTGTCCTTCGTCCAGCGTTCTACTAATCCTATTCAGGATGACTCGAGTGAACAGCTTGTAGACTACGGACAACAGGCAGATCGGGCGATAGTTGCCAATGTCGTGCGCGTCTCCCTTCTTGTACAGCAAGACGGTCTTGCTGGTCTTCCACTGAGATGGAACCTTGCATTCGGACAGGTAGCGTGTGAAGAGCCGCGCCAAGGTGTTGATGAGCGCTGGCGGGAGGTTCTTCAGGTGTTCAGCTCTGATCCTGTCAGGACCGGGTGCTGTACGTTTCTTCACCGACGAGATGGCGTGTCGGATCTCGAAAGGGAGAACAGAGGGAACGACGTATCCATCCTGCGGAAGATGGCATGGGGTCAGGTGGACGTGGCTGTCGAAGAGATCGGAGTAGAAGTCGTGGATGACCATCTCCATGGTCCTTCTTGCAGAAGGACCATGGAGATGGTCATCCACGACTTCTACTCCGATCTCTTCGACTCCGATCATAGCTTCCGTCAGGACGTCGGAGAGCGGTCATCTTGGTCTTGAAGTTGGAGAAGTTCCGGCGGGCATTGCGGATGCTCAGCCCTGCCTCTGCTGCTTCAGCCAACACTTCTGCCCTTCTCTCCTTCAGATCTTCCTTTATCGCCGCTCTGCATAGCTTTGCAAGCTCGGACGTCAGTTGATAGTTGTCTGACGCTCGTGCTGCTCCACGCTGGCGTATCAGCTCGAGAGTTTCCGGAGACAGGCGTCTCTTGGTGGTCTTCAAGCTCTCGGTTCCCTTAGCACTATCGTGGAGATGGTGCACAAAGCGATCGTATTCCTCGTCCACGTTGTCCATGACGGCATCTTCCCAAAGGCCGACAAGAGAGGTGTAGAGATCCCAGTTGATGGTCGTTCTGGGACTCCTCTTCTTGAACTTCGCGGCCTTCTCTCCTTGACGCGAAAAGCGGAACCTCGCGCGAAGGAGGCGGTGGTCCGATCCCGTGTAGAACTTGGGGACAACGGAGACATCGGTCAGGCAATACTTGCGATTGAAGATGATGTGGTCGATCTCGTTGTGGAACTGGCCACCGGGGGATTCCCAGGTCCATCGTAGGGAGGGAGGCTTCTGGAACTGCGAGTTTCCATGGATGGTCTTGGTCGACATGATAAACTCAGACAGCCTTTCACCTTGCTCGTTCCACTCCAAACCGTGGGTTCCGATGTGAAGTTCTTCCGGCGACCTTCGTGGCCCGATTTTGGCGTTGAAGTCGCCGACGATCACCTTGTAGAAGGTGTGATCTTCCTTATAGAACTTCTCCAGCTCCACGTAGAAGGCCTCGACGTCTTCGTCGTCGTAGTGTTGGGGCATACGCGACGAACACAGTCAAGGCTGGCACGGAGACTCATCGCTTCAGTCGCAGACGTCCGATTCGGCTTGTTAGAGACTCGTACGAATCGATGTTCATGGCCAAGTGCGTGTTGACGAGGACACCAACGCCGCCTACTCCCCTGCTGTCGCATGTTCCGAGGAACAGTTCTTCTCCGGAGTCGTAGGCGGCGTGTAGGGGGTGGTGTCTTCTCGTCTCGGTCAGTCCGATGACGTCTACTTGATCTTCCTGGCTTGCATCATCAGGTCTTCGACGGATGCTTCCGACGCAAGCGTGCGGGCGTTGTAAGTACAGATCGTCATCCTAGTCCTTCTCAGTTTGCGCAGCCTGGTTAGGCCCTGAGATTTTAGCAGCCTCTCCGTACTCGTCCTTCCCATCGCTGCAGAAATGGGGGCTCTTTCGGGGTCAGGGGAATGAGGCCCTTTAGTGCTGCTGTGTTTGACTGGAATACAACACGGGTAGCTAGTCAGGCTCTGTCGTGCGGGCGAAGAACTCCGGGCAGCCAGCCAGACTGCCCGAAGGGACGGGGCGAGACTTAATGCGGCCTCGAATCGCCTTACATGTACTCCCAGTCTACCGAGTGCAAGCTTTTGGCCGAGCCGTCACAGTTACAATCCGCACAGTCACGGACACATCCACGCACACTGTGCACGAACATGCCGCTCCCACGCAGAAGGAACGCATCGACCCGACACAGCAGGAGCAAGGAGTCCATCCCCTGCATCCCACCTGCGTCTCTGGGCAGTACACGGTCGCATTTGGTTCGCGTTTAATTCCCCTATCCACCACCCGGGGACGCGCCACGTGGCCCTGCGACAAGCGGCCCGAGATCCTTCTTAACAAGAGAGCCCGAAGGCTCTCTATCGAGGGAGATCCGTGGAGCGGTCTACTACTAGTCATTTCACCCTGCAACGCGATATGCAGGTGAACTATAGGTGAAGTAGGATTCATTCTCACCTTTAGAACTGAGGAGAGGTCGACCGCTCGCGTGATACGCTACGCAAGCAATTGTAGGTCTGAAGGGGTCATTTAGCGTGGTTGGTCTCACTTGCACGGTCGACGAGGACGAAGAAAATGCGCAAAGTGTGGTTGGTTTCTGTAGTCTTTTGTCTTAAGCTGTTTGCTCACTCTAGTTAGCAAAAATATAACGACTAAAAACACTATAGAAATGCTTCCAGGTGTGGAAAGGATAACGTTCCCAAGAATAATAAAACATTCTATGAAATGTTCAAAACCACCCTATCTTATTAGGTGAACCCACCGGAGCCTCCTTCCATCAAACGGTGGGTACCTCGTGCCGAGTTAGTGAATTTTTTACTTTTTAAAGTTTTGTACAAATTTTTCATAACTATCCAATCAATTTTTGGATTACTTATGATCACAGGAGAAGTAGGTGAATGTCGGAATATTGCTTTGCAAAGCCTCATTGATGCACTTTAAGTGGATATGCTCAGAGGTGAACTCTACATAGATATGTAAGGATACTTCAATTGCGGAAAGAAGCATTACTGTTTATATACAACAACCTTGTAATTCAGAAAAGGGAATTCGGGGCGCCATCATACTATTGCGAAATAATCATTGATGTTCACTATCAGACTTAACAAATGTTCGAAAAACTACTCCTCGAAACGTCTATGTGATATACTTTAAAGGAAGCACTGTAAGGCACTGTATGTTTATTTCTGATATTGCATTGGTGTTAATACAACGAGCATTACAACAGGTTGGATTTATTTTTAGGAGTCATGAAAGTTCAATGTGCGAACTTTAATGGGAATTAATGGTTCTGGCTACTGCGTCGCAAAAAAAAGGATTACAGTTCTAGCACATTTATGACCTCTTTAGAATGTTCAGTTTTTACAATATGTTTGTTGTCGCTATTGCTTGAGTATAAAAATCTATGAGTCATCTATGAGTTCTTACAGTTTTATAGCAGCATATAAAGTACACACCTCTTTGGCCGGATGGACCAAAACCAGCATACTTAACCTTATCCTACCAGTACGTGTAAATAGCATGGCGAGTTTCACGTCCTCCGCGAAACCCCCCTTTTAAGTTCCCGCCTAGATCCGGTCAACTGTAGGTCTTACCAGGATACTATCTCAACGGTAGGTCGGAACGGCGCAAGTGTTGTATATGAACAGAACCGCCTCTCTCTGGGTAGTAACAAACTGCAGGTATCTCGACCCCAATACAACTCTGCGCAGAGTTAGGGGCGACGGAAGTCGCGGGTTGATTCACGTGCTCCACAGCTGACGGGCGCGCGCGGGATGAGGGCTCGTATCGCGCCCAAGCGCAGTGCTCAGGTGGCGTAGTAGGGAAGAGCTCGGGCTCGTAAACGCGGGGTCGGGGTTTGGATCCTGCAGACTGCGCTCGTTTTGCACTTTTGCAAAATTCATGTTTATCATATAGGTAATCCACCTAGGGGTATTATAGTGTGTTATAGAGCTTGTTTACATATAACATATGCTTCAAACTACAGATTAGCTAAAATGTTCACTTCTGTGTGTCACTTATTTTAAGCCTATTTTGTGTGACCGTAGTTATGTAACGATAGATATTTGGTGGCACTAGTAAAAAGTTCCGACTCCACCGACAAGACTTCGGTCAAGAAAAGTTTTCGCTGAAACTTCGTTTAGGGGGGTTATTTGGGGTGCTGATCACGAATCTGACATCCGTTTTTCACGATTCGGTCGGAGACCACCCATACCGTTAACAAGGGTGGTCCAGGCAGGGTCACTGATTTCGCTGAAACTTCGTCTAGGGGGTTATTTGGGGTGCTGATCACGAATCTGACATTCGTTTTTCACGATTCTGTCTCTACCTGCCGTCATCGGCAGAAACTTTAAGAATGTAATCCTGTGCCCTCCTCTATCTATATTATCCAGCCGAATTGTGAAGAACGGATGTCAGATTCGTAATCAGCACTCCAAATAACCCCCCTAGACAAAGTTTCAGCGAAATCGGTGACTCTGCTGGATCACCCTTGTTAAAGCTATGGGTGGTCTCCGACCGCATCGTGAAAAACGGATGTCAGATTCGTGATCAGCACCCAGATAACCCCCCTAGACGAGGTTTCAGCGGAATTTTTTCGACCGAAGTCTTGTCGGTGGAGTCAGAACTTTTAACCACAACTAGTGCCACAAAATATCTATCGTTACATAACTACGGTCACACAAAAAAGGCTTCAAACAAGTGACACATAGAAGTGAACATTCTAGCTAATCTGTAGTTTAAAGCATATGTTATACGGAAACATGCTCTATAACACACTATAATACCCCTAGGTGGATTACCTATATGATAAACATGGATTTTGCAAAAGTGCAAAACGAGGGCAGGCTGCAGGATCCAAACCCCCGACCCCGCATTTACGAGCCCGAGCTCTTCCCTACTACGCCACCTGAGCACAGCGCTTGGCCGCGATACGAGCCCTCATCCCGCGCGCGCCCGTCAGCTGTGGAGCACGTGAATCAACAGGGCGCCAACCCGCGATTCCGTCGCCCCTAACTCTGCGCAGAGTTGTATTGGGGCCGAGATACCTGCAGTTTGTTACTACCCAGGGAGAGGCGGTTCTGCCCATATACAACACTTGCGCCGTTCCGACCTACCGTTGAGATAGTATCCTGGTTAGAGCGCTCACCTGTAGGTCGAAATCAGGTCACCTACAATTACAATGTTAGTTCACCCATTTTTCACCTTCAGGTGAACTCACCAGTGTCTGAGTATTCAAGATCCCGCCACGATCAGCTAGAACCCAGACAGAAATTGTCGGCAGCAAAGCGGCTGCAGCGCAATAATGCCTCGATGTATTGCTGCCGTCTTTGCGGCACATCAGCGGCAATACGGAGGGGGACGGAACTTTTACTCACTTTTGGCCGAGCGGGCCGCCGCGCGCGCATGCCGCGTGCGCGACCTTGCCAGCCATTCACTGGCGGTGCGCACGAGATTTACTCATACAAGTTCCATCAGTGGGCTTTTTGCTGCGTGAACTTGCGAACGAGAACTGGCTACTGCGAATTTTTGCTGTTGACTAACAGCAAACTAACTAACATTAAGAGGTGACTATTATTGGGACTACTATTGTGATAAGGCCTTCACTATTAATAGGAGCTTAGTGATAATAGTATATCTGATAGTCTAGAACCAATAGTAGAAACCTTATTTATACCATCTTCACGTCAAATTTGACAGTTCTCATTTCGAATTATTCTGCGTGATGCTTCTCAAATCAATGTGAACGCCTTCCAAATCAAAGCGACCGACTTTCGGTCAAACTAGAGGATCTCTAAGGAGAGCAGGATAATTATTTGCTTAAGGAAATTTTGGTATAATCTTCTTTGGAATTGCTTAATTGACATGTCTCGTTTAGTACACTAAAAGGGATCGTGCCATGCATCCGACTAGCTCGTCGCGTTTTTTATTTGATTAATAGTATGAGTGACCCTTACAAGAAGCTTCAAGGTGAAGATATGTGTGCACTTTAAAATTGTTTTGGTTGTGTGTTACAGGTTTGAAATTGCATGCAAGCAGAAATTTTTCTATAAATCAACCAAACATCGTGACGTCTTAGACGAGACCATTAGTCTCTTTTTATAGTACAAAAATACTCTTTAGAACAGCCTTTCTGCTCTTTAGAACAAGCTTCAAACCATTATTTTTCTAAAAAAAACTAGAGTTGCATAAAATTTCAAGCAATGTCTTCAGTTACTGAGTAGGTAAGTTAAATATTAAAGAAGTAATTCTGAAATTTCAAAGGAGTTAATTTTTTCAAGAGGTTCATTTCTTGAATGAAATTATTCTAACCTTTCTGTAAAGCCTCCAGTTTAACGTTGAAGAAGCTCGTTTTGATTTCAAAAGTGTTAGCGCGATACTTGTATGTATATACTGCAACATGGCTCAAAGGTGGACAATCAGCAAGGGCGAGAGGACGATTGGCAATTTGCCAGCCGTTGATAATCGGTGCAGGATCCACGCGCAGAAAGCTAACAAGCCGTACGCGTTTTCGTCGCCTCATCGCGGGCTTGCCGCGGACGGCGGCGTCGCGCTCGAGGCGCGTGGCCGAAAGTGAGTAAAATTTCCCGCACTCCGGTCCGGACTGGGTAGTTTTGCCTCGCGCTGCGATTCTGCGTCTCTGCCCTATGCTTAAAGATAGGGCTGCCGCGTTGCAGCAAAAGTGTGCATAGGGCTTTAAGGCCCCCCACAGAGTTCTGCGGCAGCGCCGCGGCCCTATGCTTAACCATAGGGCAGAGACGCAGAGCTCGCCGCCGGAGGCGTCCCTGCCCTTTCCTTAACCATAGCGGCGAACGGCGTTGCCGCAGAACTCTGTGTGGGCCTTTAGAGGGCGGTGAGCGGTTGATGGATCTGGCCCGGGTGTGATTGTTTTCCACTTCTCCAGTCCGTTAATTACTCTGATTTTATGAAGATCGAAAACAGTAAGAGCTCTAAACACCTGATGAAATAGCGAATGTATCTTCATTGCTAGGTGCATCGGCATCAATCTCAAATACTGTGTAATAAGAAACCCTACATATGCTTGGTTCCCTTAGTTCTTAGCTTCTCTAATAGACGTTCTCTCAATATAGTCGGCGTTAAAATTGTTCCCTTTACCAGTAGATAGGCGCGACGTCTTCTCCCTTAAGAGATAGATTCCTCTCCTTCGAAATGGCGATCTCTCTCAAAAACTCTCCAACACTTGCGTCGTAAGGGACTTTGTCGGACTAACTGTTCACAAGAGCTGCGCCGTACGGTGTGCTGCAGAAGCGAGTGGTAGTGGATGTACTGGTCAATACGCACTTGGGCGCAAACTTTTGAGTTTTTGAGAAACCTGAATCTGACATTTGCTTATGAAGCAATAGCTCTCTATGGCAGTTTACACTGTACTCGTCGGCTACACCTCAGTATCTGTTTACAAAGAAAAAGAAAGGAAAGCAGGTTATATAGCAAGGTGTACTTTTAAAAGAACCTCACATCTATAATCTCACTTCGGTGATTTCCATGTCAAGAAAAGGGTGGCCTGAGAACATCCGTTCGGGTTAAAATGGAATGCGCAACCCTCTCTCTGCTTCTTAGCTTCCCAATATGACTACTTCCACAATGAATACGACCGTCATTTTGAACTTCATGTTTCGCATGGCAGACGGCGCTATCGTGCATATGTGTATGGGATTCAGTTACCTTTTTTGTACAGCCTTCTGGCTTTTGCAGAAGATAAATCTCGGAATTAAGGGCGCCAAGCTTAAAAGTGACTAGAAACTAAATAAGTTCGGTTCCATATTCGTTTTGTTAGGCACGCAAAAACTGACACGGTTTATAGAGCGCGGATTCGCTGTTTTCTTCTATACGAACCCGAGCAATTCCGATGTCCAGAGGTCCTTCTTAAGCCTATTTAATCGCTCAAGGTGTAGTTTTTTCTGGCTCTTACAACGGATTCACATGTGAAACCATTTCACCACTTGGTTTCATAGTAAATGTGTTGACATCGCGAGATTCCACACTTCGCCACGAGTAGACTGGAAACGCCACCAAATCCACTTCTCTACTCAACAGTAAACTGATGCTTTCAAATAGTTAAACGTCCAGCGCTGTGCGAAAATGTTAGAGTCATATGAGTGCTTCGTTTTCGAAAATCGTCAGGTGTTGAAAATCGTAGCACTGCAGATGGAGGAATGTCATGTTGGGTGGTCAGCATTATCTGCCATGTGATCAGATTCATACAGTATATACTGAACTCTGATTCACTGCGAAATAAGAGCAAAAATTTAGTAGTCGCGAACACAGTGTTTCATTACTTGCTTCATGTACACGATTGACAATAGGAAGATTGAAAAACAGGTGAAATGGGAAGATAAATGCGGCGTCCAAAAATCGACTTCTTTAGATGCGAGCTCGTTCGCAGCAGAAAGAGGCGGTCGAGGTGCGGGACCGAATGATTATTCCTCCACGATGTGATGCGAAAGCCAGGGAAATGGGACTCACGAACGTGCAGCCGTGGAAGGACTACTTCACGAGAGACGAGCCATTCGTCCCCACGCCATGACTGGCTTCTTCTTGTATAAAACAGAATCATTTATTGCATTGCGAGACAATTTCTCAAATAGTATCAGTGACAACGCTGCTTGCTACCACGTTCTCCCTGTAAGAGAAGGGCAGGTCACATTTAGGTTAGGTTGACATAGATGTCCAATTATCCAGCTTATGCGAGTAATGCTCACCGGGTCGGATTATCGGGACTCATTTTATACAGCGTATACACAAACCGGTACCTGGAACTATAAAATATAGTTGGAGACTATTGAAGACTGATGTATTCTTCGTTGGCCAGAGATAGGAAGGAAGGCAAAGGAGGGAAATTTTCAGTCGCTTTGTGCCAGTGGTGCTTTCCTAATGTTATGGATGCTCTTATTTTTTATTGCTTATACAGTGTTAAAAGTATGAGTTTTCCACATCGAATAGCTCTTCTTCTTTAGTTGACGCAAGCGCAGTGACCGCACCTCACGCATCTGAATCACCAATATTTTGAACGTCTCTGTTTACAGCTTCTTTTTCGTCGTCTAGAATGCGGTCGGCATTTATCTCTGCCATTAGGCCTTTCTAGTGTGACGCTGTGTGGGACTGGCAGCTTCATGTTGCCATATGTTTAGCGTGTTAGTCAAGCATTACATAAGTCAACCCCAGCAACCTGAGACTTCTAGCTCTAAATTGGTACTAGTCTCAGCAATCATCAGTTACATACTGAATGTTCACACCATCTGGAACCCTGGGACTCTGTAGCAGTTAACCTGCTGTTCTAATTTTTTTACTGCATAACACATAAGAATTCCGGATGGGCGTGTCCAATTCTTCAAAAGCCTGAAATGTCCAAATTAGGGAAACGCCAAGGTGAGCTAACATCAACGAAGGATCGCTTTATTTAATTGACTGATTCTAGGCAAAACACCCATTCTGATGCATACCGCGGTCGCGGTCTATCATCAAACTACCCCAACAGTACTAAATTGCACCGTATATTCGATAGGATCTGCCACTTCTCGAATGTCGAATGTTAATCGATTTCACGTTCAAGTTGCGCCTAGGCAGTCCAAGCATGATTCCCCTCCGGGATCGTCCGATAGACTCCAGACCAGCAGTCGTCAGACACCTCCAACACGTACAAAATGTTGTAGAGAAGCCTCTAGGGTGCGGCCGGGAGAGGGAGATCTCTGCGATGGCTGTCCGAGGAGGACGAACGGCTCAACTCGTCTCTTGTTTTGCGTCGTGGATTCAGCCCTTAGTGGCGATTTAGATCCCAGCCACGTGCTCCAAGCGCTGGCCGGCCGACACACTGCGGGTACCGGTATGGCTAATGACGGCACGCATGATGAACGAACAGATTATCGCCCTCACACCCCGCAGGATTCCGGCTCTGAATGCTGTCCACGTGGTCCTCGCTTGTCGCATTCTCGCTCTCCCTTGCTCTTCATTCGCCCATCACTCAAGTCTGTTTAACTCACATTCACTCCAGAATATGTCTGAAGTCCACAGCAGCTATCCATCGGGACAGATAATGGGATAGGCTCGCGTGCCCTAGTTGATGCTGGACAGGCAGCGAGTTGGCTTCAAACCAGCAGTTGCACTCTTCTGTGTTGAGGGAAAAAAGCTGGCACTGCTCTGCGAAAGGGAATTTTGCCAATCTTGCCTGCCTGATGACTGCACTACCTCCCTCAAATTAAGCAATTTATAAAAATTTAAAGGCCTTCTTATTGCAAAACATCGATTTTGCGGTTGAATGCTTTTATTATTAACATTGAGTATTATCTTCTCGTTTCCGTAATAATGCCCTAGCGAGTTATGACAAACCAAATATGCAGAATTTTATACCATTTTCACAACAAATTGAATACTGCATACATGAATCTCGAGCCGTTTGAGTTTGTTGCCCAGGCAAACCAACCATCTTTTGCATCCTGACGAGGTCGCTGGATTGGAGGGAGGTTTGTTCGAACAAAAAAAAACGTATTGATATATACAGGGTGGTCATAAGTATGTATTAGACATGGACAAATTCAGATTGGCTTATTGTCCATGTCTAATACATTCATAAGTATGTATTAGACATGGACAAATTCAGATTGGCTTAAAAACGGATTTTCAAAAAACCATTGTTCTATCTAACAACATTTCTTATTCAAGGCTGAAAGCTATCGAAACCACATTAGGTTTTTAAAATATCCGCCATCCGCTGAAATGCATGCCTGGAAACGATGCTCGACCAAGGTGAAGGTTGGCCGTAGGCAGTTCACGTCATTTTCATCCAGGAGTTTTGGAAGGAGACTTCAAAAGAGACTCGCTTTTGGCAAGATTTTGCAGGAATCTTAAACTTCAAGTATTCCCGGACAGGAAAGTTCATAGAGTCCAGCTCTGGCGAATTCGATGGCCTGAGGTCTTTGCCTCAGTACTCCAGAAAATGGTTTGCGGAGAAAATGCCCGCGTCCAAGAGAGAAAATGTCCGCAACCAGGGAACAAAATACCTGCAACCGTGAAAGAGGATACCCGGATCGACGAGAAGAACGTATAGCACACCAGAAAATACCAGCATGCGGTGATTAGCAAGAGCGCCATTGTGACGAAACCAACTTTCGGCTGTAAACAACAATAAGGAAACTAGGAACACGTTCGAAACTGTAGGGAAAACGTTCGTTAGAAGAATCTTACTCGGGTGTATCGTTAACATAATGGTTAATCCGCAGCGTTTCATTCGAATCAAAGCTCAATAAGAAGTTGAGAGCAAAACTTTCATGCTCAAAAAATAATCTATATTTCGAAAAGGGGCTCGAGAGATTTGTGGAAAAGTACTGCACCGTAGGATGCACTCTTTTGTTAAATCGACCCTCGTTCCAAAAACGCGTCTTAAGACTCAATGAATTCCGGATCTATCGTTCCATTTTAAACTTACTTTAAAATATTTTCGAAATCAGAGAAACGCAACGCACTTGATCACAATCTCCTTCTTGGAAGATATCCAGTATGTTGACTTCGAAGAGAAGGAATTCTTCTCCATCTGTAGAGCAGAATATCACAGATCGATTAACATCCCCTAAGACTGTTCCGAAGATCTCGTTTTCGGATATTGTCATATCCATCGTCCCGTACAAATGGACGAGTCACTAGCCGAGGCTTCAGCTCATTCAACATCACTAAAATGTGCTAAAGCACAGAAGCGGAGGCAGATGTAGGCGTATGTGTATCGCGCATTTGGAAAAGTTCTTAACTATCTCGAGTTCCTTAGAAACTATAGCGGAGTTCCTGTGCTGACAGTATGACCAAGAAGAGGATCCGTTATGAAGTAAGCATTTCTTATCTGAAATGCATGCTTACTCCGTCAGATTTCAAAAATACACGAAACGCCTTTTACATTTACAGTGGCAGGGGCTCCATATGTATCTTGCTGGGACAAATATTTTTATGCATCGGCGGCCACTGCATTCATAGACGGGAACATCACTCTTGTTTTTCCTCTTCAGGGTGTGTGTATTCGTGGCACTGCCCTCAATCATGCGCTCAGGTGCAATATGGCAGTAGATGTTCACCCTTTTTGAAAAGGGCTAAACTCTGCTGATGCGGGTTCCTACGATATTTCGTGGACTTCAAGTGATTAAAAATGACCACGTTGCTCTTTATGAGCGTACGGATGACTATCATCACGATTCCAATTGCCACACCCTCGATTTCTTTCTCATGTCCAACCCATGACGAAATGAGAAAATAGCGTATCCTTGTTCATGATTACGACGTGTTTTGTTGGAAGGGTTTGATCGCGCAAACCGCAGCCGTTCAGGGTTGTGGATATTTTTCCCCTGGCTGCGGGCATTTTCGCCCTGATCGCGGGCATTTTCTCGCACCGAAACAGACGCGGGCATTCTCTCTCGTAATCCCAGAAAATAGGTATCACAGAAGATAAGTGTCGTTTTCACAGCATGGAATGATGCGCAGTCTTGTTGAAGAATCACCTAACAGTTGTTGATGTTTAAGTTTATTAACGACAGCAGTACCTTCTTGAGAACTTCATTATGGTAGAATTTGGCGTTGATCTTGATTGATTGTCCGGTGAAAGCAAGGGTTGTTTTGACTTCGGCGGCAGCTAATAGGGCAACAATGTTTCTACTTTCGCGACCGAGAACTTAATAATCTTTCTGCATTTGCAGCCCAATTCAGAGCAACGAAATTTTCTCGACAGAGCACAACCAAACATTGAAATGACACTGATAGTAGGAAATGTAGAAATGCAGCAACATGTAGTGTTATTTAGAATAAAAGGCACTAGTTACGAAGTCTTATTTATTAACTCATATTTATTTCTCCATTTTATTTAACACACGAGAATGTTTGAGTGGTAGAGCAATCGTCAACGGCAAAAAGGCAAGAGAGTGCAATTTCCTATCAATAGCATTTTTAAGTAACAACTTTTTTAGCACTGAAGACCTAAATAATAACTGTAATAATAATATTAATAATAACATTATTAATAATAATGTTTAATGGACGGTGGCGATGTCCGTTCCTCCTCGTGGTGCCACTGGAAACTGCTCGTTTGATGAGCTAAGCTAAGCACGGACACTCGAATGCAGGCGACAGGCCCTTGTGACAGGCCGGCCTACGAAGATCCGTGTCACATCACATGGTGTATGAATAGTCATGTTTCTCGAGATTGTGCTACGGCGTCCGCGGGAGCCGACGCGCACTCGCTGAGCGGAGTGTGGAAAGTATGCGAGGGTCCCTGATGCGAGGACGGCATCGGGGGGCAACTGAGCTAGTCCGAAAGTCCCGTAACGTAAGCAGGACCCGTGTGGCAACGCTGAATGTGGGTACGTTGACGGGCCGCTCGTGCGAGTTGGTTGAAGCACTGGAGCGTAGAAGAGTTGATCTCTGTGCGGTGCAGGAGACGAGGAGGTCCTGCCGCAAGTCAAGGGACATAGGACGTGGCTTCAAGTCCGTTCTATGTGGTAGTCCCAGGACCACCAGTGGTGTCGGAGTAATCCTCTCCGTACGATTTCGTGACTCGATTGTAAGTGTCGGGCGCTTTAACGATCGGTTGATGAAGATCGTTGTCGCCGCTAAGGAGCGACTCTATCACTTCTTCTCTGCGTACGCTCCGCAGATTGGCTGCTCCGATCAAGTCATGGATGAGTTTTGGGACCTACTGGATGAAGACAGCAGAGGTACCGTCGAAAGTTGTCATCATAGTCGCTGGTGACCTTAATGGGCACGTAGGTGCTACGAAGGACGGGTACAGCTGTCATGGTGGTTTCGGATACGGGTCACGTAACGCCGATGGTGAGTGTATTCTTGAGTATGCGGAATCTCATAATCTCACCATTGTGAACACCGTCTTCCGAAAACGCGACTCCCACCTCATCTCATACTATAGTGGGAGCTCCAAGTCTCAGATAGACTTTGTCCTTGTGAATGATCGCGACCGGAGCATTGTCACCGACGCGAAGATCGTGCCGTATGAGACGGTCGCCCCACAGCATCGACCGCTGATCTGCACCCTAAAGATCGCCCTCCGAGGCTGAAGCAGATCGAGCGAAGCGGTGCTGCAAGAATCAAGTTGTGGCGAATGAAAGAGAAGGAAGCAGCTGTGATTTCCCGCGTACGGTTGACGACAGTCACGACTGTCGACGAGACTTGGAAGTTGGCGACCGACGCGATACGTCAAGCTGCACAGTCGGAACTCGGCATTACGAAGCCTGGACGACGCAAAGTCGATAAGCAGACATGGCTGTGGACAGACGATGTGAAAGCGAAGGTTCGAGAGAAGAAGTCGCTGTATCATATGTTTCTCGGCGATAAAACAGCCGACAACTGGCAGAAGTATCAGAAGGCGAAGAAGGCTGCAAAGAAAGCCGTGGCTGTTGCGAAAGCCACTCATTATGGTGATGTCTACCGAAAGCTCGCGTCGCGCGATGGTGAGCGGTATTTGTACCGACTTGCTAAGACCCGCCATCGCCAAACCGAGGACATTGAAAAGTTCTTTGGCATCAATGATGAGAGCGGCCATCTTCTGACAGACCGCAAAAAGGCGCTGAAGCGATGGCGTGATTACTTTGAGGAAACTTCCACTATGGAATTTCCTCATCCGGCCATCCCTTCTGTGGCTTCTGTTCACGGTCCCGTTCGCAAGATCACCGTGGAGGAAACAGAAGCGGCTCTAAAGAAGATGAAGCCCGGTAAGGCGACAGGGCCGGATGATCTGGCAGCCGATGTTTGGAAGTCGAAGCTTTGGTATCCTGCTGAGTGGTTGGCTGAGTTCTTCAACCAGGTAGTAAAGGAGAAGAAAGTACCGGAGTGTTGGCACAACAGTACGACGATTCCGATTTGGAAGAAGAAGGGCAGTCCTGCGGGCTGCTTCAATTACCGTCCGATTCGCTTGCTTTCGCACAGCATGAAGATCTTCGAGCGAATCCTCGATAGACGAATCCGTGAAATCGTCAAGCTCTCCGACAACCAGTGCGGCTTTGTGTCTGGTTGTGGGACCATTGATGCTATACACGCCGCCCGACTCCTGGTAGAGAAGCATCGCGAGAAACAGAAGCCGGTGCATATAGCCTTTCTCGACTTGGAGAAGGCCTTCGACCGCGTACCGCGTGAGGTTATATGACAACACAACGTACCTGAGGAACTCATAGAGTGGGTGCGGATGCTCTACTCTTGCCAAAAGAGTAGAGTGCAAGCTGCAGCTGGAGCCTCAATGGAGTTTCCCATCTCTGTTGGGGTGCACCAAGGTTCTGCGCTTTCTCCACTCCTCTTTGTTGTCGTCATGGATGCCATTACGAGAGATCTTCAGAAGCCCGTCCCATGGACGCTGCTTTATGCTGATGACGTGATGCCCGCTTGCGAAGATAAAGATGATCTCGAACGGCAGGTGCAAGCTTGGTGCGACCGCCTGGCGAGGTTTGGACTCAAATTGAGCGTCAACAAGACCGAGTACCTAACGGCTGACGTAAACGAGTCCGGCTCTATTAAGATTGACGGCACTGAGCTTGCACGCACATCGGTTTTCAAGTACCTGGGGTGCAATAGCGTCTGACGGCAGTCTGATGGTTGAAGTGAACTCACGCGTGAGTGCAGCTTGGTCCAAGTGGCGTTCGCTGACTGGCGTGCTCTGCGATAGGAAGATGCCAGAGCACCTCAAGTCGAAGATCTACAGAGCAGTCATCCAGCCGGTAGCGATGTATGGCGCTGAGTGTTGGCCTGCGACCAAGGAAGTTGAAACGCGCATCAGCGTCATTGAGACGAAGATGCTGCGCTGGACGGCTGGAGTCACGCGCATGAACCAGATCTGAAATGATGCTATTCGGCAGAAGTTCGGTGTCGCGCCGATAGCGGACAAGATGCGCGAAGCTCGCTTGCGATGGTACGCCCACGTTCTGCGTGGGGAAGAAGACAGCGTCCGCAAGATAGGCCCTGAGTTGGAAGTGCCAGGAAAGCGGCCTAGTGGGCGCCCGAAGCAGCGTTGGTCCGATACGTCACACGTGGACATGAAAGTAACTGGCATCCATCCTGATGAAGCGCAGGATCGAGAAAGGTGGCGTCATGACACCAGAAGGGCGGACCCCGCTACGAAGCGGGACAAACGCTGAAGAAGAAGAAGAAGAAGAAGAAGAAGAAGAAGAAGAAGGAGAAGAATGGGTAATGGACGATCTTTTAAGCGATGCGCCACGCATCCTACTTCTACATACGGTCTCTGGAGCCGATTTGAATGCGCATTTGGCCTATACAATGACTTGCGACGGCTAGCCGATGACAGTGTTTGATCCTTCCCCGATAACAGTGGTGCCGATTTACCGACTCCAGCCGGATGGAAGGCTTGGTTGTCGAGTGCAGGAAATCCGAGCCAAGAATATGGTATCGGGTACCAGGTTACCTCCTTCGACTATGCAACGCACACCCTAAGGAACGCCTCAATGTGAGAGTTAAATAAATAAGAGTGGACAACGCCTGAATTAATATCAGGATCTCGTAAATTTCTATTGTAACAGAACCAATAATTTTATAAAAATCAATAATATTATAAGCTTCAAACCGTAACATGACAGTGAGATCCAAGGTTTCACAGGCGTCTTATTCTGCGAACATTGTTTCCTTATCAGACTAGATTTGATTAGCGGCCAACCAAGAACTTAAAACTCTGGGAGTAAAATCTATTGGTAATACCCGACTTTTCCGAATGACATTTTATAAACTGACACTAAGGCGATGGAATTGATTGGTTGGCTACGATGGTAAATCTAATATAACCCGATGAGAACCAGGTAGGCAACGCTCACCAAGTAAGACGCTTATGGCTTCAATGAAACCTTGAATGCCCGTTCAGTAGCATGTTACACGGCCCACTTTTTTCAGAACTGTAATTTGCGAAATTCCAACTTTAGTTTGAGCATACCCTTGTCTAAGACACTTTTAGGCACCGAATTGTCCACCGGCTGGCCACTTTATGACATTGAATTGATAAAGTGTTATTCAGTTTGCCTCCTTGATATGGCGTAAGAGTATTGTGGTGGGCCAAAAGTAATGAGACAGATCTCTCCATACGAGGCAAATTTCTTTATCTCTTTACAACTGAATTACAACTCAACGCTGCTGAGGAATGTATTCGCCATTAAGGTCAATGACCTTGCTGCCATCAATCAGCTAACTTCCTGATCCCATCCTACCAGAACTGCTTGGGGCTGGTCCTGATCCACTGCTTGTTATGGTTGTCGAGGTCTGCTTAGGTCCTTGTGTCCCCTCCGACGGTGAAGCCCTGTAGGCTCAAGAAGTAGTGGTAGTCGTATGGAGAGATGTCCGGCGAATACGGAGGGTGAGGCATGTGAACGTAGTCCAGCTGAGCAAGCTTATCCGTGGTCACTTTTGTCCGATGGGGTGCGGCGTTGTCGAAGAGGAGAATCTTCTTGAAGCACGGAGACCGAATAAGTGCAAGTCGTCGGTCCACCTTTTCTATTTCGTTCACCATGGCCTTGGAGTGCATCGCCGTGCTTTTGGAAAACAGCTTCCAATATACCGGTCTACGGGCGCAGACTCAAAAGCTCAGAAGGTGCTTCTCGCCGTGAACTTCTGGCCGAACGAAGGTCGGTAACAGATCACCAGGCCTCACCCAGACTCGCTGCTTGGCAGGGTTAAGGTAGAAGACGCACTTCTTATCTTGCGTGGCTATTGAGTCCAGGCTGCTCGGGACTGGGAATTGGGCGAGATTTGAGCGACACAGGTCGACTCGTCAGATGGGGGATTCGGCATGAGACAGACTGGGGTTTTGGCATGCTTCTGGAAAGGGCGAAAGTGGTCACTTCTCATGTGGCCTTCAGTAAGTAGCAAACAAACATACAAATACGAGAAGCACGAAACCGGACTACAGTCACGACATATATAGGCACGGCATGAAGAGTCTGATTACTTTTGGCCCACCCTAATAGAGTGCTTAGTTCCCCCACCAATGGCCTTTAGCACGGAACTTTATCCCCTGTCCTTTCAATGCCCACAGTTCTTTCCCTTGGCAGGATCCCGCATTATCTTTCCCAATTTGTAAATGACACCTCTGAACTTGCCTCTCAGCTAGAGACAAACCAAAGTTAGATCTCCTTTTCGAAAAGAATATATGGCGGTTTAGGAAATGTGAACCAGGCTTAAAAGGACTTTAACACGTTTAGTGTATTATTCTATAAGCACCTTTAAAGAGCTCTTTGAATAGCTTTCAAGAGCTGCACGATCAAATCAGGATTCACTGAATGACCCCATTCGTCAAGATTGCAGTATCTCATGTGTTGCACAATCTTGAAAGAAAAGTTTCAGCTTTAGTGTGAAGCTGATTATGTAGTCTAATCAATTAGTTTAGGCTCCAGCAATTGACTGATTAAGAAAGTTTTCGATTCATACACAAGCACTACATACACACTACATGAGTAAGAACTATACGCATCAACACTTTATTTTATTCCTAGAAGGCACGAAACTCTTGTGCATTCTGCATTAAATTCTGAGCTACGAAATATTTCAGAACTTTTTCATAGCTCAGAATTTAATGCAGAAAGCACGAGAAAGTTTCAGAGGTTTTAGAAAAACCATTTCGGAAATAGTATTAAGCTACCAGCGATGCAGGATATCCATGACGTCCAGCGACATTTTGTTCGGTGCCTCACGTGAAGACAATTGCGGTCACCGTCGGCGCGACTTCTCCGGTACGTTTGATTGGAATCCCTAAAGTCCCGGCCAGTTTGACGTGCGCAGTTTTTGCCCGTTGTCACCATCTCGTCCAATCATCCTTCCGACATGATACCAGACTTGCAAGTTGCAGAGTTCCTTCACTGCCCTGCATCGCTTGCTGGAGGACGAATCGGCTTTTTGACGACGCGTGAGAGCACAAACCTTGCCCACCGTGTGATACTGTTCGCTTCGAGCTGCCTTGATCGCACTTCGTTTATCACCTCGTGTTAGAAATTCCTTCTTCGCCTGTATGTTTGGGGAGTGTAGGTGCTGCTTCTCTGGTGCCAAGCCGAGGACCTGCAGTAGGTACTGCTGGTCGGAGCAACTCCCACCACTGCTTCATGGAAAATTTCCTTCATCAATGAAGGGTCATCGGCTGCAACCGATTTTGGATACCATCATAGGCTTTCTCCAGTTGGACCAGTCCGCCTCGTTAATTGTAAGATGCAACGTATAGATCCGCAGATATACATTCGCTGCATGTAATGTTATTGCCGCATAGCTTGCCAAAAAATCTTGAGGAGTAATCAATAGTGTCAAGTATGTATATAGCCAGAAAGAGGCTCAAGGGTAGCTCTATTCTGCACATATATGTATCAGCCTGAAAAGAGATTTCACTATTTCATCAAGTCATCAGCGCCTGCCTTGACCTGGTTGTTTGGTATGTTCTTAACAAGCCAGACTAGTCGCCAGGCATCAGCACGTTTAGAGGAGTGTGAAGCTCGCTTTGTCACTTAAGCTAACTGGTAGAGGTATTCGCGGCCTGCTGAAGGTACGTGTAAGGTTGGTCAGAAAATCTTGGACCAATTTTGTGAAGGTTCTAAAACTTGATCGTTAGCCAAGATCTACCATATGGTGTTTGTAGATCGTTCTAGAAACTTCTCCGTAATATATATAAAAGGATAAAGGACGGCGTTATTCAATTCCCTTTGGGATGCACTACGCATTCTACTTCCGCTGTATCCTTCCCAGACAGGTCTGGTACCAATTCACCGACCCCGTGGTGATGGAAGGCTTGGTTGGCCTGGGCGGGAAATCCAAACCAGGAACAGACGACAATCGGCGCCTCCTCCGACTGCGCTCCACGCGCCCCGATATATATACATATACATGTAAATATGTATAAACATATATGTTTATGCCTACGTTGCCTTCCTTAACTTTAATCACGATGTCAGTTCCAATACAGCACCGTCATCTTCTATGATTGGCGTCGAGGCATTGAAGAACATTGGCAGCGCATAGGGAAAAAAGACACCACTTCCATCAGCACTGTGAGGCGCTGGTTCGCTCGCTTCTTCAGACTTCGAAGACAAACCTCAGTTCCGACGCGGAGGAAGACTCCATTGTCCCTAACTGTCAAGGAGGAACCGGATTTGAGCTCCTGCAGTCTCGCGACGAGATTCGGGTGCGCCCATCCTCAGCCCTCAGTCCAGTAATTCCTGTGTGCTGTTCTTTGAAAGAGCAAACCATTTCAAGCGATAGCTTCAATAGACACGAAGAGGTGCGTAGACCCATCACATTTCATCGCTCTACGGTACTTCCGTTATAGTCCAGACTAATCAGCGTAGTCTGGGATGGTCGGAGCGAGCTGGCGCCACCGTTGGCACTCGTCGCGACCTCATTCCAACCTCACGCCTCTGTTTGGATATCGCGCCGTTGAACCGGACATTGTCGCCCGAAATCACGCGCCACTTCCTCTGCCGGCTTCTTTCGCTTTTTTCGGTCCCACGTTGCTTATTCTGCTCTCCATCCATCTGCCTCGACGACTCATTCGATGTAATCTCGGTTTTCGCAAAAACGCTCGAAAATATCGTTAAGAGGAATATCAATAATGCATATTGAAGCTCACGATGTATTGTCTGAAAGTCAATAGGGGTTTATGAAAGGAAGGTGTGTTAAAACCACTTTCACTTAATTAACTAACTGGTCGAAAGCGTTTGAAGGCAACAGACGCACAGTGTGTCGTGCACAGGGTGCGTTAAGCGTAAACGTTAGAAATAACAACACATCATAAAATTTAATAAGTTTATGTGCAAAATGTCAGTAATGACCTAGTGAACAGAGTAGCATCATTGTGTTTCATACCAGCGGCCCGCACACTCCAGCGTCGGCTCCGCCGGCGCCGACGCTGGAGTGTGCGGGCAACGTCAGGCTAGCCGGCTTCGCCGGCATCGCATCGACGGGCCACGGCGGCTAGCCGGCTCCGCCGGCGTCGGTTATGACAGGCCGAGCTAGGGACGTAGCCCAAACCTAGCTAGGGTTGTTTCCTCACCCAGCGTCAGTGGCCGGCTCCGCCTGCAACCAACGCTGGGTAAGGAAGCAACCCTAGTGTCGAGCTCGTTGAAACGTGCACGTACTCCAGAGTGATTCTTAACTTGCTACCACTCACATCCCAGTACAGCACTTAGAATAATGTCCTCTTCGTCTAGCGTTGGATTCACAGCCTATTGCAGCTCATGAAGCCTAATGAAATGTCTGACATTTCCGTCCAATCGCCGTGCTTTAGGCGTGCTAATTCTGGCGGAGGGCTCATCAAGGAAGGCGCATCCGGTCAGTATCATGGTTTGTACATTCATCACAAGCGCCTCTCGTTTTCGTGGATACAGGAGTGGAGATAAATTAGTAGAACTATATGTATTGATGTCCTAAAGAAGCAACTGGTTCCTTGGTTAGCATCTCACCTTGCGAGAGTACAAGCTGCCGCTGTGCCTTACGTTCATCGACCTGAAGAAGGGCATTCGACTCCGTCGAGATTGAAGCGGTCCTCGAAGCCCTGCTCACTCAGGGTGTTCCTACTCAGTACATCAGAGTCCTTCGAGAGCTGTACAGTGGATTTACGACCAAGATCTCTCCATCCTACAACGACGTCGTTACCGACGTGAAGACAGAGGTTCGGCAAGGGGATACCATATCCCTGAAGCTCTCCAGCTCCACCCTCAAAAACGTCATGCGCGAACTAGAATGGGAGGACGTGGGAGTGAAAGTCGACGGTCGGCAACTCCACCATCTTCGCTTCGCTGACGACATCGTGCTCATAACACCGAGCATCACCCAGGCGGAGCGAATGCTGTCCGACTTCGATCGTTTATGTGGGAACGTTGGACGGCTGCTGAGTCTTACGAAGATGACGTTCATAGGGAACGGACAAGTTTCTGATGCCCCATTCTCGCTCTACGGAGCGAACATCTCCGAGTGCTCCAGCTAAGTGTATCTGGGTCGCGCAGTCAACATCACCAACGACCTAGCACCAGAGCTGAGCAGAAGGAAAGGAGCGGCTTGGGGAGCTTTCAAGAGCGTCGAAGAAGTCGCGAAAAAGACGAAGAACGTCCGACTCCGTGCCCACCTTTTCGACTCCACTATTCTTCTTGCCCTAACATACGCTTCAGAGACTGGGCTATACGAAAGCAGGGTGAACACGCGATCAGCGTCGCGCAGGGTGGAATCGAGGGGACGATGCTCGGAGTGACACGATTCACGCAAGTGAGAGAACCAGGACGACCAACGCGTTGGTCGGACTTCTTCGTGATAGTCCTGAACGACCGATATGACGCTCTTCGTGTCCCTCGAGCGAGGAAGATCCATTAGATCACTCTGGCACGCGACAGGGACGAATGGAGACCCTGCTGCAGCCCGCTCGAGCAAGTCGATGATCAACGGGACGACAGGTGATACAGGTGATAGAGTGCTTTGACATTTGAAGAACTCTAAAGAAAGTTCCGATAGAGAAAAAGGTCGTCAAGATGAAGGTAGCGAGAGTTCACTCACTCCTTGATCATAAACTAACCATAAGTTCGCCAGTTTTTAAGCAGAAAGATTTACCAGGCTATATTCAAGGGCAAAGTCTTCAAGGTCTTTCGCTCAATCAGCCGTGATCCCCAAAGTGGAGTCTTGTCTCCATTCTTGTCCCAACACCTATGAAGTCCCAAACAGCACTGCTAGCCTAGGAGTCACATGCAAAACGTAAACCGATGGTGTAATAATTTACAAAGAATTCATGTTACCAAAGATTCATAAGCTTAGCTTTTCAAAGCACTGCAGTCTCTCGGTGAAAAGCCAGTTTTCGCATCTATATCCTCTTCAGAGTTTACAAATCCTTGTCTTTCAGAAGAATATATAAGGGCTCGTGAAACCTACATATTTGCGACCTATTGTGGAAACAACATTGTTGAAGCCAACTATGTAGGAAGAAGGATATTAATCTTTTGGTCATCAGGGATTTCTTTGACTCAATCACCAGGGATTTCTTTGGTGGCGATGTCCGTTCCTCCACGTGGTGCCACTGGAAACTGCTTGCTTTTGCAAGCCGAGCCAAACACGGACATTCGAATGCAGGCGACAGGCCCTAGTGACAGGCCGGCCTACGAACATTCTGTGTCACATCATATGGTTGATGACGTTACAGAGTTCTCGAGATAATGCTACGGCGTCCGCGGGAGCCGACGCGCACTCGCAAAGCCCGACGAGTGTGGAAAGTATGCGAGGGTCCCTGATGCGAGGACGGCATCGGGGGGGGGGGGGGGGCAACTGAGCTAGTCCGAAAGTCCCGCAACGTAGGCAAGACCCGCGTAGCAACGTTGAATGTGGGTACGTTGACGGGCCGCTCGTACGAGTTGGTAGAAGCACTGGAGCGAAGAAAGATAGATTTCTGTGTGGTGCAGGAGACGAGGTGGTCCTGCAGCAAGTCAAGGGACATAGGACGTGGCTTCAAGGCCGTTCTATGTGGAAGTCCCAGGACCACCAGTGGTGTCGGTGTGATCGTCTCCGAGCGTTTCCGTGACGCGATTGCAAGCGTAGAACGTTTCGATGACCGCTTGATGAAGATTGTTGTCGCCGTAGAAGAGCGACGATGCCATTTCTTTTCTGCGTATGCTCCGCAGACAGGCTGTTCCGAGCAAACCAAGGAGGGGTTCTGGTCCCTGCTTGATAAGAAGACAGCGGAAGTACCGTCACAAGATATGGTTGTTGTGGCAGGTGACCTTAATGGTCACGTCGGAGCAACGAAAGACGGCTACAACTGTCATGGTGGTTTTGGATATGGGTCGCGCAACGCCGATGGTGAGCGTATACTTGAGTATGCAGACTCACATGACCTCACCATCGTGAACACCAAATTTCGAAAGCGTGACTCCCACCTCATCTCGTTTTATAGCGGGAATGCTAGAACGCAGATTGACTATGTCCTTGTTAGGCGTCGCGACCAAGGCCTTGTCACAGACGCGAAGACCGTGCCGTATGAGACGGTTGCCACGCAACACCGTCCACTGATCTGCTCACTGAAGATCACACCTTCGAGGTGTAAACATGTCGAGCGATGTGGGTCGGCTAAAATCAAATGGTGGCGACTGAAAGAGAAGGAAGCGGCAGTTATTTCTCGCATTCGGTTGCCGACAGTGACAACTGTCGACGAAACCTGGAAGGACGCTACCGATGCGATAACTCGGGCTGCACGCCTTGAACTCGGCACAACGAAGCCTGGACGACGCTGGGTCGACAAGCAGGCATGGCTGTGGACTGATGATGTCAGAGAGAAAGTCCGAGAAAAGAAACGGCTCTATCACGTGTTTATCGGTGATAAAACAGTCCATAATTGGCGGAACTATCGAGAAGCAAAGAAAGCGGCAAAGAAGGCAGTGGCCGCTGCTAAAGCCGCATACTACGCTGATGTCAGCAAAAAATTGGAAACGCGCGATGGTGAGCGTTATATTTACCGACTCCCCAAGCTCGCTGTCGCCAAGCAGAAGACATTGAGAAGTTCTTTGGTATTAACGACGAGAGCGGTCATCTTCTGATGGATCGTAAGAGGGCTGTGAAGCGATGGCACGACTACTTCGAGGAAATCTCGAATGTAGAATTTGAACATCCTGCTGTTCCTTTTGCATCACCTGTATACGGCCCCGTTCAGAAGATCACAGTGAGCGAAACTGAAGCAGCCCTTAGGAAGATGAAGTCAGGCAAAGCCACTGGTCCCGATGACCTGCCAGCTGACCTGTGGAAGTCGAAGGGCTGGTGCCCTGCTGACTGGCTGACTGCGTTTTTCAATCAGGTTGTTGCTGAGAAGAAAGTGCCTGAGGGTTGGCAGCAAAGCACGACCATCCCGATTTGGAAGAAGAAGGGCAGTCCTGCAGACTGCGCCAGTTACCGTCCAATTCGTCTTCTTTCGCACACCATGAAAATCTTTGAGCGAATTGTCGACGGACGTATCCGGGATGTCGTACAGCTTTCCACGAATCAGTGTGGTTTCGTATCTGGCTGTGGCACCGTTGATGCCATTCACGCCGTTCGTCTTCTGCTAGAGAAGCACCGCGAGAAACAGAAACCGGTGCATTTTGCCTTCCTGGACTTGGAGAAGGCCTTCGACCGCGTTCCGCGAGATGTTATATGGTACGCGTTGCGACAACATGGTATCCCTGAAGAGCTTATTGAGTGGGTGCGCATTCTATACTTTTGCCCAAGGAGTCGAGTGCGAGCGCCAGCGGGCACCTCGATGGAGTTTCCCATCTCTGTAGGGGTGCATCAGGGATCTGCGCTATCCCCACTGCTATTCGTGGTCGTGATGGATGCAATCTCACGAGATCTCCAAATGGCGGCACCTTGGACGCTGCTGTATGCTGACGACGTCATGCTTGCATGTGAAGACAAAACCGAACTCGAGCGACAGGCACAGGCGTGGTGCGATCGTTTGGCATTGTTCGGTCTCAAGCTAAACGTCAAAAAGACGGAATACTTGACGACGGATGTGAATGAGCACGGATCTATTAAGATCAATGGTAATGAGCTCTCACGAGTTACATCTTTCAAGTATCTCGGATCAGCGATCACGTCCGATGGCAGCCTAAAGTTGGAGGTGAACGCACGTGTGAGTGCAGCCTGGTCCAAATGGCGCTCGCTGACTGGTGTGCTTTGCGACAGGACAATACCTGAGCACCTCAAATCGAAGGTTTATAGAACAGTAGTCCGCCCAGTAGCGACGTACGGTGCTGAGTGCTGGCCCGTGACGAAGGAAGTTGAAAGCCGCCTCAGTGTAATGGAGACGAAGATGCTACGGTGGACGGCTGGAGTTACGCGTTTGGACCGCGTTCGTAACGACACCATACGACAGAGGTTCGGTGTCGCCCCGATATCCGAGAAGCTGCGCGAAGCTCGTTTTCGATGGTACGGCCACGTCCTTCGCGCTAACGACGACACCGTGTGTAAGATTGGCCTGAATCTTGTGGTCCCTGGAAAGCGGCCCAGAGGACGCCCGAAGCAACGTTGGCTAGATACGTTGCGCTTGGACTTAGAGATGGCTGGTGTGCACCTTGATCAAGCATTTGATCGGGAGAATTGGCGTCACCACACCAGAAGAGCGGACCCCGCCACCAAGCGGGACAGACGCTAATGAAAATGATGATGATGATGAATCACCAGGGATTTCTTTGACTGGACACTGCGAATTTGAAAGAGGAAAGATCAAAATTCTGGCTTCTACCGCTCTGCCACGAGTTAGATCAAACTTCCTAACCTAAAGGGTTCCCAAACAGTTCGACTTGCTGCTTGTTAAGGATGACGACTTGGCGATACTCGCCTCGCAAGCAAGTTGAACGCTCATTACCGGGATTCTCTCAGGTATTATCGGAGTTGCATTGTTTGATTTATGGGTTGGTTGTATTTTCGTGTCGCACATTGCCTGTACTTGGTTTCTTGTCGCTGTTTACACTTCCACTTATGTCTAAATGGATAAGCATTTGAATCTGAGTCTGCTGCCAAGCCATGTTCGAGCAAGCATCGGTCATGCTACTATCATTAGGTGCAAGCTCGCAGACCGCATGGCTCAAATGGATATCCCTCATACAGCCGTCGCATTACTACCTCTTGCAGAATCAGCTGATCGCCAAATGACTCCCCTAATTGCTGTGGGTCCACCGCTTGCCGAATCGCCTCAATTGCCTTTTAATGCCAAACCAGGGCGGCAGTGTGCTTACGGAGCTTTCAAAATCCATAGTGTCCTATGCCTAACGTCTCCATGTCCAACATTACTGAATCTGCAGCTTGGGAAAGATTATTCCTAGTTTTTGAGCAGCCTTTCACTCGAAATATTTGCTGATTCTCCTTCTTCGTTGTGATTAGTTTCGTGGAGTCGCCGATCACCGATCTTCTAATCCGTCCAAGGTTCACCGATCTTCTAATCCGCCCAAGGTCTCATTGGAATCTCATCCCATCGAAGGCTCGCACTGCTGTCGCACACTTGGTAATGTCTCTCCGCGTTTTCTTTGTTGCTCCTTGCGATCGCTTTCCTGTTGATTCAAATTCTTACGCCAACCTTATTGAGTGATTCTCCGATGTTCAGGACATGTGGCGCCAAGCACCTGAGATTAGGTCTTCACCGCCGCCCTGACATCTCCGCTCCGTATTCTAACCTATACGGTCCATCCGCATATTCACTAAAGCATCCTCATCTTATTGTTAGTAACGTTCATTCACCACTCCTGCGCCCTAGATTCCGGCACTATGTCGGCAGATCTTCAACACTTTAGGTACTCGCGATGTGCGCGGTATTTGGAGCAGGCAGAGCTCTCAGAAAATGTGACTCATCTGCTTTGTGTCCAAATGTTCTAGTTGTCTTTTTACAATGATTTATCGCTTGGCACCCTATCTAGCAGCCAACAAATTCCATCAATTTTTCTCATATTGTTGGATCCTCCCGACATGAGTCTCCTTCAACTGTTCACTTTTGTGTTTCCTTCTCCTTCTCTCTTCAGTCTTAATATTGATGTGTTCTCCTCTCTTTAACACATTCTTCAGTATTCTTCTCTTTCTTTTCATAAACTCGAAATTTGTCAATAATTATTTGGTTTCTGTCTCGCATGGCTCACATTTCCACGAGTTTACTACCATCTTTTTTCCTTTTCGTTGACGCATTTTCACTCCTGTTCCTATACTAGACTTCGCTCATTAGCAAAATTTTGTTTTTTTCCTTTCGTCTGGTCGCTTTGATTCTCGTTTTGTCTTGATTCGTCTACCTTTTACCCTATCCCTTTCCTGCTTTACAACCTGCGGTTTTCCATTCTTCCTCATTTCCGCGCTCATTCCGCTACTCCTGAATGCACCATTCTGATCAGGGAATGCATCCTTCCTGTACCTTAAGGTACCTGTAGCAGTTCTTGCAGAAATCAACGCGTGCACATAGCGCTCTTCAGCACTCATTGAGCACTGCAAGTGTTGATTGTCTCCTCAGTCTTACCTCTCATTTTAGGGTGTCTCGTACTGACTTGGTCGCTTCTCACTTGCGATCCTCATCCGTTGTGATCCAATCTCGTTTTCCCTTTGTTACCTTATTGCAAATGGTTGTCGAGGGGACACAGAAAAAAGCAATATAGGATCATCGAGGCTCTTTTAACAGCAGAGCAACAGGACAATGCAGTGTACACCTCTGGTGTACACTGCATTGTCCTGGCTTATGTTGTTGCTATTATTGCTTATTGCTTGCTTAGAGACATATGCCGCTCTTTCCTTTTTAGTGTTTGGAGAGTCCATTTCACTCTTTGATATGAATTTTGCCCAAACCTTCTTTGCGGCAAAAAATGTACAGCTTTGGTTTTTTCCTGTCGCTCTTATAATTCCCTAATATGTTTTGCGAAACAAATCTCAATCTTTTACGTTCAGACACCACCAGCCGTTGATGACATGCATTCGGCATTGGCACTCTACCTGCCATTCCTTGTCCACTTGATCCACTGCCAATCATTAGAATGCCCAGAATCCAGGGCTCCGTCACAACTAGGTGAGCATGAATGGCTTGTTCTTCCTGAGTTCTCGGCCACTTTTTGGCGACGAGGCAGGCCATTTGATAGGTTGCCGCTGAGGGAAACTGACAAAGTTTCACCTTGAATTTTTGTTGTTGCATATATTGCTTCTTGTTCTACTGTTCTGGGCTACGCGCGCTCTCGCGTATAATGATGAACAAATGAGGGAGAGTTCCAATGAAGTTCCAGAAATTAGAATCTGCCCACTTCACGCTACAAGACAACATAGCTTGCCAAGAAGCTTCTAATGAAGGTAAAAAACTTTCGAAAAAACTTAAGAACGAAAATTAAATGCTTGGCTCTTGCTCTTGAAAGAAGAATCCGCTTCCGTTTATGAAGCTCTCCACCATCAAAACAGCCCTACCACGGATCATGGAAAGTTGATCGACAAAAACTACACATTTCTTGTTTCGGGACGAATCTGTGACGAGGGATTTGTGCACCGGTTATTAATCTAACCTAATAGTTGACCCACCATTTGTTGAGGATTTTCGCTAAGCCTTCGGCGCCGGCGCTAGATCAACAAGTGATTGGCGGCCAAACCGGTGCGATTACAGGATTCGTACAACAGTCGGAAATGAGATCGGCAGAACTCAACATCTGGGAGTACATGGATGACGCTAGTTCAATCAAAGGTTCAGGGTCAGGCAGCGAACTGGAGTGGGGCGAGGGACACGGTCCTCATAAACACATTTATTAGTTCCTAGGATGAAATACCTAGATGCGGATTAAAACCATAGATAGGGAATGGTGAATTAGGCAGCACCAGCATCTGACATACCTGGGAGCTAGAGCCCAATGTGTCAAAGGTGCGCCACTCTTGAGCTTCCACTACAGCGAGAAAAAGAGGATAAAAAATAGGAAGGCTCATCGAATCTCTGGCCTACAATGTGCATATCTCGGCTTAGACAGGTTCCGCTCACAGAGTAAATTTCGCAACTGGAATGAAGGAAACTGCGTACGTCCTTTCTACGCCTTGGGAAGGAGGTGCTGGGTTGTGCTAAGATTGCTAAGGCCTCTACTGGTTTTACTTCTTCCTCTATAAATTCTTGGAAGACCTTAGGACAAATGCACATTCAAATCGCCTCTACTCATCCTGTAGTAGTAGAATGCATGGCGCATCCCAAGGGAAAGGGAATTGATTATCGTCGCTTTTCATTCTCCTTTCATATTTTATAGCAAAATGTTGCAGAAGGTTCACGATGCGACCTTGAACGCATTATTATGTTCCGTTACCTAGAGGACCATAAAAATGCGTTCCTACCAAGCAATCATAGCCTAAAGCAATCTGAGAACTCCGTCTACTATGAGCTCCCACAGTCATGAACCCGCAATCGCCAATATCCATGCTGCATTGTGGTGGAAGCATCTCCGAGTCCATGTTCGTCGTTTATACAAGCTCTTCCAATCTGGAGATACTTCTTTCATGGACCAGCCACGTTCTGAGCGTCTGACAGCTCCGATGACGAGAAGCCTTAGAACGGTGGCCCAGAAAGACACCACTCACAAAGTATGACACTTGTGTGACGCTTGGGTGCCAGAAGACCATGTCAGTCGCTCTCGTAGCACTGACTGCCGTGAAATTCTTATGATTCCGATACGGGTGTCACGCGAGCTGCATAACGAACTTGCATAAGGCGTCGAAGGGCAGGGCAGTGTCCCTAATTCGCGCATTTGCTCCCATGCAGCAAGAATTTTCTCAAGGATATCGGGATATTGGGATGGATTGTGGGGTTTTCTATGCCGGCCATACGTGAAGCCGTCGGTGGCTGCCCCGTGACGAACACTGCAAGCGAACTCAAGGGTGACCGAGAGGAGAAAATGTCCTGCCGTGTTAGTTGGGTTCCGAGGGAATGTTCTACTTCGACTTCGTTACGCTGTGCCCACAGGGGCAGCCCTAGTGCTTGCTGCTTAATTTCACCATTACCCTGGGAAGTTCCCCGAGGGACAAAACATGCCTGCTTCACGACAACGCTACCGCTCACGTCGGGAAGTTGAGTTGTCGGACGTTGCCGAAATCCAGTGGGAGGCCCTATCCCATGCTCCTATTCTACCGACTTGGGTTCTGGTGAGTTCCCGAAGGAATGATATGTCAAAAATCAAGACTGGGTTGTCCGCTTTGTCTACTCGTACTTCAGTGCCGAGGGGCGATGGGTTATCGGCCGGACACATGTTTCAGACAATTATGAAGACCATGTAGCCGGTTGTGTTTGTATTGTTATAAAACCTCCTCTTGAAATAAAAAATTTGTGTTAAGAGCCCCCAACACAACTCATTAAGGAAGAAATCCTTCGCTCAAAGCCGTACTCGCAACATAACCTGAGTGCAGGATTTTCGCTCAACACCCCTGCCAGTATGAAGAAACGGAACAGTACGAGCCATGTTGGTTCACTGCTTTTTAGGTGGCAAGGTTGTCTACTCGATACCGCGTACATTCTACAATCCTTTTTCGTTCCTTCTTGTTGCTGCAGCTACTGTCCTCTGCGCTAAACCGGTAGGGAGAGGAAGGCACCGGTTCTCGCATTTTTCCTTGAGTGAAGAAACTTTATGTTGAAGGGAATCCATCCTGCCTTATCACTAGACTTTTGGCAATGAGCCCAGGGCCAAATAGAAGCGGACGAGTTAGCTGTACCTCCCTTGTTGCAAGACCTAAGAATCTTCCAAGGTGTAGAATTAAAAAAGAAAAAACCTTCCAAATGTAGAACTTGTACTATCATTAGTCGCTTTGAAAAAAAATGCTCCTTGTTTAGATAAGTGGCGTTGAGAATAATCCGGCTGAGGGTTTGTATAGGAATCCAGAAACTTTGATATAAGTGTTAATATTTCACGATTTTTAATGATCTGGTTTTCTGTTTCAAGCTGCTTAAAGGTGAGCTAACCTTGAAAGCTAATAAATATTGGATATTTAGGCCATGTAGAAATTGTACCAGTATACTTTCACATCAGTTTAAAAACCCAGGAAACAATTTTTTTTGTAACTGTGCTAAATTTGCTCTCTCTCGTGGGGCAGCTTGACTACAGAAAGTACCAGCAGAAAGTACCATGTCTTAGAAGCACCTGCCGTTGCCTTGTTCAAGAGACGATTAAAAAAGATTGATTTTTCAATAGAATTCTTGGATTACAGAGCTGGTTGTTTTCTGGTGGCGTTGCTAGGACACCTGCGGTAAGAACATTATATGTGGACGTGTATCTCGTCTTGTGGAACTTCCACCGCGCAATAATGGTACTACGGTTGCAGAGCAATTCGTGCCCAAGAACTGAGTCATCATGCCTCCCCCACATTTTTTTAACGGCTGTCCAGAACTAGGATAGTCCGAGAGTTGATGGTTTTTTTCTGAAGTGATGTTTTTTTTCTTGCGCTTCTTTTTCTTCTCATGTTAAACCGTTTTATATGCTCGTTTTAAACCCTTTCTGAACTACTTCCTTCCTTAGTCGGTTAGTAGGTATTCAGAGCTTATGTACGTAGGAGCCTATTGAGATACCAGATGCTTTCATTTCCTTACACTTGTACCACATGAGGCTTTACCTCCTTAAGCATGTTTTATTGATAGTCGGTTAAGCTAACTCAGTTCCTGGAAGCAGCTTCGAATGGAAACGTAATGAAGGCTTAGGGATGAGCGGATCTAAGATCGGACTCCTAGGTGCTTCCTTCTCATATGCTGCTCGAAAGTGATTTTTTTAAACCAAACGGAATCACGCCATAGATATACTGAGTGCCTAGCCGACCTCTGCACCGTTATACCATGATCAACATTATGTCGTAAACTATATTAACTTAAATTACTTATCACTGTCATTCTCATGTTATTCGCCATTCTTTTGGTCGAGCTCTCTGTATCTGAGTTTCTGAACGCTGCAGAACACTTGAAAATAACGAAATTGCGGGGCGTAGTGGTTCTTTGCTCGTTTTGCACTGTTCTTTTCTCGTTAGGTTAGCAGTGTTGTGCAGGATTGCTTTGTTTGTCACTTCGCTTCCCTGCTTTATGGGAGCACCAAGGTGCAAATATAAATAAATCAATATTGATTTTATCTTTAGAAAAGGAAATATAACATTTTTCTTATTCCATTTAATTACTTCTTCGGCACTTATGAAGCACCGGTCCCCGGATGCCCTGGGGTTGCCGCGTTTATCTGTTTCCCGGCGACCCCACGGCACCACGGGCACTCTGCTTCGTAAGTACCACTTCTTCTTGTGGGAAAGAGGTGCAATTCTGAACCAAAAATAAAAATGAGAGCTGGGGAGATGAGTTGCTTGAAGAAGTAACTCCTATCCAGCAATTTGCGCCGTTTCAGCAGCTGTAGCAGTCTGGACAAGAGAGTCTAACGGCTCGTTGCTGTATCGGATTTCAGATGAAGACCTCACCGACGAGGGCTATCGAAGGTACGATTCTTGGTCGCAGTCGCGACTCGCGAACACGCTTTTGGCCACGAAGCAGCTAATTTCATTGTTTTCTTCTCGAATCGCCGTGTTTACAACAACGTGCCTGCTTTAGAGGAACTGCGGATCGAGAGGATGTGGTGGTTCTTCTAGCCAGATCACCCGGTAGCTGCACACTCGGCCCCTGTGCGCTCCAGCTAAGCACCAATGTTCGAGAGAGCGATGGTGAGATTATCGCAGCCGCCTGCTTCCTGCGGCACTTTAAATGCCAAGTCGAACGGGTAGGGCTAGAGCAATCTGATCTGACCTCGGTTCTGTCTTTTTAGGTGTTGTATCCCACCAAGAAAATGTGCTGGGTATACCGGATGGGTTCTCCGACATGCACAACTCCTTTTACTGTGTGCGACGGTACGGTGACTGTGGTGCTCAGAGGCCGGTATTCAGGTACACGAAAGGGTTCGGCTCCTCGATGGGTGAGTCTACACGTTTTTTTCAACACTGTGACACGCCTGCAACGTGGTCAAGGTTATTCAGTCTACGCCTACTCCCTCGACCCAGCTGCGTTGTTTCCCGGCTACTCTCGCGAAGGCAGAATTCTCTGCTACGGCTGGGATGACAGTGGATCGGTCGTGCACGCACTGTCGATGGAGAAGAAGTGTCTTCCCATCAATGCTATAGCGAATGGCAGAGTAAGGTGTCGGGTGTGACGATCGAAATCCTTGTATCTTATGCTGACGTTCCAGGTCACCTATTCGACAGGACATTCGGCTATCCATTCGATTGGCACGACAGCGACGTTGGTGTGTGACGAAGGCTATCTGGGTGGCGGGCAGAGCGCAGTTCTGTGCGTGAAGACGGGATGGTATCCGGCCAGCGGACTTGGCTACTGTGTTAAGCGAAATGGTAGATTTTTAGACAGTCAGATTTCGTTCTTCTTCTTGAACTTAAAGAATGACTCTTCTTAACTAGGAATTTTGAAAAATTGGATACCTCTAGTTCTACTTGTCTTACAATTAGAACCGCGGTGGAGCAGAACTATCAGAAGAGTAACCACTCCTGAACGTGGGGCTAGGAAAGGGACAATGTCTATATGTGTGTAAACATCCCTCAAAGCTTTATGACTACCTAGTTAAGAAGAGTCACTACTTAGAAACAGGCGACTGGTCACGACTGAGCAATAGGAGCAAAGCAACGCGAGGTTCACGGTTGTGATGGAGAAAGAAACGAGCATACCAAATGATTAATGGTAACTACATAACAGAGGTCCTCGGGTGAATGAGCAACAGTTTTCAAGCGCTCTTGTTGGTAACGTCGTTTTTGAGACAAGATGCATTGTGGGAAGAATGGGGGAGAATTTTCGCCTAGCCGACCGCCAAGACCAAGGAGTATCTTAAAAGGAAGGAAAAGCTCAGAGCCACTGCTCTGGGTTACCGTTGGATCTAATCTACTGACGTAAGGGTGTCGACCCCCAGGGTAAGATTGAGATACTAGGGCACAAATTTTTAGATTCGTGTGCAAAGCCCTTGGAGCGTTCTGGATATTCTGGATACTCTGAAGAACAAAGATCAACCGGAAGCAGGACTGTCTATGCAACGAGCGGTTCAACTTTGTTGTCAAGACTAATATAGCGGCTATATTTCTTAAACTTGTGTGATCCATCATGTGCAAACTGTTGAATACGAGGTATTTTTTCAAGTAACTAGGTTGTCCGATTCAAGAGATTATGAAGGTTAAAGTTCTTAGGTGGATCTTCTCCTCTTCAAATTGAAATACAAGAAGCGATTATACGGCTGATATTCTTTGTAGGCTATTTGTGACCGGATCTTGGGCCAGATTCACCAACCGCTTACCGCCCTCTAACGGTGGAAATACCGCCAAACTTGATGCTGATGAATCTCATAGCAGGGGGGGGGGGGGGGGTTGGCAGTATTTTCTCCGTTAGAGAGCGGTAAGCGGTTAATGAATCTGGCCCCTGGCTGGAATTTAGAATTCAACCTAAGGTATATTGTTGTTAACACTTGGCTTCATCACACTTCGTCTATATTCTCAGGCGGTTCTACCTGCACTGCAGCATAACCTCACATCTTCGAAGGTAGTTTCATGAAGTAAGCACCTGCAGGAGATAGAATTCTTCCGTTTGCTTTCTTAGCAGTGTAATAAATTGAAAGTGCTATAGATGGTGAGCAAGGAACGATAGATAGAATGGTTACGTACTGAACGGAACGGCTTGAGAAGCAGATATGCTCCAGGAAACATTTGGCAAAATCTGAAATGATATAAAAGGATAATGGATTAAGGATGGCACCAGTCAATCTCTTTGTGGGATGCGCCACGCATTCTACTTCTACGAGATGTCGTTGCGTTCTTGTCCTGACGTTCCTATAGATTTTCTGCCAGCGCAACAGCTTCTTTGGTCATATGCTTTCATTGAAAAAGAGACACACAAGTGGCGCTACTCGTACTGCCAGAACACTACACGGCTTCTGGGAGTCAGTGAGCTCGGACAAAAGCAAGACTGTTGTGAGTTTTCAAGGCCGAGCTTGTGATCCTTCATCCCCATAAAAATTGTGTGGCTATAAAGATCCTGCGAAGGACACTGCTATCTCCCCGCTTGTGGTGACGATCTCTCTGCAAAACTTGTGTGCATCCCATTTATTGGTGCCTATAGATCACCGTCGTTTTCAGACACGCACCTGAATCTTGGCTCCTCACGAGCAGTTTCTTCGGGTTCATTGGAATGTGCAGCTTTAGGATCAATTCAAAATGGTCAACTCGTCTACAATACCCTAGCAATAGGAGGTAGGGCACCTTTCCTCTAGCTATTTTTGGCCGTTTGTCGAGCGGAATGTTGGAGCATATTGTGTAGTTGGTGATCACCACTTATTACGGATTGCCCCATTGAGCGGTTTTGAAAGGCAATCCAGTAGAAATTATTCGTTCAAGCTCCATTTCTTCAGTCACTAATAGTTTCCTATTTCGAGAAGGTGTTGCAGGACGTTTTCCGCAGGGAACGCATGTCACTGTGCTGTGCAATATCGGCTACGATCTGTTTGGCTCGATCAACGCAGTCTGCGAAGGAGGACGATGGAGTCGGAAACTCGCAGTCTGCCAGTCGAGCTTCGATCCGAAGTGCCCATCACTGAATACGCCATTTCCTGGAAGGGTTAGTCGATGTTCTGCTAATACAGTGCCATTCTATGCCTCTCGATAGCTCAGATTCCTCTCACGTTACCGATACCTCGCTACCTAACTTAAAGCGGACTGCAATGTTTGCTGCTTTCCTTACACTCAAAATGGACTTTGCTATCGTTTATTCAGTTGTTTATTTATTTTGGACGCAGATGGCTATGGAAATGAGACCGCAAACAAATGACAATTTTAAAGCAATGAAAGGTCGAGTACGTCAACAAATGTCCAACACAATGGACAACATATGGAAACCTGAGAGCCTGAAGCATGTATACTATTTATTAAGGATCTCTCATAGGTACTGGTCAGCCATGTTTCCGATGTGCCTTATTGAGCTTGGAAAAGTGTTTTTCTTAGAGGACTTCAGTAATACAGTGCCTATACGATTGGTGAAAATCGTGCTCCTGCATCAGTTTTATCCTCTGAATCTGTCTCCTCACAGCGCACTCCTTCTGATAGGGGGAGAGACAGTGCAAAGTTCTCGGAGAGAATGAATTACCATATTATTTAACAGTTTATAAGTCTCGACTAGGTTTTTTCTTTTGCTACAGTTTGCAAGGGCACGCAGAATAAAAATTGCTTTGCACTTCCTTTGAAATTTTCTGCTACGTTAAAAATGACGAGAAAATATACATAGACGATTACCCATGAGCTGTGAACCGTGAGCCATCGTTATGTAGGAAGAATGCCTGCGTGAAGCAGCTTCGCCGTCAATCGCTCCATGGATTATTTTGATGTTTTGAACAAATCGTGCAACGTGTCAACAATTTCAGGCTGTCTAACCGTCCCCCTTTCTTGTCTGTCTTGTAGAAATAACGTTAGCATGCTAATTATAGGTGCTTGTGTTAGATTTCTTTTTTGCTTGCAGTTTAATTAGATTCTTACTTAGGCATTATTCGAAAATTTCCCTAAACTAAAGTTTCAGAATAGTAAGATGAGAAGGTGTGAATCTTCTACTGTACAACTCTATGCAGGTTACATTTACACCATCTATCAGGTCAACATCTTGGCACGGGAGAAGCGCAAATTTTCATTTTTACGCTAAAGGTAATGTAGTGTAGTAAAAGCAATGCCAACTGTCACCTGTTGTCTCAATGATCATCGAGTTGCTTGAGTGGGCGCCAGCAACGTCTTCATTCGCCCCTGTCGCATGCCGGAGTGCACCAATGGTTTGCCGCTCCTAGACACATGAATGGCATCCTTCAGTTTATTCAGGACTGTCTCGAAGAAATCCGTGAAATTCCGAATCTAAACATTGGTGGTGGCTCTGATGTTCTCTTGATAGCCCACGAAATTCAGTGGGATAAGCGAAACGCAACCTCGGAACTCCGGAGGCCTTCTCTCACTTGCGTAAATCGTGTAACTCCGAGCATCGTTCTTTCGATTCATCACTGCGGAACGGTGAACGGAACGTGTTCATTCTTCTTTCGCTCGAGGTTTTCGAGGCGTGCTTTAAAGCAGGAAAAACAGTGGAGTCAAATGGGTGGGCACGGACACCCAGCTATGCTAGAAACTTGGTGTTAGCTGAAAGTTAGCATTGAGATGTTGTGAGAGTAGAATTTGGAGGTCGCTGATAACGTCACGAAGTTGAGCGTTCTTCATCTTCTTTAACACTCTCGAAAGCTCCCCAAACCGCTTGCACTTCCCCCAGTTACGGTATTAATAACGTCGGCGAAGCGAGGGTAGCGCAGCTGCTGCTTGGTGTTTTCCACTCCCACTAACCACAAGTCAAAGTGGAGCACGATGCTCTTCCGAGATTGGTGCTGAAGAAAATCAGGGGTTTGGTATCCCTCGACGTAATCGTTATTTCACATTGGATACAGAATGGAGATCTTGGTAGTGAATCCCCTGAGTAGCTCCATTAGCACTCTGATGTACCTAGAAACCCCTTTTGTGGTCAAGTCTTTAATGATCTCGACAGTCTGCTTTAAGTCTCGACAGAGTCGAATGTAATTTTCTGATCGATGAACGCAAAGCACAGCGGCAGCTTGCACACTTGCGGTACTTCGATGAGCTTCGTCGCAGTGTCAATGGTTGACTGTGCTGAACTCTCTGAAATCCCACCTGTTCGCATGGCTTCCTTTCGCCTAACATTCTGTAGATGCTACTCAGAATGACCTTTGTGAACAGCCTATAGGTTACGGAGATTCGGTAGATCGGATATACTTGCCAATGTCGTGCACGCCGCCTTTCTTGCAAAACGGCACTGCTGGTCTTCCACTGAGATGGAACCTTGCACTTCGATAGGTAGCGCTAAAAGAGCCAGGGAGTTGATGAGAACTGGGGGGGGGGGGGGGGGGAGGGGGTCCATAACATATTCGGCTCTGCTCCTGTTATTCACCGATGAAATGGCGTGTCGAATCTCGGAAGGGAGAACAGAGAGAACGACGCATCCATCAGGCGGAAGATGGCATGGGGCAGGTGGACGTGCCTTTCAAACAGATCGAAATGAAGCGTGGGTAACCCTTCCATTGATCTCCTAGAAGAGGTAGCGGTTAAATAACGGCATCGTAGAGCGCTCATCTTGGTCTCAAAGTTGGCGAACTTCCAGCAACACATATGCTTTTCTCTCCTTAAGGTTATCCAGATCCATCCCAGTCGGGGGAGGGTAGGGGGAGGCACTTTGTATTTTTAGTTACTCACCATTCCTTCCTTTGAAGCTGTCCGACAGCTTCATCTGCTGTCCCATGATGTTGGGCCAATTTAAGTGAGGTGCGTAATACTGCAGACACAACTGGCACCTTCGTTTTGCCCCTTCGTGACTAGGATAGATCCCGTCCTCCTTTGTCGTTGCTCTGCATAGCTCATTGGAAGCCCGGGCTTCGATTTGTATTACGCTTCCAGACTTTCTTCTATCACTTTTGTAGCACTTATAGTTGCCTGACCCTCATTTCTCTCTGCGCTGTTGTAGAAGCACGAGAGTTTTTTTCCGAAGACAGACGTCTTTTGGTGGTCTTCAAGGTATTGGATCCTTTAGCACTGTCGTGGAGTCAGTGCAAAAAGCGGTGGTACACTTTCTGAATGCTGTCCTTGACGGCATCTTCTTATCGTTGTTCATGTTTTGCAGTGTATGTTACTAGCGTTGCTTACGACAGAGACGTTAAAGCAATGCGACGTTAAAGCATTGTTTGAAATCTGGTGTAGAGTAGTGAGGAACTCTTGCTCAATAAAGCACCTTCATGACTCTTTGATAGGTAGACCTCCACAGGTCATCCGTCCTAGTTTAGTGACGTTGGAGGACGACTATTCATACAACGCCGTCATTAACGTTTAGAATGCTGTCTTGCAGATCACGTACAGCTCGCTGCCACCGTATTCGCCGTCGACAACGGCGACACTCGTATGTGATCTTGGGCTCGCAGTGTCTGGAGATGCCTCGCTGACCTGCACAGAGGATGGCTGGTCACCCAAGACCGGCCTCGGCGAGTGCCGAACGGTGAGCTTAGCATCCGACTGTGCTAGCAACGCAACGGACTTATTTATTTTATTTGTTTATTTATTGAATACGTCCTAAGACGCGTCATACGAAAAGCCTAAAAAGACTTATTGATTAGCGAACAAGTTGTTATGGCGCCGAATTTGAGCCTTACTGATAACGCACGAAAATGAGCGAGTGCAATGTGACCTCAAGAATAAAGCGACGGAAAGGATGAGAAATGGTTTAATCCGAACTTCACCAGGATTATTTGCTCTTGTTCTAAGGCGTAACATGGAGAAATAACTGTGAATCTTACTCTGCGTAATACGAATTGGCTTCGCTGACAATGTTTGAATTTTCCAGCGTTCTCGCGTCAAGCGGCAGGTTTGTGCGGAGCTTCTCCTTTCGATTTACTAATTCACACTAGAGAAGAAACGACTGACTAACAAAACGCCTCTTTTTCTTTAAATGCTAACGCTTAACTGCTTTTTTCCTAACCCATTCTTCCCTACTCGCCTAGCTCAATCATAGCATGTGTTTGGCTTTTTTAGGGAACCAGCGGAGGAGGCTGCAGCGCAGTGACGGTGTTCGGAGGTATGACGACCTACATACAAGCGAATAACGCAGTGCCTTACTCCAGCGGATCAACCGTGTTCATTATGTGCAACATCGGCTACACTCCTCAAGGATCCATGTCGTCGTTGTGCCAGAATGGCGCATGGACCCCAACTCCAGGTAGATCTTCATTCGCTCGCCAAGTCTGGAGAATGAAGAATGATATACAATAGCTGCTGCTAAATTTCTCAATCTCAGAACAATAGGAAATGTGTAATAAAGGATAAAGGACGGCGTTACTCAATCCCTTCTGGGATGCGCCAGCGCATTCTATTTCTACGGGATGTCGTGGAGGCGACATGAATGCGTATTTGACCATACAATGACTCGCGGTGGCCAGCCGATGTACAAGTCAGCGCTTTATCCTTCTTAGACAAGTCTGGTACCAATTCACCGATCCCGTAGGGATGGAAGACTTAGTTGGCCTGGGCGGGAAATCCGAACCAGGAACCTGGCATCGGGTGCACGCGGCAGTTGCGCCTCCTCCGACTGCGCTACACTCACCCAAATGTGTAATACTACGGTCAGTGCCTTTCTGTGTGTGAGAACTGACCTAAACCATACGTCGCGCCGGTTGAAAATTTTCAGAATTTAGGAATCCTAGACGCCATTTCCCAAAGAATGGACACTGTCACTCGTCGTAAGCCCCACTCATCTTCTCCTTACCATTAGCTAAGTTCAGGCCTCAGCGGACATGCGCTGTCAGATTTCTACCCCTAACCATTCCTCAGAATTGGGTGGTCGATCGAAGCATTCGGCTATTCGAATAACTGACTACAATGGTCCGAGTAAGTCAACGAATCACTTCTGCCGTAGATGACGTTAGGACCTAACGCACTGGGGATGCGTTACCTAGACGTAGCATGTAACAGTATAGTGGGGTAACGACAAAAGCGTGACTACCGAAAGCTGATCATCGGCAAAGTGCAACGGGAAGCTTCGCGACCGGAAGGGGAAATGCTGGGCAGTCAGTAGTAGCTGCACCCGCGAAGATAGGCTGTCGCGCTCTTCTGCAAGCCTACGCCTTGCCTAGCAGCTGGATACGCTACATTCGTAGAAGGTCACAACAGTCATAAGGACTAACTCAAAGACTAACCAGCTGACGAGAAAGTTTTGAAATCTGGTTACGTTTACATGATAAAGAGAGACTTAGAACTTGCAGAGTAGTGCAGCAGAAGACAATTTTTCTCAATCCTTACATATAGGAGATGGAAGTTGTTGATGGATAAAAGTGATAGTCTTATTTTAAAAGTAGTGAGAAATATTTCTCCAAAAAATGAGGTTTTTCTAATGTTTCTACTGGATTCGACCCTACTTGGAGCTTTCTTCATGTACCGACAGACGAAGCAACCGCTATTTTTTAAGGTTCCTGCTCGATGTCTTCACCAACTGGATCGAACACTGTGCAGCAACCAGGTGCGTCAACTATGAAACTATGAAAAGTCGAACTATACGCTGCTGTTTGTCGCCTCCCAAATCTTCCTAAATCTTCGCAGCGAAGAATATTCTTCACGACGTTACGTAGTCGCGTTACTAAAGAACAACACAAGGAAATTCCCTCGAAAACCTTGCAGAAGGCGTTATGTAGTGACATCTTTGCTATACATCCAGAGCGAACATTCTGAGTTCTAGGGAAATACTTCCAGAAAGTTTTATTTTAGCAATTTTTTGGCCTCCATTTAACTTTGCGTTGTTGTTTGCATTAATCGAAGAAGCATTTCTGTTAACTACGGCGGAATCGTTTACCTGCCAAAAACCAAGCTTTAATTTTTAACGTGAAGACTTTCATGGTTAATCCCGACCTTACCATTTGCGTAGATCTCAGCTGTTTAGTAGCCGTTGTGGAGCTCGTTGAATGAACCAGTCTTCTTGATGGTTGCTTCATATGCTGCTGACCCCAGCTTCACTGTAGGTGGCTGCACGGCGTATTCTCTCTTTAGGCAGGATCGAAGCGTCTGGCAACTCCTTAGCACTTCGCTCGAAGTGCTCCTGAAGGTTTTCTAAGAGAAAGGTGAAAAGTAGAGAAGAGAAAAGTGATACCCTCAAGGCGTTGCGCTCAGCAATAAGGCGAATTCAAATCAGGTGACGTATTTCATTTAGCGGACTGCCTCAACACTTTAGTCGTGAGTGCGCATTTTCAGATATACGGTGTCGTTAAGCCATTTGCGATGTCCAGCGCCGTATATTGAAGCCTTACAAAGATCCGAACAACCCATAGCTGTTCCGCAACATAGGTCGTAGGCTCCTAAGCATTCATTGCGTCGTTGTTTCCAGGACTGAACTCCGGCAGCTCCGGTGGGACTTGTGTGGCTATGGCAGCACCGCAGAACGGCTACATTACCTACAGTCCAAGTGGCAGCAGTGAGGCTTCTGACTTCGTCATCGCTTAGTGGAAGACCCTTCAGTTTCTGTACATCTCATTCAGTTGGCTCATATCCCTCCGGAACGACGGCTACATTGTCCTGCAATCTCGGCTACACTGTCTCCGGAACGATGTCTAGCATGTGCTCCGGTGGAACGTGGATTCCAGGCGTTCTCGGCATGTGTTATCAGGGTACGTTCCCTTAAACAAAAGATTCCAAGGATTTTTATACTAGGTTGTCCCAAGAATAATGTCGGATTTAAGCCACCACATTTTAATCGAAATATTTCGCACGGAAACAAGAGGGTCTGCTCAAATAAATACTATTATCATCTACAGTCACTTCAGACAAGCTGATTAGGCAAATATTTCATATTCATACAATGCTGGATATCTAGAAACGATATATGTTCGAAAGTCGGGTCAGCAGTTGAACTTTAGCGTTATAGACGGCTAGTTCACCAATGGATAAAGGTTGAAAGGATCCGAGACAAGTCTGGAACCAACTCACTAACCCCGAAGGGTTTGGAGATAAAAAAATATTAGCGATAGCGATACGATAGCGCTAGATCTGCCTTGCCCATCTCTCGTCTCGATACTTTTCGAAGAATCGATTTCCAAACGTGAGCTCGATGAATGCGAAACTTGTGCACATCTCCTATGGCTAAGAAGTATAGCCTGCAGCGCCATCATTACTTCATGTGATCTCTGTTTGTTCTAGGAGAGGGTTTCAGTCAAATAATGACCGTAACCAACTCTTATGCGGAAATGTGTCTTCATAAAGTATTCGTAAAGCCTTGGCTTCATCTGTTTCGCAGAGGTTTTTTTGATTTCGTAGAATATCCACTTTCTATCTATAGACGACAATGCTGCTGAGAAGTAGTTTCCGCTGTTGAAAAAAATGAAGGCGAAGCATCTCTATCACTGAGAATGAGAGCTCTCCTCGCCGGCGAAATAGTGAAGATCAAACTGTTAATCTTTTCTCATTTTCTTTAAAACAAAATAGCTTGCAGCAATTTTTTTCTCAATCCCAAGTAAATGTATTGAGAATGTGTGAGTAATAAGGCAGCCTCTTTGCCCTTACCAGCGGTGATCCACCATGACTCTGTTCCTGCTACTTCGTCCACAAGGAACTTGTTATCATCAGCCACCGTTTTCCGAATTCCCTATCATTGAGCAACCGGAATTTTCTTATAGAGTGCCTAATTTCAGGAAAATTTTCCAGCTCGTACATGAAATCATCGTGGATTGACAATTTCTACTTTTGAAAACACGTTTCAAAAATTCAGAATTTTTTACGCTTTCGAGCGATATTAAGCATTTGCTAGCACCAGTATAGGTCCTTTAAAAAATATACCACTTATTTCTGGACCCTTCAAAACACTAATGCTCTACAGGCAATAATGAACAAGCGTTGATCCTGAAAATCCAACATTACTTTTGGGCCAGCCTAATACTATTCTGCGGTGCTCACCACGTTCCTTGCATACATCTCATGCTTGTTTAGGACTCGGCGGACTAGGCTCAGGTACATCGAACAGTGTTCTCGAGTGTCCTAATCCCACTGTCGTTAACGGCGTAGTAACTTACAGCATGGGCACCGCTTTAGACGTAAGTTCATCGAGTACAGAGGAGCTCACAATTAGTGATGGATCCAAGGCGCAAGCATCCTAACCTAGTGACTGAAGCAGAGGTCACAGCGGCGTTATCTTACCAGCAACTTCCAGACAACACAGCCGGCGAATACGGTAGCGACACTGACATGCAATGTCGGCTTCACACCGACTGGATCGACGACGGCCACCTGCCAGAACGGAATCTGGACGCCGACGCTCGGGATGTGCTCCTCGTCCTTCGGAGGTTCAGAACATTTTCAGACTCCTCGGGAGAACTTATCTTGCTGATGAGCTCGAAAATATCATCTGAGAACTTCAAAGGTTATGCGTGCATTTGCTCTCCGGGGGTTTACTGAAAAAAGGAAACAGGGAAAAGGACGGCCTTTTCTTTTCAATCCAAATCGGATTAAATTGGCTGTCTGAAAATGATAAATCATCAGAAAATTGATCATATCGCATCTAGCTTTTTTCTAAGCGCCATAGTCAGCGCCTTCTAGTTTCGGCTAGTAGCGTAGACGTGAAGTGGTACCAACGAGCACTTGTTCTATCATTTGATAAAAAGACTAATATTGGGTGAAAAAGTGCGCTAAGAATTTCGCTTTTTCTTTCATTTTCATGGGCTTCCTCTTTAAATTGATATTTCTGCCTTAAAGAAGCCACCTATTTTACCCGCCCGCCATTTTTGTCTGTTATTTAGAGAAAAACTGAAGGATTGCAACGTTTTTTTGTTGGAGTGAATATCGGTTTCAGAATCTCATATTTCCTTTTCGCTTGGATATCACAGGAAGGTTGCAATTTACCGAAGGAATTTGGAGAGGACGATCTATGAACCGTGCCACTACGTATTATACTTGACTGAGTTCAGACTGTGACTTTAAATTTAGCGTTATGCAAGCCTTCTCGTCTGCATTCTGGTTCAGGTAGCCAGTAAAACCTATCAACCTTTCCTTCCGTATGTGTTTCATATCTCAGTTTGTTGTTCAACCTAACGCTACTAGACTACTACAACGTCCGTCCATCATAACTGTGCACAAAAAGTCCACTACTAACAGACTCAAACAAACGTCTGCATCCAACTTATAGCCAACCTTGCAGGAACTGGCGGAATTGGTGGAATCGGCGGCATCGGCGGAATTGGTGGCATCGGCTCGACGCAGCAATGTCAAGCGATGTTCCCGCCGTTTGGGGGTACGCTCTCCTACTCGACAGGCTCCACGTTCGGCCCGTTCAACAGCGGAACGATGGTGACCTTGCGCTGCAACAACGGAGGATATCCACAGGGTCAGACGCGAACCAAGAGTTTGAGCGGAGTGCCGCATCCAACAGTGAGTCACGTTGACGCCTTCTTCAGGGAGCTCCACGAGTAGCTGTAGCAATGGACAATGGAATCCGCCAACGCTTGGAACCTGCCCACTCGACTCAGGTAATTCTATGCACTCGTGATTCTGAAGGCTTCCCATCTAGTGTACCGCACGCTTCACGCTCTCCATAAATCTTACCAACATGCGGTTTATCGTGGATGTAACTTCCAGCCGTAAAAGGATAAATAAAGGATAAAGGACGGCGTTACTCAATCCCTTTTGGGATGCGTCACGCATTCTACTTCTACGGGATGTCGTGGAGGCGACTTGAATGCGTATTTGGCCATACAATGACTTGCGGTGGCCAGCCGGGGAACAAGTCAGCGCTCTATCCTTCCCAGACCAACTCACCGACCCCGGAGGGATGGAGGGCTTGTTTGGCCTGGGCGGGAAATCCGATCCAGCAACCTGGTATCGGGTGCACACGACACACCGACTGCGCTACACGCGCCCAACTTCCAGCCATGGTTGCTAAAAACTATTTCACTTGGAATTCACCTGCCACAGATACAGATCAACTTAACAACGCTTACTTGGAGTTGCTGCCCGGATAGATAGGAGTGCTTTAGTTGCCACAGTAGGATACGTTTTCGACTAATTTTCACACCATTTTCATAGATTCTCTTCAACGTGTGTTGTTCTGATCGAACAGCTTGGCTACTGGATTGTACAATATTATTAGGTTGAGTCATAAGCTTTGTAACAAAATTTGCCTTCAGGCAAAGAAAATGATTGAATTAAACGAAGAGATTGCCGTTATTCTCAATGAGTTTCTTCCGCTTTTCATGAACTGAGTGGATTACATCTCTGTAGAAATTGGTCGGTTTCGACCTGAAGAAGTCGTGCACCACTGCCGTGACCTCGTCGACTTCGGCGAAGCGCCTACCATAGATGAGGTGATCCATCGACCGAAGCAGATGGCAGTCAAACGGCGCAATGTCGGGTGTATATGGCGGTGGCTTGATTTTGGTCCAGCCCAATTCCTAGATTCTTCCAGCGTCTGAAGTGCCGTAAGCGGTCAGTTGTTGTTCTTGTGGATGAAACACACACAACTTCTTTCTCCACTAGTATTTGCTGGTGCTCGACGAGTTGCTGGCAAAGCGAGCGTCGAGGATGGTTTGACTACGTGGAGCAGCTTCCGGTTCCCTGGACCACTACGCGTCCACCAAACGCACAGCAGGACCTTCTTTCGGTGGAGCTCCGGTTCTGACCTCATAACCCCCAGCTCGTTGCGTTTCAGCTATTGCTTTCCAGCTTTGCAGTTGCAGTGAAGCATTCCCTTTTCATCTCTTGCAAGGGTTCGATCCAGGCCTCCTCGCTTGAACTGGTACCGGAGCTCTCGGCAGTCGGAAGCACAGCGATGTTAAATGTTAATTTACATGGCTTTCCGTCAAATCATGAGGCACAGACGGAGGCGATTTTGGCCATCTTCCAATCTACTGCAGCTGACGAGCGGTGGTTCATTGGGAGTTGTGGAGATCAGCGGGCAGTCGTAGTGTGGTTTGAGAAGAATTTGACGTGATGGATTGGCGCAAGCGCCCTTTATTTACAGCAGTTGATCTTCCCGGGAGTGGTTTGTTTTTGTTGCCCTTCTGGGCGGAAAGAAACTGCTGATACCATCTCCAATAATTTACTCGGTTATAAGTGAACCTGCCGGTGACTACCTAGATGTGCATGACCTCCGTCGCTGGGTTGCTGCCGAGTTTGAACTAATTGAAAATGAAATCACACACTTCTTCACCTTGAGTGGTCATTCTTTCTAGTGAATAAAACTTTTCAAAAACGCAGGGAAAATTAACGATTCATAACTCAAAATGATCGCTAGGAAACAGGCTTCCAAACAGAGTATAATACATTAGCGGGTTTACCTTGAATTCCAGGAAAAAACAGAAATGTTGCAAAATTCATGACTCAACCTAATATGTTACGAACTATGCTAGCAGGAAATTCCAAAAAATGCCAGAAGTGATTATTTAAGAGTGAAGCTTCGCCATGGTTTGAGGAGTGCCAGTTCTCCAAATTTCTGGAAGCTAGTGTATATTATGTGCGATTTTCACTTTTGGTTTTCATTTTATAATAATGTCTTTCTAAATTTCTTTCTCCCTCGATGAAATAAACAAGCAGAAACGTTCTCGAATCGCCAGATCGTAGAGTACAGGATAGGTGGACTTCTTTCCTTTTCTTATGCAAGAAAGCGGCTCAGCGGGATACTTGTTGATATCTCAAACCCTGGATTGCAGCATGCAGCTCTGGAATACTAAAATCGCACTTTTTGTCTGCCACGAAAAGTGGTAAAAACTTTTGATTCTAGAAGACATGTTATATATTCTATAATTTACATATCAAATTACGTATTGGACGTATTTCTAAGTATTGGAACCTCCTATCAGGTCGAGGAATATGAAACTTAAGGAAATCCAGAACATTCAAAACACCAAACAGCGAACTTTCGGTCCAACCAAAAACAGTGCAATGTGGTTTTCATTTCCATTCTACAACAGTGTTTTCTTCCTCAAAATGTCGGTGATTTCTCATAGGGCCGTTGATGGTTTCAAAAATTGATTTGTGACATCTCAAGTGTTTTCGGCACCTTGTTGTCGTCCAGTCTCCTAGAATTACAGTTTTCCCAAGAACCTGACAAGATCGAGCTCCAAAAAATTTCGCTGAAACAACGATCTTTCCGTACACGAAAACCTTGATAAGCCCCTACTAAAGGAATGCATTTTCTCAAGTCTCACAAAAATGGAGGAGCTTTTACCAAATTTCGAGCCAGAACAACAACTTAAGATCCACTTTTTTCATCAGTAGCCATTGAGGCGCATTCAGAAATTCCCCCTGCTACTCAAGCTTGAATTTTCCTGTTGTTTCATCTGCCTTACTTTCAGGAATAGGCGGCACAGGCGGTACAGGTGGCCTTACTTGTCAGGCGATGTTTCCGCCATTCGGTGGGACATTGTCGTACTCCACGGGAGGAACCACTGGTCCCTTCTCATCCGGCACTACCGTGAATCTGATGTGTACCTCTGGATACCCAACAGGTGGGCGACCTGCTTCATACACATCCTTTTATTCTTCGTAAAGCGGTAAGAATTGGATGATCGCAGGACTTATGCTGCATTTCAGACGCGGCTATAATTAAATATATCAGCATAAGAAGTAAGTAACTGGACGTCAGTTTATCTGTAGACTCTAGCAACGTCACTGTTGATCAGAACTTCGTGCCAAAATAGTCTAATAGTCGGTTAGGGGACAACAAACGCCTGGTAGATGCATGGCGGATATTACATTGCTTGCCTGATCTTGGTGTGTCACGGTATAATGGCCACCGCCTCTGTAAGCCAAGCCCTTGCACGAGTTGAAAGGTTGGCAGTCTCCCTAACTGCATTCTTGGTGCATGGCTGTTGTATATAATATAGACTAATAATAAAGGTTTGTAAAACCTCACTCCCACCTCACGCAAAGACATGACATGGAGGTCCCAGGGAGATCCTTTTAGTTTCTCTAACTGGAAATTTCCAAGAGAAGTTATCAGTTAGAGAAACTGCCAACCTTTCAACTAATGTAGGGGGTGGCTTACAGAGGTGGTGGCCATTATACCGTGATACGTCGCGTAACAAACGATCTAGGCGACCCTCATTGTCACCTCGTTGCGTGTTGTCTAGCTCTAGCGATCACGCAGCTCGTCCACCAGTTTTTGTCGCGCACAAAGTGGTCATGTAGGCACTCCTCAGCTCGTGGCGCTTCCTCAGAACATTCGCGAACGGATATTCTTCTGATAATCATTCAACTACGGCTTTCGCTTGAAAATGTCATCAAAAACATTACGTGACCAGCTCGACTAATTTTCAGTGTGTTTCCCTAAGCGGTAGTGTCCCTGAACGTAGGGGAAGCCCGAAATTCAAGATACATATTAGGATGATCTAAAAGCTTTTCCGTTTCTCATTCCAGCTTCGAACTTATTTTGTAAACAGTTAAGCACTGAGGTGAGGACTATTTCACTCTAGGGCTTTAATACATCTATGGGCAAGTTGCTCGATCGTGGGCCCACCCCTTGATCTTCGACTACTTCATCGGTGCTTCTGAATTCATTGTCCTAGCTCGGCGTGGCGGCTCATCCCCTATGTCCGTTTCTCGAATTTTTGAAAAAGAAAAAATTCGCACAATACTGCTGAAGCCACGCTATTCACTTCAACTTCGCATGTCTTCACCGTAGCTGCGTCGATGTCTCGTTTCCATCCAACAAGGTTGTGAATTTCAGATTCTGTCATGACTAACTTGAAAATTAAATTGTCTGATATAATCATTCAATTGAAAGCCTTACCATAAAATGTGGTAGAGCAATACATGAGCTTCAAAGACTGATAACGCAGGTATGCGACAGTCTTTATCCGAAAGGGGGAACTAGTCAGACAAAGAAACATGGTAAGTGCGAAAAACTCCAGTATGACCGCAATACATACTTCTTCCGCTTGCACAAGTCGTGGTATTCCGAACATCATCTCCTTGCTTCCTCGTTGCGTGACGTTGGTCGCTTGTCAATTGTGCATCTGTAGTGCCAGGTCATTGAGGCGTGCGGAGAATTCAGACCACCATGACTAGGTCATCAGATACCCTTCCACCATTGATTAAAGTCCAGTAGCACTGCAGCTAGCTATCCAATACTGCTCCAGTACAAGTCACTGGCTTACCAACTAAAGTGTTGGACTAGTATTCTTTTCCTGATTGACATGTAAGAGACCTAGTTGGTCCACGTAATTGTATTTCCCCTGCATTTCATTTATGCCCGATTAGCAGTGCGGATAAAACGGCTCCAACCATTTTGATCAGATAGGATTCCTCCTGGTCACCCTAAAACAGTGAGCAGAAGATCCTCACGATGGTAGCAGGGCTATTGTAGAACCAACCTTATGTTTTTAGCGCTTGCTACCATTTCATCAGAATCGCAAGCTTCAACGCCACAGCAGTCCTGTTCCACTACAACAAAAAGCATGTCTTAATATTCACTGTCCATTGCCGTTGCTTAGAGTTGAAAACGAAAAGGTTCCAAAAATGAATTCTCGCGTTCTGAAGATGAAATCCGTTGGCCATGCTGCTCACTAAACAATGGTTCTTTCAGGCTCATCAACGGCCTATTGCACAAACGGTCAATGGAGTCCCCCCACGCTGGGCACTTGCTCTTCGACTGGCATGGGCGGCATAGGAGGCATAGGAGGCTCAGGAGGTTTTTTCTTTGAATTATAATTTTTGTTTTTAGCTCTTCACACTCACATTATTTAATGTGAACTATCCAGGCAGAGAACCATGTACGCAATTTTTTTTCAAAAAATAGGAACAGCCCTTGAAAATGTATAACTCAAAATGTTTTCAATTTGTAACACATCATATGGTCGTAACGTCGCCTAACTGTTTGCTTTATAACGAAAAATGAAGCAAAGTTAAATTGAACAAATGCCAACGAACTAGTTGGTACGTTTCACCACCTTCAGGCGAATCACAATGTGTTACTGTAACTTATAAAAACTTAACGACCAAATTGTTTTGTTTTATCATTGTTTTATGCATTAGTGAATGTTTGCATTCGTTTTCGTTGTTTATTTACTTACCTGTTTATTCAAGTATTATACAGTTCATCTATCTACCTACATCTGCAATTATATAGATAAGTTTATCCACGGCTAACAATTAAGTATTATTTAGAAGCAGCGGAACATGCCAGCCGGCTGTTCCCTTCTATGTAATAGGCTAATCATTTATTGGACGGCTATTGTTGAACGATAAGCCTTTACAGGGTCACAGCCATCAAAACCTTTAGCTTTTTAGCTAAAAAGGCAAAAAGAGACAGTCGAAACCTACTCTATGTACATATCTCGACATGTCCCCCTATTGAAACACAATCCACCTCGCTATGAACTTTCGTCCTGACCTTTACGTTTAATACTACGTTGCCCAGACTAGAGAAGAATAGAGCTAACAGCACTGATTAGCGACCCGCTCTCCAGATATGGGACTCGATGACTGGGACCAAATTATGACAGCATGTGGAGATCGTGCATTTTGCTGGGAATCGCGAGCACACCTCTTGTATCACAAAATCTCCGACTCGCGAGTGTTCGAGGACATTCCGGGTTCTCATGGCTTCTGGAAAGTTTCAAGATTGGAAATGTGTCTTTATTGGAATACGCGAAGTATGCGAACGTAGATCGTGAGAAATGAGAGAAGTTGAGCCAAAACAAACATCGATACAGCCCATAGCGCTCAGATTTATGCAGCAGGGAGACCTCTTGGTATCACATACTTACCAGCCAACGCAATTTCGATGGCGATGAAAACGTTTACATGAATTAAGGACTCACATGCAGCGCAATGACCACACCCCTTGGAGGCACTCTGACATATTCGAGTGGCAGCTTCTTTGGGCCATTCAACTCAGGCACCACTGTGAGCATGACCTGTTCGAATGGCTCGCCACTTGGTATGTTCTAGCGGCTGCTATCTCACACTTTTTCAGCCAACTGAGATGAATATTTTCTTTGACATTTGTTCAGGCTCGACGACTGCAACGTGCACAAACGGCCAGTGGTACCCGCCTTCTCTTGGTACCTGCAACTCAATCATCGGAGGAGGCTCAGGAGGCATCGGAGGCATCGGAGGCATCGGAGGCATTGGAGGTGACTGGCATTAGCACAACTTTTAGACTCACCGTTAGACTGTCTCAGCACTAGGCCTGAATCGTTGGAAAGTGAACAAGGACGGAAGCGTAGCTGCCTGGGAAATACGAATATGCAAGTACTCTACCAGAGTCATAAACAGAGCAGAGTTACGGTTGATTAAAGCTATAAAATGTGGTTACTTCCAAGAGAAGCTAATTGCCTGTGCTTTTACAAAAATGCAAAGACACAGGGGGACTCGAACCCTCGAACTTGTGCGAGTCCGTCAATCCACTACGCCTACTACTCATAGGAACGACAGTATACCCGTGAGGGGCTACCGGACACCTTCTTCAGTCGGTTGGAAGTCTGCCCTCTGCAGGACTCGGGTCGAGAGACCTGCATTTTCGTATTTTGTAGAAAGAGGCGCTTCTGTCTATACCAGAGGTGCACATTTAACGGTTAAAGATTTAACGAATTTAACGAATTAACGGCAGTCTTCGCTAAAATCTGGCTTAACGATTTAACGGAAATTTTTGGAAATTTAACGGAATTTGAAGGACTTTTTCTCAGTAGGTTTATCGTTTTTACCCTTAGTCCTCACTATTGTTGCAGGCCTCATCTCCCGATTAGGCTTAAAAACCTCAACAACTATTGAAATCAGCAATAATAATTTTAGGTTTTTTAGCCATTTTCGTGTCTTTTATGGCGCATTTGAATTTTTGGAAATAATGCACCTCCAGGCACGTCAACGAATCTAGAAAGATAGTGGTTTAACTTCTTCGTAAGATATGCCTATCCTCACTTAGCGCTCCTTATCCTAGTATATTCTGTTTGTTGCGATCAAAACTGTAGCGCCAGGCGGGACTCGAACCCGCACCTTCTGCTTTCCGGGCAGCGATGCTAGGCCCTACACCACCGGCGCTATTTGACATTTGCACGTAACATCCGTGATATTCTCGAAGCGCGTCAGTCCTATCCGTGATATCGGGATGAGCCGGCCGCTGATATCATTGTGGAGCCGGTAAAGCTGAACGCCTTGTTAGTAACGATGTGACGGGTGAGTGCTGATGCGCTTCGAGGATATCGCGTATGTTACCGCCGTTGGTGTAAAGAGTAGCATCGCTGCCATAAAAGCAGAAGGTGTGGGTTCTAGTCCGTCCTGGCGCAGCAGTTTTAGTCGCAACAAAACACCCTGCAACAGCATGTATGTAGCCTCTAATTATCCACTCTTGGCTTCAACATGTGTGTTAAAACATTATCCTGGAACACTTTTGCATACCAGGAACAGTCGAGAGGGAGAGAATGCTCTCGGTCTTGAACGTATACTGAAAGATTTTAGAAAAACGCTAACAAAAAATTGGAGAGCTACTTCTCCTAAACGATAACACGTTGACGACGTATCACATACTTTTGGCAGTGTGGAACCGTGTAACGCAATGTCGTGTCACGCTCCCGACGTTGCAAAAAAATGGGTTGGTCCCGCGCAAAATGCATGCGAAAATCTTGCGTGGGACCTGTTAACATTCCACTGATAGGCTTTTAAAGTATTTCTTTTAATTCTTCTGTGCTTAATGGGCCGGTGCCCGCATCGAGATAGTATATGCTCGTAGAACACAGAACAGTTTCGCAAGGAATTAAGAATGAGGGGACACCGGGTTGTGCCTGATCGCACATTTTAAGATCCCTTGCCGGTGTGATGCGGGCGCTAGCCCACTAACAAGGGAGGTCAATGAACTTCCCGTGGCAATTTTAAAAGTGACCTATATAGGGTTGTAGGGCGTTGTCTGAGAAGCACCGCAGTGGTTTCCAAATTTCCTGCGGACATCTGGGTAGGTCAAAAACTGCAAAAAACCATTTCACTTCAATACGGGCCGATAAAGCAGAACCGACGCCTGGAACTGCCATGCTGTGGTTAGAATCTTACCTGCAAAAGGTTTGGGGTTGGAACAATAGCGGAATTACAGCGATTTCACAATTTGCTTGTTAGCCGTAGAGTGAACGAAGTGGAACGTTGAGGCGCGCCGCTCACCACCAACAGCAGAGCGGACGGATGGCCGAGTGGCTATGAGGGCGGGCTTGCGGGGAAAGCGTCGGGGGTTCGAATCCGGAGGTGCTGCTCCTGAATTGCTGGTCTTCCTCCATCAATTTTTGAAGTGGTAGTGTACCATATTGACATTATAACTTTATTCTAACCTGGATATAAACACAAAAATAAACACCCAAAGCAGCAGCGTTCATAATACCTAATTCGATTGGCTATTGAGGAGGAGCAGGCGACTTTTCTTTGCCTACAATTAGATAACTTCAGAACTCCAAAGATCGAGGAAAAAATATTATTTATTATTTATCATTTATTATTTATATTCTAATTTTAATTAATTAATTAACTATATTTATGTTTAATTTTTTTCGACGCACCTTCGACTTCTGGAGAGAAAGTATAACAGTACCAATCTGTCTTCTTCATCCTCAACCAACCATATTGCTAGTGATTTCACGGTCGTCACATACAGCAACCTCCTCCCTACTACAGGAAGGCGTAATACCTCCCACATCATTGTCGTCGTCCGGCGACCAGTCTACATCCTGCGCTTCGTTCAAGTCAAGCTAACATCGCGAATGGGAGAACGTCAATGCAATAGATATCAAACAAAAAAGGAGTGGAGTGTTTCCTCCTCATCAGCACAATCAGTATCCCATACATAGCATTTTGAATTATGCCCCGAAAGGCATCTCTTACGGCGATCTCCCTACGAATGGGGGCAGAGTAGTCGGGAGGAAGGCAGTTAGCAAGACAACCAATAACTCGGCGCGGAGAAAACATTGAATTATACAATTGATATCAAGTCAGGGGGGAGTGTGGTATAGTGTGTCGAAGGACGATCACAACAGTCGATCAAATACATGTAAATATATACATCAATTAATTAATTGAAAATATAGATATAAATAAAAATCAATAATACGTAATTAATACATAATAAATAAATAAATAAATAATGAAAATAAAGATAAATCTTTTTTATCCATTTTTCCAATCTCTCTTTCACTTTTGGAGCCATGAAGTAGTGCTAACAGACCCACTGTCAATGCCTAACGAAGACGGTCAAGATAAAGAATATTATCTGTTTTGTTGTTGGGACAGGCCCTTGAATGCTACCGAGGAACTGCGAAGAAAAGTCGCCTGTTCTCTCGTTCGTGATGTTAGCTTGACTTGAACGAAGCGCAGGATGTAGCCTGGTCGCCGGACGATGACGATGATGTGGATGGTATTACGCCTTCCTGTAGTAGTGAGGAGGTTGCTGTATGTGACGGCCGTGAAATCACTAGCAATATGGTTGGTTGAGGATGAAGAAGACAGATTGGTACTGTTATACTTTCTCTCCAAAAGTCGAAGAGGGGTCGAAGAAAAAATCAAACATAAATATAGTTAATTAATTAATTAAAATTAGAATATAAATAATAAATAATAAATAATATATTTCCTCGATCTTTGGAGTTCTGAAGTTATCTATTTTGCAGGCAAAGAAAAGTCGCCTGCTCCACCTCAATGGCCAATCGAATTAGGTATTATGAACGCTGTTGCTTTGGGTGTTTATTTTTGTGTTTATATCGAGGTTAAAATGAAGTTATAATGTCAATATGGCACACAACCGCGGTTAAGATACACTTTATATCGACAAAATTGATGGAGGATGTCCAGCAATTCAGGAGCAGCACCTCCGGATTCGAACCCCCGACGCTTTCCCCGCAAGCCCGCCCCCCATAGCCACTCGGCAATCCGTTCGCCATGGCGTTGGTGGTGAGCGGCGCACCTCAATGTTCCACTTCGGTCACTGTACGGCTAACAAGCAAATTGTGAAATCGCTGTAATTCCGCTATTGTTCCAGCCCCAAACCTTTTGCAGGTTAGATTCTAACCACAGCATGGCAGTTCCAGGCGTCGGTTCTGCTTTATCGGCCCGTATTGAAGTGAAATGGTTTTTTGCAGTTTTTGACCTACCCAGATGTCCGCAGGAAATTTGGAAACCACTGCGGTGCTTCTCAGACAACGCCCTACAACCCTATATAGGTCACTTTTAAAATTGCCACGGGAAGTTCATTGACCTCCCTTGTAAGTACCGTTACCTTGAATGATAATTCGGTACCTGTTCTTATTCCACATCCTGTAGCCAATTTATTGCTGAAGTCTTGTTTATGTTGCTGTCCACACTTTGATGATATTTAATTGTTTATTTCACATTGCACTCCATTCCCTGAGTTTTAGCTGTTGACCTGCTGGAGTTGGAACATAACGTTTTCCTTGATTTTTTTTTCACTTGAAATAATAGTTTGCAGTGAATTCCACTTTTTAACAAAATTTAACGATTTACTGGAAATTTAACGAAAATTTTCCATTAAAATATTCGTTAAAAAATTTAACGCATTGAACTTTGGGTGTACCTCTGGTCCAAGGACGTGTACGACGAAGAGCGTTATCCCAACAATTTTGTAAGCGCCCACATATGAGAAGTCTGTGTGTTAGAATAGAATACCTTCAGGCACAGAGCTGTTCTCACACTGTTAGTTTGGAGAGGCGATAAAATTTTGAGCCAGTTTGGATTTGGGACGCAATCATTAGTGCCGTTCATCGACCCAGCCACCACGAAATATTTCTTTTGGATCAGGCGATGGAGCATTTAAAGCGGCTTTATAGGCACGTGCCCTACATTGACAGCGCCACCTGGAGGTACGATTACAATGTCAAACGGTCTGATGGGAACGCCCGCAACTACAGGAACCATTGCTACACTCTACTGTCCCAGCGGCGTTCAAGGTGCGCTGTTGTTTGAGAGTGGAATTATGTGGCCGCTCCGCTGCTAGGCCTATCTACATTCTTCTCTCCTATTGTAGTCGCTAAGTCTCACTCACTAGGTGATAGATACAGAATTTCTCCACTGTATCTTCTCAACTACTTGTGCTACAAGTCTATGTTTTCTAATTTTTTTATTTCCTGTTTGATAGTTGCTTGAAACGGCTTAGCGTCCTATTTTCTACAGAGCCCTACCTATTTTTAAAGTATGCTTTAGGGTCAACAAGTGTTCTCTGCTCCAATGGCATGTGGACGCCTCCCACATTAGGCACTTGCCTCGGTAATACAGGCATCGGTGGCAGCGGAAGTGAGTTTTTAGTGTGCACTCGCCTAGAGGAGAAATCTTCGCTCTTCACACCACAAGGGCTTCAAAAGTGCTTCAATAAGAGCTAGACCGTCAACCTATGCAGCTTCAAATAACAACATTAGAAAAGAATGAAAAATAGCTCCTGCTTGAAAAAAAGCGTTAGCAGAAAACTACATTTTGATATAAGTACTAAAAAATATAGAAGTCTAATAGCAGCTGCTCGACATTTTACTGAATACTTTTCTTCAGAGTGTTTGCTTCCTCGTTTTTAGGTGAAGGGAGTTCATAGCACGTTCTGTATTATTCTTACCTTACTGCCGTCATCATTTAGTTCGTTGCTGTCATTCAAAGGTGATGACTCTCACTAGACACCAGATTTGCTTCTAGTTGTAGGGCAGATTCGCGCAATGACGAAGTCGCCCTTGGTGGAGATCTCAGTTCCCTTCTTCACTCGTTCTGCTTCATATTTGCGATGTTACCGTAGCCACTTTGCCTGCATCACGTGCTATGCCAGGCCACGGAGACGAGACAGGCTTCTCGTGTCAGAAAAGCGAAGTCCGACTTCAAGCGCTCGTCGGTTCTGACCGTGACGGCTCCAACGATTAGCAGCATGTCGCGTGGGGTGTTAGTATGCTGAATCACATCTCAACCAGGTCCTTAGCTCCCAGAGAACTGTCCCATAGAGTAGATTGTCTCACCGTCAGATTCCCTGGATTTGGAGCGTTGGTATTTCCCCTCTCCATCCCGTCAGCCCATCAGCTTTTCGCCCACCATCCTAGCTGTCTTTTACACGCTGCACTTCAGCGCCACCACTCAATCACGTCTTCTTGGGAAGTGTTTAGGAAAGTTAACATCACCATTGCAGCTACCTGCCAGCAGGTTATGACGACGCCTTCTGGAGCAACATTAACGTATTCAAACTTCGGAATTATGCCACCGTTTCCTTCCGGAACCACCGTCACGGCAAGATGTATCAGCGGAGCTCTCATAACAGGTTTATTCACATTTTCTTCAGCAACACTTCTTTCCTTCCACTAACTGTGTTTAGGTGCGAGTACAGCAACGTGCATTAATGGTCAATGGCAACCTTACACTCTGGGTACTTGCGGAGGGTCCGGCAGTATAGGAGGTATAGGAGGCATAGGAGGTATAGGAGGTGAGGATCAGACTATATTTATCGTTCTTATTCGTGGATGCATGGACCACTTTTAGGAACAACTTGCCCCAATATCCAAGCAGTTGGTGGCACGATCGACTACAGCGATTCAGACTTCTCCTTCAGCCATCCGTCCGGCACTACTGCAACCCTTCTTTGCTCCAGCGGTGTCCCTCTCGGTACGCGCCTCTCAGACTTCTCTGACTGTTTTCTCGCTTGAATGAGCCATAAATTACAGGCTCTGCCCTTTCGACGTGCCAGAATGGCCAGTGGGTGCCCACAATCGGAAGCTGTTCGACGACAGGAATCGGTGGCATTGGGGGATCGTCCTGCACGGTCGCGCCTATACCATCGCTCGGCGCTACGCTGTCCTATTCAACAGGAAGCATGTTTGGTCCATGGCCTTCAGGTCAGTCGAGGATGAGATGCCTAAGTTTGACCTCCAATGAAGAATTTACTAGGTGAAAATCCCTGCAGCGTGCTGTCATTGGGAAGTTTCCTAGATTTGCTTTTTTTGCTTAAAATTGAAGGCTAATACGAATTGATCGATGTGGAGTGAAGCGCCAAGTATTGGAAGCATTCAGTCATTCGGATTTCATGGCCCAGAGGTAGTATGCAGGCACCAGTAAATAAACAAACCTCTTCAGGAACGACCGCTACAATGACCTGTCCCATGGGGCAAAGTGTGATCGGCACCCCGACCATCACCTGCACCAACGGCGTTTGGACAGCTCTCGGCCAGTGTTTATCTACAGGTAGTGTCGTTCCCTCGTTCGCACCCACTCACCCGCATGGCTGATTTCCTATGTGTTGCATGTCTCTGTTCGCACCTGCTCGTTTGCGTTGCAGGAGGAAACGCGAGCACCATTGTGACGGCGACGAGCACGTCCCTGCCGACGAACAACTCGTCCCTTCCCTGTTATTTCGGACTGGTTGATCCGCCGAACGGCTACCTAAACTACACCGACCCAACTCCGCCGCACGCAAGCGGATCGACAGCGACCCTAACGTGCGATACTGGGTACACGGTGACGGGAGCTGCTGTGTCGATATGCAGCAACGGCAGCTTCGGTGTGCTCGGGTCATGCAACCCGTCGTGATCTTGTGCACCTCAATCTCGAGTGGTCGCTGATTGTCCTCTTGTAGCTCACTGACCCCTCCACGATCTTTTGAAGTCACTTATAATAATAAACTAATAAACAAATAATTCTCGTAGCATGACCGAATGTTCGGCAAAACTGCCCTCTCATGATCGCTCGGGCAGGTCTCAAGATTTAAAACGATGTGGACTTGCAGGGCGCGACAAACACTTCAACTAGCAGTTTCTTCTTCTTCTTCTTCTCCTGAGCGTTTAGTCCCGCGCAGTCGCAGGGTCCGCTGTTCTTGTGATCTGTCGCCACCTCATCCTATCAAGGGCGTCATCTGCCGTAGCGCCGACTTCGGCTAGATCTCTCTTGATGACGTCCTTCCATCTTTTCCTTGGGGCTCCTCTTGGACGCTTTCCTGGTGCCTCGAAATCTAGGGCCAACCTTGTGGGGTGATCCTCTGGTCTTCTGAGGACGTGTCCATACCACCTAAGGCGCTGCTCTCTCATCTTCAGCTGGATCGGGGCTGTCTTCATCACTGCCCTAACATCCTCGTTTCGCACCCTGTCCCGACGGGTCCATCCACATGCCCACCTCAGCATCCTCATCTCCGCCGCGTGCAGTTGCCGCTCCTGCGCCTTACCTAGGGCCCAGCACTCACTGCCGTAGAGGAGGGCAGGTCTCACAACTGTTCTATAGAGCTTGCCTTTGAGCGTCCTGGAGCATCTACGGTCGCAGAGGATCCCTGTGGACTCCCTCCACTTGAGCCAGGCTGCGTTTATCCGTCCCCTGACCGCCTGGTCCACACTTCCTTCCTCGGATAGGTCACTTCCGAGGTAGCGGAATTCTTCCACCTTCTCGATCTTTTCCCCTTGGCAGTCTAGGATCGATCCAGCGCACTGCTCAGAGCTGATGAACTTCGTCTTCTTCACGTTCAGCCGTAGGCCGTTGTCTGCGAGGGCTCTCTGCCACAGCTGCACCTTCTCCTCCAGCTCCTCCTGGTTGTCGGCTACTAGAGCGATGTCGTCCGCGTAGAGGATCGTTCTGAGAGGGCCTTCCTCAAGGTGGTTCACTATAGAGTCAAGTGTGAGCAGGAAGAGGAACGGGCTCAGAGCCGACCCTTGGTGTACCCCCACAGTGATGTCCACTTTCCTTGTCACCCCGTGTGGAGTTCGTATCGCCGCTTTCGAGCCCTCGTACATGTCCCTTATGACCGTGATCAGACGTTCCGGGACACCCCTCCCTCGAAGGGCATTCCAGATTACGGCCCGAGCTAGCCTGTCGTAGGCCTTCTCCAGGTCCAGGAATGCTAGGTAGCAGGGTTTTCGTTTCTCCCGATATTTCTCCATCATCTGACGAGCGATGAAGATGGCGTCTGTGGTGGACCTCTCAGGCATGAAGCCCCACTGCACCTGGGAGATGGGTACCATCTCCCTCAGCCTTGAGTCGACCAGTCGTTCGTAGATCTTCATCGTGTGTGAGATCAGTTTGATCCCTCGGTAGTTGGAGCATTCGGAAGCGTCTCCCTTCTGCTTGAAGATGGGGACTATGGTGCTGTTCCTCCAGTCATCCGGCATCTTACCTTCTTTCGTGATTCTGTTGAGGAACTGCGTCAACCAGTTGACTCCGAGGTCCCCGAGCACCTTCCAAGCCTCTACTGGCACACCGTCAGGCCCTGCTGCCTTTCCGAGTTTCATCTTCCCTATGGCCTTGCGAACCTCTTCTTGCGTCCAGGGTGGGATGGGTCCTTTCGTTGGTTGTTCTTCCTCGGCTTCCTGACGAGGGAACTCCTCGTTCAGGAGTTCCTTGAAGTACTCCTCCCATCTCTGTCTGACCTCGACCGGCTTCCGTAGCACCCTACCGTCAGCACTCTTCACAGTCTTCACTATTCGAATGTCGAGGCTAGCTCTATGACGCGCCTTGGCCAGGCGGATGGCGAACTTCTCTCCCTCTGGCCCGTCTAGTTTCTCGTACAGGGCATCCATTTCCGCGTTCTTTGCCTTCGCTACAGCTGTTTTTGCCAGCCTCTTCAGCTTCCTGTAGGCTGTGAGATGCTCGGGTGCCCTCGTCTGCTGCCACAGGTTGTAGGCCTCCTTCTTCCTCTTCACTGCAGCCTGCACCTCTTCGTTCCAGAACCATGCCGATTTATCCCCTCTGGTTCCTCCCTTTGTTTCTCCCAGGGTTTCCTTGGCACATCTCAGGATAGTTTGGGCTACCCTCCTCCAGGTCTCGTTCACGGGACCAGCTGGATCTGGAAGGCCTGCTTCGAGCACTGCCCTTCGTAGCTCGTTCCGCTCTGAACCCCGCAGTCTCCACCATCGGATCCTGGGTTCCGTCCTCACTTTGGGCCTGGTGGGTAGAGGTATGCTAAGGTCGGCTACCAAGGGTCTATGCTGTGATGCCACGTCTTCTCCCGGAATGACCTTCACATCCCGGACTGTTTTCAGGGCAGCCCTTCGAACCAAGATGTGGTCGACTTCCGTCCTTCTTCCTCCGCTAGCATAGGTCACCTTCTGGCTCTCCCTCTTCGCGAAGAAGGTGCTACAGACAGCCAGGTCGTGGGCGATAGCCAGATCCAGAATTCGTTCTCCATCCGAGTTTATCAGGCCGATCCCTTTACCTCCATGAACCCTTTCCACTCCTCTTCTGCCACTCCCCACATGCCCGTTCATGTCCCCTGCTATGGAGAGGTAGTCGCCTTCTGGTACGGACCTTATGGCTTCCTCGAGCGAGATGTAGAAGTCATCCTTGTCGTGCTCGGAGCATCCGGTCTGCGGAGCGTAGACAGACATGATGGTCCAGTAACCCTCCTTCGTGTCCAGCCGCAGTGACATGATGCGGTCGTTTATTCTTTGGACAGCCGTTACTGAATCCTTGAGGGACTCCGCGACAGCTATCCCTACCCCGTTCCTCTTGGTGTCCTCTCCGTTGTAGTACAGCTTGACCCCTTCTCCGATCTCCCTGGCTTTCGCCCCTTTCCATCGCGTTTCCTGCAGACACAGGACTTGAATCCTCCTGCGCTTCATCAGGTCAGCCACTTCCCTAGATCTTCCGGTCAGCGTTCCCACATTCAGAGTCCCCAGTCGAACTAGCTTCTTTAGCCGAGGTCGTTCGGCCCTCGGTAGCCCTCGCATACTGACCACAGAACTCGGGCGGGGGTTCTGTGCGCCACTTCCGGGTGACGTCCTAGCCTTTACACTGATTCTATTGCGACTTGTGATCATGGTTTTGTGACGAGGTTTCTCCATCAGCCGGCCTGTCAACCTGGGCCTGACGCTGGAACCGTTGCCATTTTTGCAATTTTTGCAGGGCATGGCGTGCCGGAGCCGGGAGTCGAACCTGTGACCGTTTGTGCATGAAACTACACCACTAACCACTAGGCTAACTCGGCTCAAACACTTCAACTAGCAGTGTCCATTTGATAATCTTGCAGCAAGAGGTTTCCTTAGAGCAACAGCGAACGTGGATCTAACAGAGGCCACATGTTTTTCTACATTTGTTCATCATCTTCATTTCTGTTCTGTGACTTCTTTGGCCTTGTGCAGGTGCGTTGGCGCCTACATATATGTTTCACAAAGTTTTTTTAGGCGCTGGATCGTAGCAAGCAACTATAGGCTGATTGCGATAAAAGTGGAATGCGTGGCGCATCCCAAAAGAGATTGAGTAACGTCGTCCTTTATCCTTATCTTGGAGAGGCTTGCTTATATCTGCTACTAATTCTACATACTTCTTATGAGATACTAATTCCCGTAGTAGTAAAATGCGACTGATTGATTTGTTTTGGCGGCTAATTAGTGTATAGTCCAAGAGTTTGAGGTCAATCACATTATTATTACTATTAGGTTCCAATCATCAAGGAAGAGTAATTTCAAGCTAGCCAAACACGAATCCAACCGACAGTGTCTCGCATTCTACTTCTACGGGAATCAGTATCTCAGAAGAAAAATGTGGAATTAGCAGCAGATACAATCAAGCCTCTCAAAGAGCAACCACGCCAATAAAGACAACGAAAAAGGACTGCGTTACTCAAACCCTCTGGGGATGCGCTACGCATTCTACTTCAACGGGATACCGTGGAGGTGATTTGAATGCGTGCTTGGCCTTACAATGACTTGCGGTGGCTATCCGATAAAGAATTCAGCGCATTGTCCCTCCCAAACAAGACGGGTACCAATTCGCTGACCTCGGAAAATGGAAGGCTTGGTAGGCCTGGGCGGTAAATCCGAACAAGGAACATGGTATCGGGCGCACGCGACAGCCGGCACCTCCTCCGACTGCGCCACACGCGCCCAGCCACGTTTATAGCGGTTATTATATGTATTTACAACTACTAAATGACCAGGGCATCATAGCACACCAACTTCAAAATGCGCCCCAAAAATGCGTTCTCTTGTAGAAGCCTAGCCGGTGTTGGTTCGTGATGAGCTGCTTGGATTTGAAATAGGAGCAAGGACGTGTTGAATTCAGAGTTAGCTGATCTGTCTAGTGGTTCTGAAACCTTAGGTGACTTCACTTCACTTCAGCGAGCTCCTACCCTCGCCCATAAGGGCATTCGTGAAGGATAGAAGTCGGCGCGAGTCAGTCCCTTCGAGATGCGCCAGGCATCCCGCTTCTATGGGATGCGCATAGTTGAGCATAATCTCTTACAAAGATCTCGGTGAGATGAGGAGCTAAGCTCGTTGTTCGTATACCTGTATCGGACGTCTAGGAAGCATAAAACAGAAGTTGGATACCCCTCATTCTTAAGACTCTTTTGGTGTCAAAACAGCTTTGTGGTGTAGTCCAAGTTGAGAACGCAGCACCATTGGAGCTACCGAAAGCCGTTTTGCTCCATGATTTCTTTCGCATCACAGAGAGTGCGGAAGCAGAGATTAGGTCGCTGCTCGTTCTTCTTGGGGGTACGCGTACAAGCATATCTTGTCAAACAGCAAGTGGCTAGAATACGAACTGGTTCTTCACTCCTTACCCGTCCTTATGATCGTTTTCGTTTTCAATTCCTTTTCTTTATTACCAACGCAGATCGCCCTACACCGCTCTCAACTAGCTCGAAGGTCACTCACGAATAGTGGTTTGTTATTGAGTGATTGCGTCAACATACTGCCAAATTCTCCGCGCGCTGTAGTAGGGCTTTTGAGAAACTTTATCAAACGAACGGAGGAGAGAATTTATTCGACATCCACAAATGCCCGAGCGAACGAACCAACGAATTCATTCGTTCATCAATTTCCTATAATGATCGAAATTCGAATAACCCCCACCTCTAGCTTATTTCGAGTAAAATTGAGGTATGCGATTTTCGAATAATATTCGAATGTTGCTCCCTTTCGATGTTCGAATTCGAACAAATACTTGGAAATCTAGAAACATCAAACACTCAACTATTTGAATAATTGTTCGAAAAAGTTATCGGAATAATTGTTCGAATGCATTACTCATTGCGCTGACCAGCTAATTTTCGAGACACAGTCAAATACTAGAGCCGGTTACTGTGCAGCCTTCAAACGTGCTGGTATGTAGAAGACGTTTCATCTTTTAGAAGCGTTTTTAAACAGATACCTCAATTACCTCAGTTTCAGGTAATTAAACATTCACAAAGCAACTTATGCAACAGCAGATGATAGATGAGAGAACACTGATCTGATTTAAGGCACTTGAGCTGATTTCTTGGCAAACAACTACTAAACCTAAAGGCTGGAATAAGCGAAGAGAACGAGAGAAAGGAAAGGCGTAATACCCAACGCATAGCACAATCCCCATGATCCTGAAAAAAGGGCTCAGGAATGCAAAAGATTTTATACCGATATTACCTCGATGGGATGGGAAGCGCGGTAACTTCACAAAGCATTCCTGTGCTATCACGGGTGAAAAGCATACGCTTCCTTTTCACAACGGCGATGATCCGCACTACGCCACTTTTAATCAGAACACTCATTTTGCTATTTAAATACTATTCTACATTTTGAGTGACATTTTATTTGAATGGTAGACTTTTTTACTTCTACTTGTTCTACTTCAACTTCTACTTCCAATTCTACCTACTTCTTCCATTTCTAATTCTAATTCTAATTCTAATTCTAATCTTCTCTAGTCCATGTCGTCCTCATTCTCGACTTTAAAGTCTTGTGTAACCTATCAGCCCAGCGCTGCTTCGCGCGCCCTCTACATCGCCTTCTAGACACTTCGAAGTTAAGGCCTATCTTACGGACGCTGTCTTCCTTCCCACGCAGTTGTCGTACTATGAGTGCTTCGCACATCTTGCCAGCGTGTCTTCTGTCGAGTAGCTTCGTTCCGGATGCGGTACAAGCGCGTGGCTCCTACCGTCCATCGCAGCATCTTCATCTCCATGACCCTGAGCTGGCTTTCCGCCGCAGCCAGCACTCTGCATCGCTACCGGCCGGACGACGGGTGTACATTTTTGACCTTAAACGCTCTGGTATTTCCCTATCACAAAGTACACCAGTCAACGAACGCCATTTGGACCAAGCTGCACTCACGCGTGTGTTCACTTCTACCGTCAGACTGCCATCAAGCGCTATTGCTGTTGTCAGACACTGAATTCCGAAGTGCGTGGGGGCTTGGGGCCGTTAACCTTGATTGAGCTAAACTCGTTTTGTATCGTATTTTGTATTAATCACGTCGTATAAGACGAACATTAGACAGCAGCAAAAGATCACCTGTAAACCAAGAAGTTCGTAGCGATAACGCCAACATATTATGAGGTAGTAATTCAGTTGAACGAAAAAAATACAGAACAGGAACAATAATGTACGACTTCGTAATCGTGTCTTCCCCGAAATCAGCTCTTGCTGGTGCATCACTAACCGTTGCGTAGCTTGCTAGCTGCAAAGCTCCGAAAAAGCAAGCAGAGAGGCTGGTGAAGCGGGGAGTATTTGTTATCAGTGCTTTATACGATGACCCTGCTCTAGTGGCAAAAGTACTAGCCATGACACTTGATCGTGCCTTGGCTATTACTATTATAGCTTGTAAACTTCTCTACTGCTATTTGAGAGGAAATATTCTACGTCTACCCTTGATAAACCATTGAACATCTTGTACACCACGGATACACCAGTTATTTTCCTTCTCGTGACTCGTGTACGTTCGTGGTTAGGTATTCGGTTTTCCTGACGTTCAGTTTGGATCAAACATATCCAAGCGGTCACTGGAAGCTAGCAACTGTCGCTCGAGTTCATCTTTATCCTCGAAAGCGAGCATTTTGTCACGCGCATAGGGCAACGTTCATGGGATTGATTTCTGAAGGCCTCGTGTTATTGCATCCATGAGGAAGACAAAAAGGAGTGGGGAAAGCGCAGAACCTTGGTGTACCCTAATGGGAAGCTTCCCCAAGGTGCCTGCGGCAGCTCGCACTCTACTCTTTGGGCAGCAGTATAGCATTCGCTTTTGATTCCCTCAAAACAATCGCGCCATAGCTTCAACGCTCCCTTACGGACCGTAGGAAGATGTGCTGTCATTATTGATGCCGAAGAACCTCTCTATATTCTCAGTTTGGCGATGGCCGATTTTATCAAGTTGGCACAAATACCTCTCGCCATCACACGACTCGAGCTTGTCGTAGACTTCTCCAAAATGAGTTGCCACTGCATTCTTGGCAGTTTTTTTTTCGCTTCCTGGTACTCCTGCCAGTTATCGACTAATTTACTGTCGAAAAGCACATTATGCACCACTTTATCCTCTCGAACCTATTCTTTACCATCGTCTGTCCACAGGTCTGTCCACAGCCATGCTTGCTTGTCGACCTTATGTTGTCCTGGTTTCGGAATGAAGTTCCGACCTCGCAGCTTGACCTATCGCGTTGGTAGCTTTTTCCAAGTTTCTCGACAGACGTGATTGTCGGCAACCGAATGTGAGAGATTACAGATACTACCTTCTCTTTCATTCGCCACCACTTGATTCTTACTGCATTGCACCGGTTGACCTGCTGCAGCCTCGGAGGGGCGGTCTTCAAAGTGCAGATCAGCGCTGAACGCTGTGAGCGATCCATCCAGAGCCGCCTTATTCGAGTCTGTGACAAGACTTCGGACTTCGCAATCTTTCACCTAGAAGTCTATCTGCGTTTGGTTTTCCACAATAGAGCGATATGAGGTGGGAGTCGCTGTGATCATTGCGGTGAGGTTATGCAGTTCCGCATACTCAATGATACATACGCAAGGATACGCAAACCACCGCCATTCGGCAGCCTGTAATCGAATCCACCATATAAGACATACTCGTTCTACCTTACAATCGAATCTCGGAAACGTTCGGAGAAGAATGTTTCGACACCACTACATAGTGGTCCCGGAACCTACACATAGAACGGCGTTGGAGACTCGTCCTATGTCCCTTGACTTGCAGCAGGACCACTTCGTCTCCTGCATCACACAGAAATCAACTCTTCCATGCTCCAGTGTTTCTACCCACTCGCACGACTGGCCCGTCAACGTACTCACATTCGGTGCTGCTACTCGACCCTGTTTACGTTACGGGCTTTCGTATCAGCTCAGCTGCTTCCCGATGTCGTCTTCGCATCAAGGATTCTCGAATACTTCTCACACTCTACGGCGCCGGCTCCCGCAGAAGTCGTGGCACTATGTTCAAACTCACAAACTGACATTCGCCAATACGATGAGGCATGGGTTGTTCATAGGCCGGCACGTCACCAGTACCTGCCGCCTACATTCGAATGTCCGCGTTCGGCTTAGCTCGCAAAGCGAGCAATGCTCTTTTCCTAAATATCCGTTTGATGATACCCTTCCAACAGGTGCTCCTGATTTCTTTGTGAACTTTCCAGCTTTTAACTGGCATTCGCTCTTGTGCAGTGTTGGATCACCCTTGAAACTTAAAGGTGCTATACTGCATAACTGCTGTAGACCATGTGATACTATTTGTTTCCAAACAACTCAAAACGCTCTGGTGGTCCGGTCCGTATTCCTAAAATCGTTTTGTTGACGCGCTTATCACGGGTGGTATGCCACACCGCACAAACAATAAGTTCGGTATCAACGTAGCACCCACAATTAAGATTTGTGGAGGGTTCAAAGGTTGGAAGCCTACCCTATCCACCCTTCGGTAACCTGTTCTTTGTCATCGCGCGGACAAGGATTCACACTGATCATAGAAATATACCTTATCTTCTTTTCTATGCTTCACCGAAAACGAGCTCTCGAATCCACTCGTTTCTCCATTATTTCCATTACTGACAACAGTTGGTTACCCAAACAATTGTGAACAATTGTGTGAGGGATGCTAATTTTGCAGATATTTGGTTGATTATTGGAAGTCGTGACACCGTTGTTGATTACCTTGAAGACCATTACTACTATATACTATTAGGTTGTAACGAAATAAATGGCACTGAACCACTGTAAATTTAAACAGTTAATATCTCGGCTTGTAGGCAAATTTATTAATCGAAATAGAAAACTTCTGATTCTACACATCTTTGCCAACGTGACACAAGCTTTTTTATCTCAGTAGCATAAAAATCAGAAGTTCTGGAATTGACGAAATCTTCGAAGGCACTTTCGGCATCCTGTTGGTATTTGAATATTTTCCCTGCCAAGAAGTCGCCAAGATGCTTGAAGAAATGGTAGTCTGTTGGGGAGAGGTCGGGAGAAAACGGAGGATGTGGTAGAGTTTCAGTGCTCAGCTCATTCAATTTCTGCAACGTCATTCGTGCTACATGGGGGCGAGCATTGTCGTGCAGAAGGAGAACTCGCCTTCGGTTTACCAAGGCCGGCCGGATATCCTTCAACTTTTTCATCATTTCTTCAATTTCAATGCAGTACTTTAATAATATACTGAAGCGGTAGCTGCGTCGTGCTCGACCAAGCAGCTCTTCAGAACCCCTAGTGACGAAGTGTGCAGCACCTTCAACACGTCTGCAGGGTCTACTGCTTTTTCTGAATACTCGCATTCTACTAGATGACTGGAAACTACTTTCTTTCCAAGAGAAGTCCCCCGCTCTCCTGAGTGACACCCATGCCGTGCGCTTTAATTACTATCACCAGTGCTGACGCATAGACCGCTTCTTGGTTCCTAAAAAAAATCTGCCTCGAATATGTACATGCTTTCTTATTAACCCAATTAACAGTGCTTGCTTTTCGCTAACATAGAGCAACCAAATTATAATTATTTTGCAGGGTAAAAATGCCTCTCGATCACAAATTACCGAATCTGCAACACTATTCAGGAATGATATCATAGTCCTTGTTTTGTGATTCCGTAAGGTCTCGATGTGTCACTAAGAGAGATAATGTTATAGATGACGTTGATTTGTTATTGTGCATGAACTCGATCGACCTCACAGTCACAGCACATGGAAATGAAAGAACAGACAACTCTACAAGAACAAGAATACAATCACATCTGCTGCAACACTGCCAAATGCGTGCATTGCAGTTGAGCGCTTCGCGGAGTGATATCGTACAGTACAGATCACTATCTCGATTACGAGCTAAGCGTAACCTTCAACAAAATTGTCACTGGAGCAACCAAAAACTAAGAATCTCCTGAGAATCTTGCTCATTCCTGTGGTTGGTGTCGTCTTCACTCTGAATTTCGAGATTGTCCAAACAATTAAATAAATGATCCTTCTATTAGGGGGGCCAAAAGTAATGAGACACCCCATGCCGTGTCCACATATCTCGTGGCTGGAGTCAGGTTTCGTGCTTGTCGTATTTGTATGTTTGTATGCTACTTACTGAAGCCCATCTGAGAAGTTATCACTTCCGCCCTTTCCAGAAGCATGCCAAAACCCCAGCCTGTCTCATGCCGAAACGCCGTCTGACGAGTCGACCTGTGTCGCGCAAATTTCCCCCAATTCCCAATCCCGAGCAGCCTGGGCTCAATATTCACGCAAGATGAGAAGTACGTCTTCTACCTTAACCCTGCTAAGCAGCGAGTCTGGGTGAGGCCTAGTGACCTGTTACCGACCTTCGTTCGGCGAGATGTTCACGGCGAGAAGCATCTTTGGAGCTTTTGGGTCTGCGCCCATGGATCGGTTTACCGAAAGCTGCTTTCCAAGAGCACTACGATGAACTCCAAGGACATGGTGAACGAAATAGAAGAGATGGGCCGGCACTAGCTCTTATTCATTCGCAGCGCTTCAAGAAGGTTCTCCTCTTCGACAACGCCGCACCCCATCGGGAACAAGTAAGCACGGATAAGCTCGGCCAGCTGGGCTACGTTCATATGCCTCACCCACCGTATTCGCTGGACATCTCTCCATGCGACTACCACAACTTCTTGAGCCCACAGGACTTCCAGGTCGGAAGGGACACGAGGACCCAAGCAGTCCTTGACAACCATGTCGAGCAGTTGATCAACACCAGGCCCAAGCAGTTCTGGAAGGATGGGATCAGGAAGTTGGCTGAGCGATGGCAGCAAGGTCCTTGCCCTTAATGGCAAATACATTCCTCAGCATCGTTGAGTTGTAATTGAGTTATAGAGAGATAAAGATTTTTTCCATTTTGTCTCATTACTTTTGCCCCCCCCCCCTAATATTGGACGCAGGGAGCGCAGTCAGAGGAGGTGCCGGCTGTCACGTGACCAAATACCAGTGCTTTGGATTTTCCGCTCAGACGAACCAAGCCTTCTATATCTCTGAGGTTGGTCAACTATTACCAGACTTGCACGGGAAGGGTAAATTATTGGCCTGGCTGGCCACCGCATATCACTGTATGGCCAAGTACGCGTTCCAGTCGCTTCCACGACATTCAACAGAAGTGAGAATGCGTGGCGCATCCCGAAAGGGGATTGAGTAACAACGTGCTTTGTCCTTATCCCTTATCCTTCTCTAGAACCCAGGAGCACTCTATGTGTAGTCTCTTGTATGGGACACTGGGTACCTTCATAACTTCATTAAGGAGACCAATCATGTGAGGCTTGTGTATGCTGTCCCAGTGAGAACGGATGGCCCTACTCCCTTTTCAAGAGTGTGTTGAACACTTCCGTGCTAGCAAGATTTATTAGCAACGCTCCTCTGAAATGTTTCGCAACGAACCCCTTTCCTTAGTTACATCCATTGCTAGAATTTAAAAAATTCACATCTACCGCTGCTGAAAACTAGTCAGAAGCTTTGTTTGAAAACACTTGGTAGTACCTATTCTGGTGGTTCACCAACTGATGTGTCTTCAGCAACTCGTAATAATTGATTTATTACTCCACCAACCGTCACAGCTGCCGCTCGGCCTAAAGCGGCTTTCACACTGCCGTTGCTGCTGTTGCAGCAACGAGCAACGAAAAAAGGGTGGAGTTCGATGCATGCTGCAGCCGCAACGCGTGAGATAAGATAATGAGATAAGACCTGTGATATGCCTCCGTTGGCGAACATCAGCAACAAGAAATGATGGCGATCATTTCTTGTTGCTGAGCCCGCGCAACCGTTGCGCAACCGATGCCGGTATTGCCGATGCGGGGTTGCGGCAACAGCAGTGTGAAAGCCCCCTTCGTTGCTGTTGTTGCTCCTATGCGTCTCTGCGGTATGTTTCACCATTACGGCACCGGTTGCGCAACAGCAGCAACGGCAGTGTGAAAGCCGCTTAAGCCCAGGTTTATACTTGCACCGCTGCGCGGCGCTGCACGATGGTCGGGAAAGATATCGACCGGGCGGCGCGAAAAAATGATATTTATGCGATCGCGGTGTCGCGCCGACTGGCGGTGCAAGTATAAACTAGGGCTAACGGACTGCTTCTCAACGGCTTCGTCGTGATAATAACTTCTCATCGTCAATTATAGTTACCATCTATGTTATGGTTTCCGCAGGAAGAACACCTTAACTATGTCGAGTGGGGCGAGTTAGAAAGGTCACGAAGAGAGGCTGCTATGCCAGAGATATTGATTACTTACTTTGATACTTTGATGGTGCTTTTGTCGGCTGTAGGTTTTCTCAGCGGGGACCACAACTCTTCCAGACCGCTCGATCTCTGGCAGCTTGCATCCAGTGAGGCAGACTCCGCTCTCTGAAAGATCTGAGAATAAGTCTACCCATCGCGTTGGCGGCCGTCCCAAGTGGTCTCTGATGGTCTCTTGGGACGACCGCCAACGCCAACGCGACCTATTCTGTGACACGGAGACTCCATCTATCGTCCTTTCGTCGAAGCAGGTGTGCAGCCCAGCGATATTTGGACTTCTTCATATACTGCAGCGGATCTGCTAAATGCGACTTCTCCCTTAGCTTCGAACTTCGTAGACCTTTTCGGCATTGCTGACGAAGTCTTGTCCTCAGAAGACATTTCTCCAGTGCGAGTCCCTGAGGCCGGCATCCTTGACCTGATCGGTGACTTCGCGAATCGAACTAAAGGCTGCCCGTGCTCCGCGTCTTCTGCGGGCGATTTCAGGAGCGAGGTCGTTACCCATGTTCAGCTCTCTTCCTAGATAGACGCAGGAGTCGACCTGTTGTAGAGTGACTCCATTTAACCTTACGAGTCCCGTGTCACACCACTGGTTGACCATAAATTGCGTTTTGGACATATTCATGTCCAATCCAATCTTCATACCTGCCACATTGAGCTCGTTCAGCATTTCCTCGACTTCTGTCGTGCTGGTAGAGATGACAACAATATTGTCGGCGAAGCGAAGGTTGCTGGTCCGTTTGCCGTCCACAAGATAGCCTTTATCGTCCCAGTTCAAGTCCTTCATGGCATCCTGGAGTGCCGCTGTGAATAGCTTAGGAGAAATCGTGTCTCCCTGCCGTACTCCTTTCCCGATAGGAATTTTAAGCTTTCGATCGAACAACTGGATGGTAGTCAATGTGTTCGAGAAGCATTCGTCGAGCAGTCGGATGTAGGGCGATGGTACACCAGCATGCACAAGCGCATTCAGAAAGGCATTGATTTCCACAGAGTCGAACGCAGGAGAAATCCTTGCGTAACCCTGCTTGCTCCACTGGCTGATACTCATACAAGCAACGCTCCATGCGGTTAATCAAAGTCGTGGTGAAGATCTTGTACACAACCGAGAGAAGACTGATGGGTCGGTAGTTGTTGATATCCTCCTGCTGACCTCTTTTGAAGAATAGAGCTGCTAAATTAGAACTAATATTGATTACTACTCGGAAAAGATTGAGCCCACCAACTGTAAACCTACACGTAATTGTGCCGCTAATATAGTGATGTCATGCTGAAAAAATCCAACATTTTTGAATGCTATGAAATACTCAGAGAATCCTCATTTTATTATATCCGGGCGAGGACATTAGAACGCTTGTAGAGACAATAAGTACAAATCATTCGTCGACTACCCTTCAGCGACCTTGGCTACCCCTAGGCTAAAGTTTCGGACCGATTGGATGAGATCCGCAAAAAATCGATAATTTGATCAATATCGATTTATCGTTATCGAAACTTCAAAAACAAACTTCAGATTCGTGTTGAGCGACCTCGACTGTCTCAGGGCTAAACGCCATCAGTGGTTGAGTATGGCCAATACGCCGAACCCCCTCCAGTTGTTGCGGATGGAAACACGCACACGCACCACTTCTTTATATATAGTAGGATAGGATTACTTCAATAGAACAACTAGTTGCATCATTCAGTAGGCAAGTTCGTCACTTTTTGGACTTTTTTCTTGCTCTATTTGTTGTTGCCATATTTCTTCTTCAGCGCCACAACCATCCATGTGTTGGATTGGATGAGCTGGTTTCCTCTAACAGCCATTTCAGATCTCCCTCTAAGGTTATCTTTCAACAGTAGCATTTTTTCTAGTGAACTCAAGAAACTGTATTGATAAACAAGTGTGTCATATATGTATAGTTCAGAACTCGGCGAGTTCTTCTCCCTCTCCGCTGAAACTGTGAGAGTTCAGCTGTTCTGGCTTTACCGAATGGCAACATTGGCTACTTTGCGCACGCACAGTTGTCTCGCTTAATCAGCTGGGGCATCTCCAATTTCTTCATGCCTTTGCCCGGAGAAATTTCTGTTATGGACTGATGAAGAGATGTGCTGAACATCTACTTTGTTTCTTCCCAACTTTCTCTCCAGTTTGCTGAATTGTGTTTTTTATCTCCACTTGCTCTTGTTCCAAGCAGGCTTATCAATTCATTGGCTTTCGCGATTCTATCGCTATATTTGGCTCACTCTCCATTTGCTCAATCTCGGAGATAAGGTCTTTTTGCTGGATTTCGACTTTGCATCGTGAAATTCCTTTTTGAGCTGAAGCTTTTAGTTTTCCTTCCAGCACGTAGTTTCCTTAAAGGATTTCTTATTCCTTCTGCGGTCACTCATCTATCTAAACAGCAGTTTTTATTGGCGCTGGATGACGTCGCCATTTTTGTGTAATCACTTGGGAGACACTGCTTCGGTCGAGTAGTTCCAGCCACATGGATACAGCTGCTAAGTTCTCCCTAACTGGTTGTTGAAACTATCGCTAACTGCTCGGTTCTCGGTAGTATACCAGTGTCATGGATTATGGAAGAAGATTGAAGAAGGTCGGATATGAAGGTCCATAGTGTCCTTACCTGCTTTAGAGTCCTTAGTCCCTTCGCCGATCTGCATCAAGGAAGCGCGTCGACGTTGAATCGCATAAAAATTGTGCCCATTTCCAACCCCAGTAGGCAGTTTTGAACTGGAAACACTGTCAAGTTTAAGTCGGATGCCTCGCTTCCGTTCATCGTAGGGTTTCATGCTACCTACCATTCGAGATTTTCACTTGCAATGTTGCTCTGGTGGTATGTAATAGTTGCATTTTAAAAATCTGTCTCCTTCTGAAGTAACAAATGCACTGTATTGATTTCTCTGTCTTTTAATAGCAGAAGAGCACGTGTCACTGACACCGGATATGGTGTAGCCAAAAATGGTAAGCGTGAGTATCAAGGCAGGTGGCAGCATCGTCATAGGGCTCCTGTAAAGAATGATGTGTTTTATGAAATCCTCTCTAGCCATTATGTCTGGAGAAACTTAGTTTGGTAGAAAAAAGTCATTTCTGGACAATAAAAAGTTTCATGTTTTTGATAAACTTTTTATCAGATGAAGATTTTGCGGTGCTCTTGAGGCAATCAGCTTATCCTTGGTGAAGAATAGCACTCGCATTAGCTTCGCGCCAGTGCAAAAGCTATTCATAGTAATGTTAAGTTCCTCGGATTTAAAAGCTTCTTGAAGCTCTATCATTTCTGTCGTTATGAATGAAGCTGAGCCTTTGTTTGAAAGCTTAAGGTCGCTTTGAAATTTTCTATTTATATAACTTTTTTGAGCACCAGAATTAAGCAGGATAATTGCCGTTTGATAGTACGTTCATCTCTGACTTGTTGAATATCAATGCGGAGGCCATTTGTAGCCCGCTCTGACTGATACTCGGTCGTTTCCATCTGTCGGTAGTCCTACGAGATGCTGTGAAATGAGCTGCTTGACGTCGGCTGCTATGTGACTGCCCATTTCTTCTTGTGTTTTGTCTTGAATACGCTAATGTTGGCAGTTGCTTTTGCGTCCCACTCGAGTGGTTTTTCTGGCTGAGTCCACCTGCTGTTAACGTGCAAAGAGAAGAATGGTGATCAACCTAACATCTTGGGCGAGCACCGAGTATTTTGCAGGATTTCGAACTGTGTTCTTCCTTGAAGCATTTCCAGCAAAGCGTTTAATGTCTCGCTTCAGGTCTGCGGTTCCCAAGAGTTGCGAACGTAGTGCAGTACTGTAGTGGTGGAGTTTCACCACAAAAGCATAGAGGCAATGTCCTCCGAGACGGGCGCAGCTCGATCTGCTGTGGCTCGTTGTGTCTTGAGGATGGGTCGTCGGCAGTTTCGTGGAAATAAATTCCTAATAAGGTTGTCGTTGTGAGCTCAGTCGTTTCCTGTAGAATGACGATCTCATCAACAGCTTCGATTATGTCCTTGACTTCGAGTAGTAGGCTAGCTTTGCTCTCGTTCCTTATTACACTGCTGCAGGACTATTCCGTAAATTTCGAGAAAATCAAGCGGCGCCATACTCGGTCCGCATTAAATGACACACTCGTTTGCTCAAGATCTATGTTCCGTGACGTGATGGTGAATAAAGTATCACACCAGCTGTCTTGAGCATGCGGGATTTTTACGGCCTCGCTTTCTAGAATATCTGCTATACTTGCCGATCTGTCGTACTGCTTCTTGAGGGCGTTCGACCACAATGCCCCCAATCAAAGGAACATATGTGATGGATGCGGCAGCTTCGCCTTCGAGAGCCTGCTCCAGAAATGGGAACTTTCTTGGTGCCTTGAATACATAACATAAAGCGTTGAACTCTCTGAAGCAACTTGAGAAAGATGGAACCTCGAGAAGGGGTAGCCTGAGTGCAACACTGCGTTCCTGCGAAGGCGCGATCCCGTTCGTCGAGGCGCAATTACTGCTACTGTTGCCAAGTACAGTTGGCGTTGCAGCCTTCCTGACAGCTGGCTATGAAAACTGTTTGCTGAGACAATTCTCCTTTCCTAGTCCACTGCTCTCTCAGCGGATGACTGTGCTCGTATGATTCGTATTCGTATCAAGCTCGTATGATTCTGCTTGAAAGTGTCGTTTAAATCTACTATGGCCTTTCACGTTTTTTTCTCATCTGAACGTGAATTAACTGCCTCGATTGCTTCCTATAGCAGATATCATGGTACTGCTTACTGCTCACCAATGTCCTCACCAACAGCAATGACACAGTCCTCAAAACTCTTACAACCCGCCTTGCCGAAGTTCGTCTGGAGTTGGCCAAAGCACTGGGTAGAACGTTCCTGACACTTCGCTCGTAAAAAGGGAAGGCGACTCAGCTTTTACTCATGCTCTTACAGCAATGCGGCTTCAAAATTGCACCTGAAGCAGATTACATGTCCTATGAAAATGCAGAAAATTCCTTTGCGCTGACATTATCTCTGCATAACTCAGAACATCAACAGGCGCAGTGTAATGTAGTGAGATTAAGTGCGACAGAAAATATACCGATCGACGCTACGACGCTAAAATTGGATAATTAAACCTATAATAAATCTCTGTTGGACAAAAACAATCGGCCGCGATACGAAGAGAGTTGCGTAGGAAATAATCTAAATCCCGATGATTCTAATAACCTAGGTGGAGGTAAATAGATTACAAACTATTAAAAGGAAAGAGCTGTTTAAGAGAATAAAAGACAACTGCATCACATCCTCTTCGTTCTTGCTGCACCGATGTCGAGTGTTGACGCCGAACCGTTGCTTATCTGCACGCATATCAGAGTATTTCATCACCACAGCGAGGCTTTCTGCAATCTCAAACAAACGTTGTGAGAAAGAGATATTACTAATAATAACCAAATTCCTTCTACTAGGAATGCATCATTACAAATAAAATTTCTCCCTCTAATTTGATCCACGGTCGTCATAAGAGGATTGCTGTCATCGAGTTACACAGAAATTGTGTAGCAAAGAAGACCAGCAAGGATCCTTCGGCAGCTTCAATTTTCTCACAAAACTGTTCGAGCGATGGTTCAGTTTTTTGTCACTCACGAAAAACGTCCAAGAAACTGCCGGCCAACTTTTCACGTAATCCTGGGAGCCCATGAAGTTTTAAGAAGTAAAATCCGTAACAATCCACAGCGATCTATGAGAAGAACGGTAAAAGCCTATGAATTTTCCACACAGCCGTTCCGAAAGCGTCAAAAAATCGTTAGAGTCTCGTTATTCTATCGGATGCACAAAGCTCACTTCTTGTCAGCTGCTAAATATGAAGACGAATATGATAAACAAGACGCAGACGATACCACGCGTGGTCTCCAATAGGCAATTCATAAAGAAGTGTTCTTCACGGATCAGAAGATTCTCACGGTGGAAAGATCTCAAAACCTGTGTGATGACAAAGTCTTGCTTAGACCTGGCTTAGCGAGTTCAACGGTAGTCAATCCAATTTCTATCATACAAGAATTTGAGCCACCGGAAAAACTCGTTTTTGAGGAGAAACGAGCGAAAATAAACGCAGAGTACTGCCACGAATGAATTTTTTAGGAACTCCTTTTATCGTGAGCGCGCGAACACTTCGGTGACGAGTAATGGCACTTTGAACAAGGCTGGGCACCTGCTCATGCAGCGTCATTACTGTGCACTTGTTTCCGGGACATGGAGCCAAGAACGTTTGTCCCTCATATTCGCCTGATCTCAATCCGATGGATTTTGCTATAGGGCAGATTTCGGAGAGCAAAGATTGCCGATCCCTGCATTTAACGACTGCGTAACTGAAAGAGAGTCTGCTAAGGGCGAGGCGAAACTACCGCATAGTAGTGGCGACCATCGTATGACGTTTGAAAGTCTGCAGTATGGCCAAAGAAGGTCATTTCGCTCTCATTCTCAAGTTGCTCTCTTTTCACTCTCATGTTTATTGTTTTCTCGAAGTCGTGGCTCGAAGGGGCCGGTCAAGTAGATAGCGTAGTCGGCTCGTGAGCGGAAGGTGTGAGGATTGTATTCTCTGTGAAGCATGTCTCTTGCATTTTTTTAGCCTTGAAGAGCATGAAGTACGTCATAACGTTCGTTCAGGACTTGAAAACAGAACATAGGGGTCCGATCAAAGCGTTACGGTGTCCTCGTGATATTTGGACATCCCGTCCAAATATCACAATCCAGTCTGCGACGGTTCTCGTCTAGCGGGTGTCTGCAAAAGGCATTGCAGGGCTGGTACGCCTGATTTTCTACGACTCGGTCTATGGGACGGCGTCTCCGATTTTTGAATGTGGACGAAACTCGCAACTCCGGAGGCCTTCTCTCACAGGCGCGAGTCGCGTCACTCCGACAACATACTCTCGATTCCACGCTGCGCAACGCTGATCGCGTGCTCATCCTGCTTTCGAATGACTCAGGTCTCTGAGGCGTATGTTAGGGCAGGAAGAACGGTAGAGTCGAATAGGTGGGCATGGAGTCGGACGTTCTTCGTGTTCTTCACGACTCCTTCTTGAAAGTTCCCCAAGCTAGTCGTTTCCTCCTATCATGTTCAGCTCCAGAGCTAGATTGGAGCCAAGCAATTATGTCTTCGCCTCCTACTAGGGAAGGGTTTCGACCTCCAATGGAGCTTCATGTGGAGACCAGAGTCATTAAAAGTCACTCAGAATGGTCATTACGAATATGGGTGGCAAAATTGCTAAATGATACTCCTCAGCGAATTGTTACCTGTCGATGTTTAGGGGCTGACTGTGGGGTGGCCGCGCGAAAGAGCTGGCGCGCGAGTGGTGAGGGATGGGAGCTCCATAAGAGCGGTCTGACACTTGCGGGAGTGGCGCAGGTAGTGCTTCGACTCAAATTTACCAAATTTATTACATGCCAGAGCATGTTAACAAAGCATGACAACCGTATGCAAATGTAGAAACTCAACATAGAAGAAAAAAAACTTAGAAAATGACAACGCAACATGTAATGTGAGGGAAAAATAATATTAAGGAGAGAGGCAGAACACCAATAAAAGCTAGAAAGCAAGAAAAGCTATAAAGATGCAGTCGGAACAGCAATGAAGCCATGAAAAGGGCAACGAATGTTGTTTACTCGGGCACATAATCACTAATGATGTTCTTGAATTTGGTGAGACTACCGGGAAGCTGGACTCTTTTGATTAATTTGCCAAACTCTAAAGCAGCACGACACGCAAAAAACTGTCGTCTCAACGTAGATCTTGGTCTAGGGAAACTTAGCTTAAGCCCGTTGTCCCTTGTAGATGAGGGGTTCATTTTAAACAGCCCATCCGAGTTAACTTCCGCTTTACCGTGAATGATTTTATAGATTAGGATCAGGTCGTTCTTCATCCTTCTCCATCTAAGAGATTTAAGACCTAGCTGCTCATTCCCTAACGAGCTCCTGGGAATGTCGTCATAGTTGAATCCCATCGATCGCAAGAACAGCTTCCTAGTAAAGCTGCTTTGTACTTTCTCTAACCTTAAGATTGACTTCTGTTTGTATGGACTATAAACACTTGTTCCATATTCTAGAATTGACCTCACAAAGACTTTATAGACCTTAACAAGCAGTTTGGGAACTTTTGTGCTCAAGGTTTTGAAAAGGAGAAACAGCCTGCGATCGGCTTTGGTGGCTATACTGTTACAGTGATCCTCGAAAGAAAAGGTAGAGTCGATTATAAAACCAAGGTCTTTAATCTTAGTAACTGCTTGTAGTGGAATCCCATCGATGGAGTAGACATGCCTAGGATTGCTCCGTCCTAAATGCAACACCTTAGACTTGGCGACCGAAATAGGTAAGCCCCAATCTTTAGACCAGCTGACTAAGAGATCAATTGCAGATTGTAAGTTATCGTGCGAGTTCGCGCCTAGGCCTGAATAAATTTTAATATCATCCGCAAAACGTTACAGCCAACGGAGGATTCTGCTAGCAGAGATCCAATTTCATAAGAGAAGATGTTGAATAAAACCGGCGAAAGCACACAGCCTGGCGGCACCCCACTGGGAGCAGCGCGACTGGAAGAGTATGAACCGTTGACCCGAACTTGAAATGTGCGGCCACACAGAAAGGCTTGAATCCAACTAACAATTCTAGGGTGGATTCCCACATGTGTCAGTTTCAGTAACAACTTATTATGACAAACTCTATCAAAAGCTTTCTCAAAGTCAAAATATATGACATCCACATTAGTGTTGGAGTCTAAAAGGGATGTCCAATCATTTAATGTTTCAATCATCTGAGTCACGGTGCTTCTGTTACTGCGGAAGCCGTGTTGATGAGGGGAAAGAACGTTGTATTCATCCAAATGTCTGACAACTACTTTTTTGACAATTTTCTCAAATATTCTACAGATAATGGATGTGATACTGACTGGTCTATAGTTAGATGGGTCGGAGAAAGGAGGCTTCTTCTGGATGGGAGTCACGTAAGCGTGTTTCCATCTAGAAGGCACCTCAGACCGGTGAAACATGAGATTGAAAAGGAACTCGAGAGGTGAAACAATATGTGCTGCAATTCGCTTAATGAATTTGAAAGGTATACCATCAGGAGTGATCGCAGAAGAAGATGGCCATCTGTTCAGAATGTTGAGTATATCAAATCTGTTGAAAACTATCGAATCCTGCATAACATTAAAAGTTGGAGTATCCCCCGAGGATAAAAACTTTCCGGAAGGAGTACTAATCCTAAATGATCCCTGGAAAACCTCTGCTAACAAAGAAGCCTTATCATAGTCAGTAACAGCGAATTCTCCACTGGGACTGGTAAGCGTATTGACACCCTTCTTTGCGTTAAGCCTACTGGAAATGAGTTTACACATGGCCTCCCTTTTATTGGACTCGATGATTTTTTTTTCACCGAAAGATTGTACTTGGCCAGCTTTTTTTGTAAACTGAACTGATTCGCGGTTGTAAGCTTCCCAGTCAGCCATCAAGTCTGAGCACATAGCTCGTCTATAAGCCGCAAGCTTTCTTAGAAACAACTTATTTAAGTGGGAAGGAAGATTAACATTACCAGTTGGCGCCTTACGCAACGGAACAAATAGTGTGATGACATGTTGAAGTATAAAGATAAAAGTTTCATACATGTCATTGACATTCTGTGAGCAACCGAAAGATCCAAGTCAGTCGACGTCATCGAGATATCGACCGATGGCGTCGTAATTGGCCGCTTTGAAATCTCTTACTAAGATAGGCTTAGGTTTAGCAGTTTGGCAGTTAAGATTAAAAAGCACGGAACCATGATCACTTGACCCAAGAGAGGCGCTAAGCCTAACATTATGAACCATTTCTAAACTATTGCAGAAAACAAGATCTAGAGCATGGTTACCCTGGTGTTGAAGTTAACCATCTGCTTGTATCCGTGCGATACCGTCATACTACGAAAAGCAACAAATCCAGACGGCAACCTGTTATCATGTCCACTCCATTGAATGTTGGGATAATTAAAGTCGCCCAGAAGCAGACAGGGGTAAGAGCAGGAAGTGAGATCACTTACGCATTTAATCAGCTGTTTATTCTCCTTCGCCATACATTTTGGGCTGCGATAAACCGCTATGATTCTGACAATCATCGCATTGAAATATAGATTGCACGCGATGACCTGATATGAACAATCGATGCTTTCGCTAAAAATGGGATGCGCATGAAGTTCTTGTTTAACAACAATGGCAACACCTCCACCCATTGAATCTTGCCGATCGCATCTAATAACTGAATACGAATCACGCAGGTTACCAAGAATCACCTCAGAGTCGAGCTCAGGCTTAAGCCAAGTTTCCGTCAGAATTATCAGGTGTAGTCCATAGCGCAATATAGCATAGACAACAGCTTCCACGTTTTTAGACCATGACCTAATATTTGCAGGTAAACAGTTGCAGTCCTTCGACTTGCTCCGAGGAAACCTCATTCGTTTCCCTGGCCCCGGGGAGGGGATGAGATAGAAGCAACACCGGATAAGGTCAACGAGGACTGAACAGAGGAACTTCCCCTCGTTTGCACCGGGGCATGACATTTAGGCGTATAACAATTCATATCGACAACCGAGATAGGAGAAATGGAAGACCGGCGACTAATATTATGCGCAGCAGGAGAAACTGCCTGATGTGTAACAGAAGGAGCACCTTGAGATGGCAATTCAGTATGTGGCCTGGGAAGCGGCCAAGATTTGAAGTTGTGCCGGAGAGATGCAGGGAGAGAGGGACGAATAAACGTCCCACGGAAAGGCGATGTTTTTAAAGACGAGCTCTATCCATAACAGCATTGCGGAAGTGACTTGATGGGAGAACCACTTTCAGGATTCTAGGCCGGCGATCAGTGCGTCTGCCCATCCTGTAGACAGAAATGGACCTACATGGAATAGCGAGAAACGAGAACAACCTGGAGATACAATCAAAATCATTATTGACACAATCGATAGACCTAGGACTATTGCATTCAGGAACACCGCTGACAATTAGGGAACGAGATATTTCTTTTCTCTCACAGCAGTCGGTATCAGATAAAGGACTATTATGAGACACTTGTGAGATAGGCTCAAGCGAGAGGCAGTTGGGCGGGTTCGAGAAGGGAATGACATGATTGGAGAGCGCCTCAATGACTAGAAGAAAACACCGCTAGAAGAAAAACTTCTGAGCCGAGTGTTTTCTTCCCTAAGAAACCGCAGCTCATTATAGAGTTTCTCATTTTCGTCCGACAGCGCGTTGAACCTTTCCTTGTAGAATGGGAGGCACTCGGCGATAGTCTTGATGTATGAGGGTGCATCGGCATCGTCCGTGAGTTCTTCAAGCGCTCAAGACAGTTCCTCTTCATAACCTCTAGAGGGCGGCGAATCAGCACAGACCAGACTGCGCTTGCGGCCTCTAAACTTGGTAACGGAAATATCAGTCGATGACATAATGATCAAAAGGGCGACCTGTAGGAGTGGCAAATACAAAATCCTTATAGCCCTTGCCACCAAGCGTATAGTGAAGAGTTGACTGCTTGAACTTTTCGAGTGAATGATGAGTGGAACAGATGGAAGTTGACGGTGGCGACTCGACAGCAGGGGATCGCCCGGTGGTGATCAATGATCGAAGAATCGATAGAGTGAATGCACGAGCCGGATGAGAGACTTGATGAGCTTCACAGCAACCGTCGAGTAGAATAGAGGCCCGCTGAGCAGACTGGGATTAGCAGTGGATGCAGAGTAGTCGCAGCAAAACGGTCCTTGAATGAGTAGAAGATGGCGATTGATTAACAGTCGGTGTACCTCGGGGTGCAGGACGTGAGCGCAACGCCCGAGCCGCCGCACGCGGTCAGCGCACAGGCCGGAATGAGCACAGGCCGGAATGAGCGCACAGGCCGGAATGAGCGCACAGGCCGGAATGGCTCGCAAAAGATGTGATGTGCAAAAGACACCATAGCCATGAGAACCGAACCAACAGCATACATCTGGCTCGTCAGATGTAAGGCCGTTGGTTCGGTTCTCATGGCTGTGGTGTCTTTTGCACATCATGATTTATCTTCGAAATGACCTTTTATTCCGAATTATGACTCTAATATATTTGGTCTTCCGAGAAAAATAGAAAGCATTCCGCAGCGGGTTTACTTTGAAGCTCCAAACTTTGTTGTCAAAGCATGACCTAGAGGGGCAACCTGTATGACAATTGTATGACACTTTCACAGCTCCGGCAGAGGTCGAGGAGTGGTCGCAGTGGTACCTCAGTGGTACCTAATTGGCTGAAATTTTAAAATCGGATGTCAATTCCGTTATTAGCACCTCACGTAACCCCTTGGGCGAAGTTTGGGTGAAAAAATCTGCGACCACTCCTCGATCTCTGCAGTTGCGATCGTACAACAGTGTCAGGCAACCGGCTGAAGGCTCTGTCGCCGATTTACCTGAATGTTTGTGCTCCTAGGTTTTCAAACTTTTTGGATTACTCACGGTATAAAGCAGGTTACATTGATGAACGAAATGTGCAGTATGTGAAGAAGGTGTGTGCTTCAAACATCTTTGCTTTGTTTCATGAATGGTGAAGTTGTTAGAAACATCTCTAATTGTTCAATATAAGATATTTACTCCATTTGTGCAAAATAGTAAATAAAAGAAAAGTGAAGTAAAATCGGAATAGAATGTCATTTCGAAGACAAATCATGATGTTCAGAAAAGGCACCAGCCATGAGGACCGAACCGACAATCTCACGCTTTTTGAGGCGGAGCACTATGTACCCACCGACTCAAATTGTAGACCAGTCTTACGGAGCCCTAATCCCTCTCGCTTTCGCGCCAGCTCTTTCGCGCGGCCAGCCCACAGTCAACCCCTAAATATCGACAGGTCACAATTCGCTGAGGAGTTTCATTTTGCAATTTTGATACCCATATTCGTAATAAGCATTCCGAACTCTTTCCAGTGATCCTAGTCTCCACCTGAAACTCCGTGAGAGGTCGAAATCCTTCCCTAGTTAGACACACGTAGCTGGAGCGTTGGTTGAAGTTCGCTCCTTTGAGCGCGAATTCGGCATCAGGTGCAGGTACGCTCCAGCATCGTCTCCATAACCTTGAGCTACAACGCTTCCCTAGACACGATCGAAGTCTTGTTTCACAGCAGAACATCTCGAATCCAAGGGTCTTAGTTCGCATTCCGGCAAGGCCAGCTGTCTTCAATCCCTCCTATGTCGGCGATGTATAACCAAGCAGCACGAGTGGTATTGTATGTAAAATAGCAAAATTACAAGCTTGGATAGGGTGAGTAGAGGCATGATGGAGTCTATCATAAAGTGAGATTATACAAATATTCGAATATTCAACTATTCTATATTCGAAGCCGTCGAGTAGTCGAATAAACGAATAATTCGAATATTGGACTTTCTCTAATAGTCAATGAATATCCTGCTATGTTAAGCAAGAACCGACGTTTGTCTGTTAGTGTGTTTGTTTGTTTGCACAGGAGTGCTGGAAGAAAGTTTGGGGATGGGAGAAGGGTTGTAGTTGTGCTACGTGCCTGGAGATGCGTGGAAACCCTTAAGTTTATTGGTTTGGTGACCTCGGCACCGTTTTACGATGGGGGCAGTCCTCCTTAGGAGACCTCAGTACTATTAGCACAGAGTCGGCCGACAGGCCGCTGAACGGCTGGTTCGATTGTAATCGAATATCCATTCGGATTTATTTGACTCAGACACAGGTATAACATCGATGTGGGGAAACACCATATGGTCAAAGCTACCCAAGTGTTTGCAACATGCAATGTAATGTGTTCAGGCCGTGATAAGGGATAGAGATTAAAGGTTGGCGTTAAACAGTTCCTGATTGAGATGCTTCAGGCATTCCACTCGTAAAGGCACAATGGAGAGATTGAATGCATATTTGGCCTATGCAAAGATATTCGTTGGTCAGCAAATGTTGAAGTTAGTGTATCACCAATCCGAAACAAATCTTATGCCAATTCGTTAACCCTAGGAGGGTTTGGTTGACCAGCAGGGTGTGTCCTTACAAAATACCTCGATTCGGTTGGGACGCGATAACAGGTGCTCCATCTGACTGCACAGATGGTCGCCCATCGGGTTCGGCGAATTGGTAGCGTCACGACTGAATTCATAAAAAGAAGAGGGAAAAACGGTATACGAGCGGTCATGCCAAGTCTCACGAACAGCAGGAGAGATGCAGTTCCGCTTATCTACCCTACCGTCTCTACGCCTGTCCATAATCGCACAGCAGAGGAAGTAATCAATCCATGTTGCTCTACTGTTTAGGCTCCTTTAAGCCACTCAAACAAACAGCAAGCAAACAGTGACTGCTACTGGTTTTGTGCTAAGAATGTTGATGCTCTTTTCTCTTCTTCTGTGGATACTGTACATGGCTGCACTCCTTTGTTGACCCTGAGAAGAAGAAAGTCGGAGACATCACCGTGGAAAGTTCGCTCTCTTTTAGCGTGCTCTTTGTTAAACATGGTAAAATGTCATCCACCGGCAACGGTTTGCTATCTCACATATTATTCTTCACACCCTCCTACTGTTAGCTCTTGTCTTCTTCAGAAAGAAGTTTGGGATCGAGATGCACAACGTTGGTCGCGCCTAGCAATGGCCTGGTCGTCTATTCTGAAGGAATCGTCGTGTTCCCAGAGGTGCGATCATCTTCTTACCTATAACGTTAAACGTATTGTGATGGATTCTTGAATGTGCTTTACACATATCATGCGTCTTCCCTTTCACACTTCTACCTTGAAAATGCCTTCACATTAGTAACATTCAGCGATTAGGACTAATCTTTTAGGGAACGACAGCCACTTTGCTATGTAGTCTGGGATACCCCAGCAGCGGAGCGTCAAGAGCTGTATGTCAGAATGGAACTTGGACGCCAACTACCCTTGGGCAGTGCTCTGTGGCTCAAACCGGTGAAACTCGTTTGAAAAAGAGGATGAACCCCTTAGCAAAGAGAAAGTTTCAGCACAACCTCAGTGTACGACGGCGGCTTCACCAGTTCTCAACGGAGCCATTAGATATAGCAACGTACTTGTCATTGCTGCTCACAATAAGAACTGATTTCAACACAGAAGCTTTCCAGGGACAACCTTTCGGACCTTGGCCAGTGGGATCGTCCGCATCACTTTCGTGTAACTTCGGGCTCATTCCCTCAGGTACCAATGCTTTTATTGGTTTGGCTAGTTATAGTATTTATCGGTGAGCGAGTCAGATTTAGACATGCACCTGTCCTACTGTAGCCCAGTAGTCCAATGTTGATTTGGTCTTCCTTTACTACAGAATATAGGGAAAGTTGCCGATGTTATTTTAACGCGCAGAATTTTCACCAAATAGCTATCCATAAATCTGTCGGATTTCTTCAATGAGATACTGACAATGCCCGTGAGAGGAACTTGTGGTGTCATTTGCCAGATCGTGCAGCAGGTCAGGCTTTTTGAACTACGGAGCTCTCGAAGAATTCAACGTGCTGCTTTTCGAGCACGAAGATCTGAGGGAGCTCGAATTGGAAGAAGATGTCTGTCAAACTTAAAATTTGGGAGTGTTCTACGATGTCGCATGCAGCGGTGTTAACGATGGTGCAGTATTTTACTCGGCTAATGACAACACTTGCATATGTTCCTGTAATTCTTTCAAAATTCGCTCATGCTATATATGCTATGTACTTTTGCTCACGTTTGCATAATTCGAAAAAGGTTAAGGATCACGCTTTTGTTAACAAAACCAGGAAACTTCCATACGAATAAGCATTATATATTAGAATAAGTCTTCTATATATTAGCATTATATATTAGAATAATTCTGTACTCTTGCCCAAGGAGTCAAGTGTGGGCGCGAGCGGTAACATCGATGGAGTTTCCAATCTCTGTCGGAGTGTACCAGGGATCCGCGCTATCCCACTGCTCTTCGTGGTCGTCATGGATGCAATCTCACGAGATCTCCAAATTTCGGCACCTTAGACGCTGCCGTATGCTGACGACATCAAGCTTGCATGTGAAGACAAAACCGAACTCGAGCGACAGGCACAGGCGTGGTGCGATCGCTTGGCATTGTTGGGTCTCAAGCTAAACGTCAAAAAGACAGAGTACTTGACGACTGATGTGAATGAGCACGGATCTATTAAGATCAATGGTACTGAGCTTTCACGAGTTACATTTTTCAAGTATCTCGGATCAACGATCACGTCCGATGGCAGCCTAAAGTTGGAGGTGAACGCACGTGTGAGTGCAGCCTGGTCCAAATGGCACTCATTGACTGAGGTGCTCTGCGACAAGACAACACCTGAGCGCCTCAAATCGAAGGTGTATAGAACAGTCGTTTCCCCAGTAGCGACGTACGGTGCTGAGTGCTGGCCCGTGACTAAGGAAATTGAGATCCGCCTCTGTAATGGAAATGCAAATGCTACGGTGAACGGACTGTGTTCGCAACGACACCATACGACAAAGGATCGGTGTCGCCCCGATAGCCGACGAGCTCCGCGAAGCTCGTCTGCGATGGTACGGTCACGTCCTTCGCGCTTACGACGACACCGTCCGTAAGATTGTCCTGAACCTTGAAGTCCCAGAGGACGTCCGAAGCAACGTTGGCTAGATACGTTGCACATGAACTTAAAGATAGCTGGTGTGCACCCTGAACAAGCATTTGATCGGGAGAACTGGCGTCACCACACCAGAAGAGCGGACCCGCTGTCAAGCGGCACAGACGCTAATGAAAATGATGATGTTGATTAAAATGAGTCTTCCATACAATCAAATATAGAAGCATTTTCTGCCGACTGCAACGGAAAAATAACAAAAAACAATTCTAAGCGTTCAGGGCCCACGGTCAGCACATGCTCAGGGAATGGCCAATGGCTGCCTGCAGTTCTTGGCCCATGTCCATCCAGCAGATCTACAGGAACGAAGCAGTGCCCTGTTAATCCAGCGAGACAAGGCGGAACAGTGTGTTCTACATGTTGTTGCGGAACTGTTCTGCTCTCTAATTCTGCACTTGTCTGATACAGATAACCTACAGCAGTCCGGAACCTTATAGTCAAGGGACAACTGCAACCTTGACTTGCACCTTGGGCTTCACTGTGTCAGGATCATCATATGCCACCTGCTTGGCGGGAACATGGAATCCAGGTATGCTTCTTCTCCTTCAGTTTGGTTTAGGAATAAACCTCTAAGATTTTATCTCTGGCCTACGTAGCACAAGGATGGCTCCGTGATCGCATTCGCTTGACGGACGCGAACGTCGTTAACGAACGACGCCTACACTTCGCTGCTTAAAGCTGCGACTGCTGAATTCCTAAAGATGTGCACGTTTATGCAAGAGGGAGGGGAGCAAGCGATGAAGACACTTGACCAATTGCTTTTGGGATCTCTGACAATTTGGCTGTCCGTGTTCCTTTCCACAATAGCGACTTAGTGCGTGAAGTGCCAAAGCGACGACCACTTGTCTGAGCAAAGCGCCCGTGCGAAAGCTGAACTAAACTAGTTCCTTCTTTTTCATTCTTTTTCAATCAACTAAACTCTTACAAGGTTTTACTCTGGTAGGACTTCTTGACGAGTCACCACTGGCGCAACGCTTCTAGGTCAGTTTTCTGCAAAGCTTGAGCGGGCTAGGTGTTCATTACACCGCTTTCACAGAACGAGACGCGAAGATCGCATCGTCCCTACAGAGCCGTCAACCTTCTTAACAAAACTTTAAAAATATATTAGCACTAGCAACACCTCAAATATTTCCGGAAATCCTTGCTAAACATTTCATGTTACATCAACACCCTTGTTTAAAGGCAGTACTTCGAATATATTGAGAAAACCCTTAAATCTATCGTTTGGTTTTTGCGATTTCCCTAAGTTAACATATACGAATTTCTAGATCTCGGCAAGTGCCTATTGGGATCTCTGCAACATCGGCCAATCTCGCCAATAGTAGCACAACAAAACGCCGTTGAAATCGAGGAACTCTGTGCAGCTCCGTTGGCCTCGCCATACGGAGAGGTAGGGAACCCTATGCGCTCTCGTTTCTCCGTTTAACTCCAACGCATTTAGATCACCTTCTCGAAGCCATCGAACATGAGCGGTTTCGCTCCCGGAACGACGGCCGCTTTGCGATGCACCTTTGGCAGATGGATTACGGGCCCCTCGTTCGCTACCTGCTCCCACGGAGTGTTCCGCCCGATGCTTGGCAAGTGCACGGATGGCAGAGAGAGCACCCTGCCAGGCGTCTGCCTTCCACTCACCCCACCCACCAACGGAAGGATACTGTTCTCCTTCCCTTTTTCTTCAGATATTGCATGTTACGGTCACTCTCGTTCAGATCACCTACATCCAAGCTGGACGGCAAGATGACTTTGAGATGGGCACAACAGCCCTGCTGTACTGTTTGGGAGCGCATGCAGTGACAGGACAGGCCACGTTGGTTTGCTCCAGAGAAGGGTGGCAGCCTTCCAGCGGTCTCGGGCAGTGCGATCCAACAGAGCGACAACACTAGTCAAACCGCATGCTGTTCATATACGGTGTCTGTAAAAAGTGTTGCTACAACGCAGATTCAATATCCTTGTCTTTCTCGTCATGAAATGTCACTCATGTTGGTTCAGTATGGTGTGTCTTCCTCAGCACTGCAGTTGATTCCGACAACGAGCCGAAACAACGAACACTCCTGCGGCCCTGTTCAGGAACGCTCCCGGGGACGCAAACCACTTCCCACTGACCGCTGTTTCTACTTTTGCCCAGCTTTGACATTGGAACGTTGACCAGGCTGGCGCGCACAACTCGAGCGCTCTGAAGTAAATGGTCGGCTGAGTGTGAATGTAGTACAGATTGCCCCTTCAATCCTTATGAACACGTTCTTTGCTAGATTCAGCTATAGTCCTAGCATTGCAACGTATAAGGTAGGGCATTTCGTAGGGCATTTCGTCCGATCGGTGGCGGCGAGCGGTCGGCTATTACGCCCTCTGTTCTCATCCTGCTTCTGGTAACGATTTTTATTGATTGTGCCCTCGATTAACCGTTATGGCTCGTCAAAGTCGCAAGGGTGTCCATAGTCAGGCTGCTGATCTCCAACCCAATCATTCTGCCAACGCTAGCAGAAACATGTTGGAGACTGACGAGGATGATGAGATAGAACACTCAAATTTGCATCCATGGAGTATCTCGATCTCATCATTTCGAAAAACAAGGACCCTAAAATCAGTAAAATGCTTCAGGTACTCAAAGTAAAAATCCCTGGTGACATAACGAGTGCCATAGAAGCAGATAAGAGAGGCCGCAGTCTAGTCATCGCAGGACTGCCAGAGTCAGCTGAGTCTGTGAAACCATCGCTAAGGCAAAAAGAGCTTGAAGAGAAAGTTGAAGGTATTTTGGATGTCTTGAAAGTAGAGTGTCGTCCCGTTGAGCTATACAGAATGGGTAAGTTGGATACTGCTCGCCCTAGGCTAGTTAAGCTTGTGTTACCATCTAAAGCCCACTGGTTAACTGCCCTGTCGAACGCTCGATTGCTCCGTTCCTCTGAGTTCAGAGACGTATTTCTACGTAGGAGCATGACCCCAGAGGAACGCAGAAAGGAATTCGAGCTTCGGCAGGAAGCTCGAAACCGTAATAGCAAGGCGAAGTGTAAAGAATGGGTTGTATATCGAGGTGTCTTAACAAATGTGAAGGACTTGAGATCCAACCCTTATCAGGGAAACGGGTATTCTGTCCTGGCGCCGCAACGGGCTTAAACTGTTTTTTATTTAATGCTAGAAGTATCGTGAACAAGCTTCATCATCTCCACCATTTTCTTGTGACCAATGATCCGGACCTTGTTTTTATAACTGAAACATGGCTTTCCAACAATGTTAGCGATAAAGAAATTCTCGCTGGGTTTCCTTTCGTTATCTTCAGACATGACCGAAAAGCTGGTAAAGGAGGTGGCGTTTGTTGTTTGTGTAAGGAAACGCTTTGCATGAGACAAACATTTTTCGGTTCTGAATCAAGCTCCGATTTTCTGTGCTTGGATCTTCTAAGTCCTGATGTTACTTGCACAACGAGATACATCGTGATATACAGACCGCCAAGCTCTTCTACATATGACGGCGATGAGATCCTAGGGACGCTGGCCAACATGTGCTCAGCCAAATCTCAACTAATTTTAATGGGCGATTTTAATTTGGATTGTGATTGGAATAGAAAGCGGCCTCGAAACTCCACATCTTTAAAATTTCTCAGATTTTTTAATGATTGCAATCTGGTCCAAAATGTATCTGAGCCCACTCGCGGAGATGCCACCTTAGATTTGATTTTGACATCACAACAGTTCATAACGTATGTGCACTATCTACCTCCGTTTCATACATCAGACCACAGGATACTTGAATTTTATTGTGATTCTAAAGCAGAGCGTCCTCTATTTTTACCTTTGCCTAACTTTTTTAGGGCGAACTATGCGGCTATGAATCAATACCTTGCTAGCATTAACTGGTGGTCGGTTTTTCAAAACTTTCAATCAGCGGATGACATGTACATGAAATTCTGCTCAGTGATGTATAATGGCTTTAGTAACTTTGTTCCTCTTAGCTTTCGAAAGGTCAAAACAGTAAAGTATCCGGTCCATATACAAAACCTTTTGAAGCAGAAGGCTAGACTTTCTTTTTCCCCATCTAGTCCTATCTATAAGAAGGTGTGCTCTGATATCAATCTACATCTCAAAAAGTTTCTTGCAAACTACGAAAGAAGGGTGGGTAGAGCTTCTGCAACAAAACAGTTGTTTGATTACATCCGTTGTAAAATCAAGGGTAGCGTGAGTCATCCCACTTTAGAGGATGATTGCGGTAATACGTATATAACTGACTACCAGAAAGCAGAATCGCTTGAAGCCTATTTTTCCAGTGTTTTTTCCATTGGCAATGATGAATCGGCTCCACAAATGTTTCATAATGAACGCTCTTTTCAACGTCTCTGCAATGTCACTTTTACAGAAGAAGACGTGTTTAAGCATTTGAAAGCCTTAAAAGACTCTGCCTCAACGCCTTTTGATGGAATACCGCAGATAGTTTTTAAAAAATGCGCCCGGCAGCTTTGCAAGCCCTTGACAATGATTTTCAATATATCCCTTATGCTGGAGACTGTTCCTTCTATGTGGAAAGAAGCACTTATCACTCCCATTCCAAAAGGTTCTAGGTCGAGTCTTTTGACAAATTATAGGCCGATCAGTATTACTCCAACGCCAATGAAAATATTGGAAAAAATTATACGTGAGAAACTTGTGTGCTGGCTGGAAAAAAACGCAACATCTTGCCACCTGAGCAGCATGGCTTCCTCAAGGGTGCGTCTACTACAACTCAACTTCTTGATAGCACTTTTGACTGGGGTTCTGCGCTAAATGATAATCTTTCCGTGGATATCATATATTTTGATTTATCAAAAGCTTTCGATAGAGTTAATCACTCTAAGCTTTTGATGAGGTTAAATCAAGTCGGCATTGATGGCGCACTTCTGAATTGGTTCGCCTCCTATCTGTCAGATCGCCACATGTGGGTAAGAGTAAAAAATAGTTTTTCGAGCCGTTATCCTTGTCCGAGTGGTGTGCCTCAGGGTGGGGTTCTATCACCTCTCCTCTTTATCATCTACTGTTTCGACCTACCCGACAAACTGAGAACTCACACCTCGATAAGGATTCAGCTTTATGCCGATGATATAAAGGTATATGGTATCTACGGAAGGGAGAACAAGAGTGAAATCCATAATGCCCTAATGGAGTCCATACACAGATTAATGGAGTGGACTAAATTCTGGAATCTCCCCGTTAATCTGTCAAAATCATACGTTTTGCACATAGGGTGTGATCAGTCGCCGCAGTACAAATACTCTGACATTGCTATCAAGAGTTGCAGTGAAGTACGAGACCTAGGTGTTGAATATAAGAGTCCATTTGATTTCCGGTCACATATCAATAGCATCGTTCGTAAGGCCTTTAGTAGTATTTTTTTATCTTTCGAAACGTACACTCCAATGATGAAAGGATCTTTTTAAGACTATATCAGGCTTATGTGCTCCCACAACTGGAGTACTGCTGTCAGGTTTGGAGCCCTCATGGAAATAGAAAACTTCAAAGGCAGATCGAAAAGGTTCAACAAACTTTCACCCGAATTCTGATGCATAGAACATACAACTTGAATGGTCATAGCCCTTACCCAACTATGCGACTAGATTGAGAATGTTTGGACTAAAAAGCCTTTTGTATAGGAGAGTGCAACATGATATAGTCCTTTGTTTTCGCATCTTACGCATGGAAGTAAAGATCAAAACCAGCAAGTATTGGGTGTTTAGACCCACATGCGGTCGGACAAGGAGTTTTGTAATTGACCACAGACCTCTTAAAAATAAGTGTTGGTTCAAAATTCATAACTCGTTTTTCTATCGAACTGCGCGCTGGTTGCAAATGTTGCCTAATGATGTGCTGATGTCTCCGAGTCTCTCGATATTTAAAAGCAGACTGAAAACAATTAATATCCTTTCTTTATTGAATATCGAAGACTTTTAGATTTTTTAAAGGATTTCAGCATTTTTTACAGTCTCGATCGACGTGTCTTATGGCTATACCATACTGTGGGTTCAGTTTTTCTTGACCAAAAATTTACAGTTTTTCCTACTTCTGAGCTGCCAGTTGGCTAATGCTGACTAGCCTACTCTTTCTCTGTTACAGTGCTTTTTTGGCAAAAAATGAGGAAAGTTGTCTTGGTTTCATTTCTTAATATTCCTGAGTATTTAACAGAGCTACGATTCAGGCTGTGGCGGTCAGGCTGTGGCAGTCAGTGTTTGGTGTCAATGTATCTGAATTGCTCAGGGATGGCTGAGATTCTTAGGGCAAAACTTTTGAAAGCCTATTACTACAGATCTCTTTATCATTATAGCTTGATAGTCATGATTATACTCGTATTTATTATTCTTCCGTTTTGATTCATGTTGAATTGCTATATTGTGTGCTATCGGCTAGACGATGATTGTTTTTCTGTCATTAAGAAGTTGAATTTTCTTCTTCATATGCTCTGTATTTCTTGGTGCCCACTCTCCGTATTTTTGTTTTGTAGGGGCTGAGAGAATGATGGTGATACCGTCGATGAATTAGCGCGTTGTGAATTGCCAGGGTTGGGTTATTAACCACCTATTGGTTTTCATATTTCACTACGTTTTCCCATCAGGCTCCTTGCTGTGATTCTAATACTATGGAGGTCAGGAGCACCATCACTTTGAAATGGCTTATTTATTGCCAAATCTTCATGTGCCTCAGGATCACTATCACAATAATACTACCAGTTCTGACAGCTTGTTACATGCATCAGGCAAAAGTGCTGTTTCTCATACAAATACAACTGGCCTATGGATAGTCATCTTCGTAGGCACTATATAGCACTTATTACTGTTGCTTTTTTCTTATTGAGGTGCATAATGACACCATAGTATACCATGGGCAAGCTCGTCTGGTTTTCTGTAGTGATCATGTTACTTGTGGGTTGGCTGTCCTACCCTTCTCTGGTTATTTTCTCCTTCATAGATGCGCAGGTTCATAGATGGTGGGCCTTTCCTCAATGTTCTCGATAGCTTTTTTAACTGATTGTAAGTTGTGTTTTGAGTTTTTCTTCCTATTCATGTTCTTTCCGGGAAATTTGTTCGTGGCCTGTTCTCGATCATTAGTGGCACATCCCTATGGATGTATTAATAAATAAATAAATAAATAAATAAGGTGCCCGCAGTCACCTCGATGCACCGTGCGATGGATGATTTTAGGCATTTTTTAGTCAATTGCGGAATTTGACGCCCAAAAAAGCTAAAGATCAAGGGCATCAAGGTATGTTACGGTGATTGTAGTGATCTGTGTCTGCACAACGGCCGAGAAACTACACATAAATTGCCAACACGCCGTAGTCCTACTTTATTAGATGAGCGCTTTCGAGGCGACCAAGGAACAACGAAGAACTCGCTGCTGAAGAAGGCAAACCTTGAGCATAGGGTCTACCTTTCTTCTCTTCTATAACATCTAGAAAATTCACTGAAAATGTTTAAAATGAAGACATTGTCCTTCAATGTACAGCTCACGGTAGGACTGCATGTTGCAAGCACCCCAGTTCTATTCCGTTGGGATGGGAAGCCGCAGTGAGAAAAATACGGAAGAGCAATCGTCGTCACAACCGTACACACCCCTAACATGCAATTGCCCCGATGTATCTTATCACAGCCATTTTTCTCACCATCGAAGTATCAGTTCATTCCCTCCTATATAAGCGAGAGACTGGGGTACACTCGGCCATAACAATCTACTCGTGTTATTCGTCTCTGAAGATGCACCGATCCTTCTACTCGTCTGCGAGTTCGCGATATGGTACCCCCGTCTTTTCTTCCTTACCATCGCGAATCAACGGGCGCCTTTGCTTCAGGGCGCTCCAGCGGGCAGATCGAGCTGACCGCTAAGGAAGCGGTCATACTGGCTGCAATGTGTGGATTCGCTGCCTTCAATCTCCACAACGCAGACTCGAGGGTACGTGAGTACTTCACCAGTGTAGGTGCAGCCAAATCATTGCTTATGCAATTCAGACGATTCTTCATGTGTTCACCCTTGTGCCGGGAATTCTATTCACCTTTAGAATAGTCGCCATCAACAACGATAAAAGCACCCTCAGCATCGTGAGTTGACACACTATTACTCTGAAGATTTCGGCGAGACTGCATGGCTTCAGTCGGCTGTTGCACTGTTCTGGATGTACTACGGAATGGGTCTCATTTGCGAGGTTCTTCTCGGATCGGATGAAAGGTTCGTCGATAGAGATCCTATTACGGAAGATTCGGAGGAAGTCTATGGTTTTAGCTATGCAGCAGTGCAGCTCGTGCTCGTCGGGGCGCTGGGAGTTACGGCTTACCGTGGAACACCCAAGGATCGAGGGTTGGACACAGACGATTTCCGCACAATCGTTAGTGGTTCCTGCAGCCTCATACAACAGAAGACGCAGCAGTCGCAGGTGCTTCGTTAATATTTGAGTACTTGTCACCACACTGTAGCAGGACGGCTCGCTGCGCTTCCTAGATGAGGTCTGATCCAGTTTCAGAAAACAAGCGGGGGGCGCAATGATACCATGGGGGGGCAGCCCATGGGCTTCGACCGACTTAAGCGTAGCAGTCGGATATGGCGACGTGGAATTTCCCACGTTGTACGCAAACTGACGCGTACATACGTGTAATGTAAGTTGCAGCGAAAGCGGCCTAGGTCAAACGGATAAAAACTTGTTCAAATGTGGGCTGGCCCCCTCACAGTACCATTGCACCCAAGCAGGGCCCAATGCGGCTATGGGGGTGAGCGAGGAGGTTACCTTGCGCTCAGTAGTTATTCGCTTTGGTAAGAAGACACATGAATTCCAATAACATCAGGGCCGGATTCGTCAACAATTAAACCGGCGTGTTAAGGGAGAATAAGGGGTAGAGATGAACGCTTCCTTGGGGTATCTCTACCTCGTATAACGCGGAATTAATCGTTGATGAATCCGGCTCCATGTGCCCCTGATCAGTTCCTCACAGAAGAGCAAAGATCCATCAACGATACCGCCGACATCATCTTACGGCAGGTTCTGGTTCTGCTATCTTTGAACCCAAGGAGCTGCGAACCCTTAAGGCCCCCACAGAGTTCTGCGGCAGCGCCGCGGCCCTATGCTTAACCATAGGGCAGAGACGCAGAGCTCGCCGCCGGCGGCGTTCCTGCCCTATCCTTAACCATGGCGGCGAGCGGCGTTGCCGCAGAACTCTGTGGGGGCCTTTAAGGGACGTTCAGAGCTTCATCGCAGCGCGGCGTGACGTCACGATAATCCCCCACATCGATCAAACGCGCTGCCCATCTATGTAAGCACTTACCACTTATCGCGGCGCACCGCGATGCTTTTCTAAAAAAAAAACGGCCCTCGGGCCTATGGGCTATGTCATACCACCGCTCAGCCCGAGCGAAGCCTAATGATAAGCTCCCATATCGATGGCGCAAAGTGTCGATATGGGAGCCTTCATTAGGCTTCGCTCGGGGTGAGCGATGGTATGACATAGGCCTATGATATGTCACCGCTCACTCCGAGCGATGCCTTATGATATGCTCCCATGACGATCGCTCTACGCAAAGCGATCGAATGGTACTCGCTTGCACGAAATAAAAGGACTGGGCCCATCTCGGTAGGAGGTCACCTTTTAAGTGAGCACTCTAGGCACTTCTCAGTGTTACGCGAAGTTAATACTTTTACACAGGCCTGTGTGTTCTACCTCAGTGGTGAACTGAGCTAGGCCACTTTTGATGTAACTTGACACCTTCAAGGCGAATAGCCACGCATGGTTACTACAGGGTGATCCTCCTCCTCCGAACCGCTTTGCTCCGAGGGTTGGACCTGGATGAGCGACGCTGCCCCAAAGGAAGGAGCAAGGTGTTCGATTCATGTCCATGTGAAATTTTGATGAGAAAAGGGGCACCCACCATCGAGACTTTGCATTCCTCTTTAGCGCCTCATGTAGCGAGACAGAACATAGCCTAGCGGCCGCCGAACGTCTGGGAGGGGGCTTCGCCCCTAAGCGCCGAGAAGAGAACACTCCGACCGTCTTCTTTTCTTCTTAAGGCCTTATTCCAAGGAAGAACTGGCTTTACTATATAGAGTAGCAAGCGGCATATGGTAGGGCAGCATCTTCATAACTGTTCCGATGATGCCTGTCCACCCTCTATCGCATGTACGCGATTTATTCTCCGAACTGCTCGTTCTCTACTTGGCGAGAAATAGATCGTGAGAGCCCTAATCCGAAGATCTCATTCTCCAGAATCATAAATAAAATTAATCGATATTGGTCCACACATCGATATTGTTTACTGTCAAAAAACAGTAAAATTCCTCCGAATCCTGTAGTAGTCATTCAAGTGAGTCAAGCATGCGCATGTTCGTTTCATGGAGCCTTTAAAAGCTTATCCGAAAATCCAACGCATGTTGCACAGTCTGATCTGTGGTACGTCTTTTGGATCTGAACGCAGGTTGTACGACGTTCTTGTCACATCTCGCATGTTGCATAATGTCTGTAGCACAGTCGCTGAGTACGACAGACGTGACGCAACGCATGCGGGACTTCTTCTGTATCTCGACTCACGTTGGACGGTACTAAGAGAAAGCACTGGTTCCTCATACTGCTCCCCCACCCTTATTGGTTCCTCTTCACTGGTTCACCATCGTTGTCCCCCTTCACTGGCGCTCCTTGCTGGTTCCCCTTACTCTACTGAATCCCTACGCACACTGGACGTCTTCCCGCCTGCTGAATCCCGACCTACATTGGACGACGTTTGCGGCACATATTCCGAATCCCGGCGCTCAGCGCATGACCCCTATCCACACCCTGACGCGTTGTCCGCTTAACACATCGTAAACTGGGTGATCCGCGGCCAAGTTATGACTTCGCCAGCAATCACCCATGGTCAACCTCAAAGAATGCACGAATTTTTCAATGTTATCAGGAATGAGGATAGGCTTCTTCTCTAAACTTGCACAAATCTGACTAAGACCATTAAAAAGAAACAAATCAAAATAAGGAAGGACTTCGACCTGGTCTTGAGGTGTGCAAAGCTGCGCGTCCAATTGGCTGCGCTGCGTACATATGTCAACCTTCTCAACACAACTAAGACCTTGGGCCGAAGCTGTTCCATGTGAACTACAATTGTCTGTTACGCTTCACTCCTGCATTTGAAGGTAAAGAAGCGACGATTTCGACAAAAGACGATCAAAGACTGAAGAAGTGTCGGTTGTTACATACTCGAAGGAAGCTCACCTCCTCTTTGGCTGCTACTCTCTCCATCTTTCTTTCGCTTATCCTTCCTCTATCCCATTTGTGAACCACCTAGAGGCAATCTAGTTCACAACTGCTCCAAATGAGATAGTCAGGTCTAACACGCTCTCAGTTAGCTTAACTCTTGATTCTGTGAGAAGCGCTTCGGACAAATGCCGTTGAGTTGTCACTTTTCTTTACAGTCAATGAAGATAAATATTTACTCAGTTGATGAATCTGCGCAGACTTACATACAGTTAGTGTCCTGATGTATGGAGTTCAAGAAGAAATGACAGTCCATCGAGAAGCGACGTCTCCAACGCCTTCAAAGATGCATGAATTCGGCACCTCGTTCCCTCTAGTCTTTGCAGCTCTGATCGGCAGTTCGAATGTTGCCAAGTGCCAGTGTTTAGTAACGGACGCCATTTCAAGATTGTGGACAAACGCGTTGGCGGCGCCCTCACCCGTAGAATGTGTAACCTAAAGGACCGCTCAAAGTCCGACATTCTCAGTGGCTTAAGCGTTGCAAGATATAGCATAGAGGTAGGTTGAGAGATGGACCTGTAGTTTTCACCTTGAAGCACCAATCCCTATGAAACATCAGGAATGTCATTCCCCATTGTGGCACCCAGTATAGAACGCAAGCGTCTCTAACTTGAAGAAAACAATTTTTTAGTGCACTGAAGGCTGAGACTGCTATATGAATTCGTCTATCTCGTCGCGATTTTCATTTTATTGATAGTGCAAATGCTGGGCAGCAAGGTGAAGTGTGCTTTTACGGCTAATCATATCGTTGAAAATTGTGTAACTGCGCTCGAACAGTAGTTTTGCCCTTAAACAAAAATCGAGACGAGTTACGCAAGAGTATGCCGGAATGTCTTGTTTTAATACCTCTTGCGCTTTAAATCGAGCTTTAAACCAATAGTTTCAATTGGAAATTAAATTTTTGTTGAACTTCCAAGGCTGTTCACACTTTTTGGGCAGGCGAGTTAAGCACTAATAATTGATTGGTCAATTAATTAAGTTGCACTAAATTTGCCTTGATTAAAAAGCTTTTCAAAACGTCAAACAAACTCTTTAGTTTAATCCTGGAGATGCTCGCTTTCGTTTGGGTAATGTTCTGCTTGATTTTGCAAGTGTCACGCTTGCTTAGAAGAGGGTCCAATTTGATTTGAAAAGCGTAAAATTTGGGGTTAAAGTGGAAAAATTAATGGCGTACGATGCGCTACAAATCGGTTTGTTTACGAGGGCTACAATGAAATATTTCTTAATCTTCTATATTTTTAATTGTTGTAATGTAGGTTGCAAAACTGATAAAGAATCGAGTTTCGCTTAATTACGGTTTTCTGCGAAACTGGCTTTAACTGAACACCCTAAAGTTTAAGGGCTCGAAAAACAACATTGTGACGTTTATATTTTGATACCAAACTCGCCCTTAAAAATCTGTTCAGCACTTCAGCCTAATCTGGATTGTAGACTCCCCCACTTGTAGAAATAAATTTCAACGTAACGTCTCAGAGTCGAAGAATTCTTCGTGCTGTCGTCTTGAGGTATGCCGAGTCGGGAGTCGTATCACAATGTAAGGCAGCCCAGCATGAACTGAGATAGGCCACTTCTGATGCAATTGGGAATTCATGTGCCTTGTTAACTAGGTGAGTAACCTCTTAATACAAGGTGACCCCCTCCGAGACGCTTTGCGCCGTGTCTCATAACGACATAAGCAGAGGAGCAGTTCTCAGCAACAGCAAAACCAGTTTTCATTTATCTGAGATGCGTAGAGCGAGCATCTGTGAAGGAGGAATAGCTAAATTCTGAAGAAAAGAGAAGAGGACGAATTTAAGACTTTGCCGTTGTACGCAAATGGGCTGGTCATTCAATGGTGTTACCGTTTTCAGAGGCCAAAGCGCGCGACTAGTACGCCTCTGAAGTGTACTGCAACGCTATAAGATGTGGACAGCTGGGCCTCTGAAGACCACTAAAGCAGAAGCATCCCGAATGAACATCCACCAATAATATGTAGCTGCGCGACCAAACCAGCATCAGTCATCGCCGATGTCTAAAGACTGGAAAGCTGCGGCTATATGCTTCGAGCACTAGAGCAGGATCCAGGGGTCGGATTCATCAACGACTTACATAACTTTAACAGTGAATTCACAGCGGAATACTCAGATAACGCGGCTTATCGCTCACCCCATCGCCTGATAAGCCGCGCTATCAGGGATTTCGGCTGTAATTTTCTCTGTTAAATTGCTGTAAGTCGTTGATGAATCCGACCCCAGAAAGCTACTTATCGAAACGGCGAAGCGCAATGTGGGGTGAAATCTTTTTGTTATCAGAGCTGGTGTTGAGTTTGAAAGGCTCATGAAGAATCAGGAGATCCCGCTCAATCGCAAAATTCCTACATTTAAAGGCATTCTAAATTAGTACCTGATATCCTATTTGCCTTCTTTTATTCACGTTGTGTTATGTTCTTTTCTGTTACGCGTTTGTCATCTCTAGCAGCTTTTTTATCATCTTTACCACATAGGCATCGGCTAATGTAATAAACAATTACAATAAAAGGAACGTAGGATGACGAGAACACTGCCACACAGTGTTTCCCCACGCTGCAACGATTTCAAAGATGTAGCGAAATGAGAAAACGGTGCAATCGTAATTGGAGGGAGCCAGTCCATTATGAATTGTTAATGGTAGTTACGCATCAATACATACAACATGCATTACAACATATGAATGCCTTAACCTACCTGATCCCCTCCCGTGGAAATGTCCGAGCGTTACGCTGAAACATTAAAAAGATTTCATTGGGACTATGCACGGGTGGCGTTGCATGTCCTCTTTTTCCATTACGTAACACCTTTGAGTTGGGGTCATCCGCTCTGTGATAGCGCCGCAGAACAAGCGGGTGGTCAACAATTGATAAGTTTTTCGAACTATTCATTCGGTTTCCTTTCATTTACCCTCTGTTTTGATTCTTGTTAACATCATCGTTCAGGTAGACAGGCCAACTGGGGCAATTAGGAGAACACATCGTCAGGACTCGATCCCGACAGCAGTCGATTGGGTGACCAGGGTGCAGCGCACACAGAGTGGCAGCGATCTGACATCTGCGACGGCCTGCGAGATCACCGAGCAGTCGGTTCAGGTAGATGGATGCTCACTGCTCGACGGATGGCAGTTGACTTCCTTGAAGAACCCGCAACAGGCAGACTGCTGCTTTCAGGATGCACTGATGACGGCTCTGCTGTCGGATACGACGACAGCTCTGGAGATCTTCCCGCCTCGTCCACAGAGGTCGTCCGAGGTGCCGCAGCGAAGTCGCAACAACAAGGCCAGTGATCTTACCAGTTTCGCTTTGTGCCGCTATCTGAGAAGCAAATGCTGTTGGAGTTACTAAGCCGAAATGGCATGTGGTGCTTCAAGCAGAGGTGCTCGGATTATCTGCATGCACTTCCCCTAGCCAGTCACCTCACATCAAAGTCGTTGGACTGATGCTGCAACTCTGTCTTGCAGACAGCCTTGTGTAATGTCCCTATCACGAAATCAGCCTTCTAATGGCATTTTAAAAGGCAAGCAGCAGCTGCTGGTTGTACGTTCATGTCTGCAAAGCCATGCGGTTGCTAAACGAGTTATAGGGCTGCATCTCGTCACAGATTCAACACCTTATAAACCAAGGACTCGGAAGGGTTTAAAATGGCATCAGAAAACAAACGGACATCAAAACGATCTATCTGCTTAGCACAAGAAGCTGCTCAGTCATTTCACATGCACTTTTTGCAATCCGCTCCTCAACAGCTGATTGTTCCGTGCGATTTCTATCGCCTCCACGTCTTCAGCCACTGCTGACCGCTGGACAGTTGGTCGAGCTCAATCACGTTCCGATCTGCTCTCGAAATCTGCCGTCGATTCAGGCTGCCACGCTGCTGGAATTGCAAGTGCACCGGTAACCACTCCAGTATCCACCAATAAAGCGCCTCGAAGATACACAAAGTCGGTGTTCAACCTCGCCAAAATGGCGCGTGACCTCTTCAGTCCTGTACACTGTCCACAACTCCTCCACTGCCTAGTTGTAGCAGCCATCGCTGGTGCATGGGAACGCCGACTGCTTGTCTTTCGAGTCTGGCAGCGGTCTTCACAGGTGACCCTTCCTGATCTCTTCATTAGCGCCCATGCTACGGAAAACGTAGCCGCCCCCAAGCAACATAAAGAAGACGGACATTATCGACTTAGCGCTCCTTCGTAGCTAGCGCTCAATCAAAGTGAAATGAAGATTTCCGAAAACACTGGGTTGAAGGCAAGCCCTATTAGCTCTCGAAACTTATATTCAAAAAGCAATAACTCAGCTCAGGAAGTATCTTTTCGTCCTATCTAAAAACGACTATGAGCGCTACTTCTCTGCCAAGGTGAAATGTATTGACAAATCGTGTTTTCTCAAAACCATATGAATTATGGCGCTTAAAATTGCCGTGAATTTGCCAATTCGACATTATGGTGTTCAACAAGCACTTTTCCCTAATGAAGGCGTCAGGGTTCTCGATGAAAAAGCGCTCGCTTAGATCTGTGTCTGGATTAATATTTAGTACGCTTTTGTATTATTCGGTCGAGACTGCCAGAAACTTCCTTACAACCTAACAGTACATGGGTTTAGTTCTTCAACGAGGTAGAAGATGGCTCCGTGGTAATCGACTACACCGCACTATCCGCAGAGCCTCTAAAAACGGTGAGTCTGATGCTCCGCCAAAGTACTTGGACTGAAATTGTGAAAGGACGATATTTACTTAACCAACCTACAAATCCAAAGAGTTTTTTTAATCACTTTGTTTTTCCTCCAACATCGGCGAAAATGATGTAGCAGTGTAAATCAAAAAGTACCTGGAGTCAAAAAGAGATAAAGGGTTTCTCGCCCTTTCTACCAACGGACCTTGTTTTTTAAAATTGCTCTGCCTCTAGTGTGGTTTGCCTTAAGAAAAATCGAAGAGGCGTAGTTTTTATTTAGTACATGTTCAACATAGTTACCATAGCACATCATCACCTTCATGGAGATTTATTTACTTAACTACTCAAATACAAATGCACCAAAGTTCCAACTAACGATCATTCGATGCTCTTGCAATGCCTATCTCAAGAAAAGAGTGGCGTTTTCATTGCGTACACCAAGCCTCACAATTCGTCCCTTTCATAGGAAGTGTTTCTTGATTGTGCTGAAGGAGGGTGAGGAATGCACATTAGCGTTGAGTTCTTTAATCACATAGCACTGCCGACGTGCGACCTGAAACGTTGTGCGCGTTCACGGCGCACTCTAGACGAATTATTCGTTGGCTTCTGGTTTCTACTTTTCTCCACGTCGGAGTATTTCTCAATGCTCAGCGGTGTTACCAAAATATTATTCTAATACCTCTAATATCCTGAGACACTTGAGGACTTCAACAATGGTGTCTCATCGTCCCTTTAGGCCATTCAAGCGTTAATAAATTTCTTCAGACCTAATACAAAAACAAACTAAAAAAAGTGTTTCAAACCATGCAACTGAAATTTTTTTGGGTATACTTCAGATTCGCTTCACTCTTCCCTCGGACACACAAATGCTACGAATCAAGAACATCTCCGGACAAAATCTGAAGTGGATAGTGAAGGTATTTCCTCCTTTTCTACTTAGCCCTTCACCTGAATCTCTATGCGGGATTGCAAGGCTTGGTAGAATGGCCTTGCCTATTTGAGGGGCTAGACTAGAACACCCAGATATTCGTCGGTTAACCTCCTGTCGAGACCTTCGGGTAGGAGCAATTTCACCATTCTTCAAAGCAGTTCATAGGCACGTATTGGAAAGTTCTTTGAGCTTGTAGATTCTTGTCTGACATGGTCAAACTATAATATAAAAACCAGACACTTTGTAGACGAACGCAATCTACGAAATTCGAGCCTTCCCCGCCCAAGGAGTGCTGCACAGGGGAGAGACAGCTCAGATCAAGGTCGTCCTCAACAGCTCGAATGTCGTTCTGCCTGAAACCATACACTACGATGACAAGGTTGGCGAGAGAACAAAGACCTTCGAAATGATGTCCGAGCAAATCAATACCCGATTTCTAGCTTGCCATCGATTACGAGTTCCTCGGCGGTGCCCGCTCACGATGCAAGAGGCAACGGATCCTGTCGCCTGTAAAGAAACGCTATCAGTTTGATATTTTCTACAGTTTTTAGACTCCTCTCGGGCAGAATTTTTCTCGCCAGTTGTTCACCTTGACGTCTAGAATTCCTCGATTTTTTAGCATTCACACTAACCCAAGCGATATACTTGTCAGTCCTTATTAGTCCGTGCTAGACCCGTCAGCGATCCAGCGTTCTATCCGAATCAGAGATTATTCTTCGAATCTCGAGTTGTTCTTCGTGGGTCAATGGCCTAACCTTACTGATCGCTGCTCTAACAGATACTGAATTCATTTTCATCAATTTCATGTCGTAGCCTATCCCAACAATAAATATTTGATCGTGATTCTCGCCCAAGCGCTGACCGGCTGAGTAAACCTCAGCGAGCAAATCAGCCAGTTGCGTCATGCCGTCTCAAACGGTGGTTGTTCTGCTGATTTTTGTTGATATTCGAGGTGAGTATTTGGTGTCCCGGTCCTCGAGAATCGCAGAAAACGGACATTGCCATCACATTGAATCGCAAGACGACGAACCGTATGTCGTTGCAATCATAAAGACACAAAGAGCTCTCACAACAGCAAAAAACATTGCTTTGAAGTCCAACCATGATTGTTACAGCATAAACTTTCCTCATTGGAGCGCATTCCTAATAAAACAAGTGTTCCGACACGCCTAACGGCGTGTCTCGCACTTGTGCGCTTCACGCGACATTGCAGTACCACTGACCTATGGAAAGTGGTTTTTGTAAAACATAAAATTCGCTGACATCTAGAACCTGGTGCGTACTTTATCGGCATCAAGCCGTTCACCACTTCGGTACCTTTATCATAGACATTCTCTCCGGACCAGCCATTAATGCCATTGGTTTGTGCTGCCAGTATTTCTGTCCCTTAGGTTGCTCCTCCGCAACAGTTTTCATGCTCAACAGCTAGCGTTTCCAGATATCGTCGGCATGTCTTCCGAAGCCAGGTTCCCCTCACTCGTTTCTTCTTCTTAATGGATCTGCTGGTCCGTCTTTACTGGTCTTCCCTCCCACTCTTTAGTGCCCCACCTTCCTGGTCCCACTTCTTTGTTTCTACTGACCCCTACTGGTATCTTATTGCTGGTTTCCTTATCCTGGCTCCTCCTCCAGGTTGTTTCTTTCCCTCCTGGTCGCTCTCCTCGCTCTCTTGGTCCCCCTTACTGCGCTTTTCCACCACCCCCTCCCGTGCTCACGATAGACGTCGGTGACGTTCCTTGTTCTCCGTATGAATTCACTATGGCTCCCTTCTTGTTGGTTCCTCGTTCTGGTATCGCCTCCAGGTTCCTTCTTTCAGTTAGATTCCTCCCATTCAGAATCAGGACGTTTGTTGCGCGGCGTAGGGAGCCCGTCTTATGGATTCAGGAGCTCAGAAGACTTTTCTTCCGAATCCAGAAGCTCAGAATCGCGCGCAGTCGCCACTGTTTCGAGCATGAAGAGGCTATGCAGAGGCAGATTCCTTGTTCTCTGTATGAATTCACTTACGGCTCCCTTCTTGTTGGTTCCTCGTTCTGGTATCGCCTCCAGGTCCCTTCTTTCAGTTAGATTATTCCCCCTGGGGATCCTCCTTACTCTACCCCAATAAAGTAGCCCTCCCACGCTCACGACACGGCGACGACGAGCGGACGCCAGGGGTGTGCGTAAATTTTCGTAAATCGTAATTACGAAAAGACTGTCGTAAATCGTAAACCGTAAATCGTAAGAGTCACCTGATTTATAGTGCAGAACAACTAAAATTCCAAAGGCTTTTTCTACTAATGTTAATCAGGTGCGATTCAATATTTACCTAATTGTCGTGTTATTTTCAGCTCAATCTGAACAGTTTTCCTGCCAAACTACTTTCCTCTTTCATGCCTTCTTGCTAGTAAGACACTTTTCAAATCGAACTTTACACGCTTCAAGAAAGTCGAGAAAAGTGCTGATTCAAAAACATAGCTTTAGCATATGCATGGTACTCCAACAAAAAGCCTGCATGGTTTGAATATTCATTAAATTTCTAGCTTGCTATCAATTTTTTAGCTTGCGTGCATATTAATCTGGAGTTAATCAGAAGCAAAAAACTTAAAATTAAAAAATCACCTCACTACTGACAATGCGGCGAAAACAGCAACTGCGCATGTAGTAAAACGAGTCGTACGATGGGATTGAGCCTTGCTTTCTGAGTGAATGCACGGCGTGTGTCGCACCGAAAGATCTCCGTTTTCATCATTTCGAAATAAGTCTTGAAACATTCCCATGGCAGCCGGATAAAGAACTCTTGGCCGAAACAGTATGATCGCATTTCTTGGACAACTTTAGTAATCCCTTTGAAATGGAAAGGTAACGTATAACTTTCTTGAGGCATCTTTAGTTTGATTCCATAGACCAGAAAAGTTTGATTTAGAAGGTGTCTAGCTTGGTATGAAGGTAATCCTATTTCAGTTTTAAGTTGAGAAACACGCGGATGAAGTTGAAAGAGGTTCAGTTTCGACTTGCATGAGTCCATTTCAAGCGCTGCAAGTGAAAATGGTATCCTACTATATATAAGCGAGAACGGTCGTTTGTCTGTGGGTGAGTGCGTGTGTTTGTGGGTGTGTTTGTTTGCACAGAAGTGCTGAAGGAGGTGTTGGGAGGAAATATGGGGAAGGGGGGGGGGGGGGGTTGTAGTTGTCACCAGTTGTCAACTGTTGCAGTCGTCGACAGGCGTCCATGTTCAGACGACATGTCACCAATGTCGCGCAAAGGACGTCCAGGTTGAGAAAAGGTGTCACCGATGTCGCGCAAGGGGTGTTCGGATTCAGACGACGTGTCACTAATGTCGCGCAAAGCAGGCCCGACTTGAGAAGACATGTCACCGACGTCGTTCATCAGGTGCCTGGATTCAGAAGAGGTGTCACCAATGTCGCGAAAGGCCTTCCAGACTCGGACGACGTGTCACCGATGTCGCGCAAAGCAGGTCCAACTTGAGAAGACATGTCACCGACGTCGTTCATCAGGTGCCTGGATTCAGAAGAAGGTGTCACCGATGTCGCGCCAGGGTTCCGGATTCTCACAACGTGTCAACGATGGCACGCAAAGCAGGTTCAGGTTGAGAACACATGTCACAGACGTTGTTCAACAGGCGTCCCGGTTCAGAAGAAGGTGTCACCGATGTCGCGGGAGGGTTCCGGATTTAGACGACGTGTTACCAGTGAAGGTGGGACCAGTAATGGGGGACCTGTAAAGGATGGGGTTCCAGTAAGGGGGACCGGTAAAGGGTTGACCAATAAAGGAGGGAGCAGTGAAGGTGGGATCAGCAATGTGGACCGGTGAGGGGGATCCAGTGAAGGGGAACCGGTGAAGGAGGGGAGAGGGGTCCAGTGAAGGGAGACCGGTGAATGGGGGGGAGGGGTCCAGTGAAGATGGGACCGGTGAGGAAGGGACCAGTAATGGGGACCGGTGAAGGGGGGGGGAGGGGGAGTGGTCTAGTGAAGGTGGACCGGTGAAGGAGGGGGAGGGGTCCAGTGAAGGGGGGACCGATAGAAGGTTAACCAGTGAAAGAGGGGGACCGGTGAGAAAGGTACCAGTAATGGGGACCGGTGAATGGGGGGGGAAGGGGTCCAGTGAAGAGGGACCGAAAAGGGTTGATGAATAAAAGGGGGACCAGTAATGAGGATCGGTAAAGGATAGGGGGACCAGTGAAGAAGGGACCAGTAATGGAGACCGGTGAAGTGGGGGAGTGGTCCTGTGAAGGGTGGACCGGTGAAGGAGGAGGAGGGGTCCAGTGAAGGGGGACCGCAAAAGGGTTGATGAATAAAAGGAGGACCAGTGAGGGTGGGACCAGCGATGGGGATCGGTGAAGGATAGGATGACCAGCAAAGAGGGGACCAGTAAGGGGAGGTCCAGTGAAGGTGAGAGCAGTAGTAGGGACCGACGAAGGGGGGGGGGGGGGACCAGTGAAGGGTGAGCCGGAAAGGGGCTGACAATAAAGAGGAACCAGTGATAAGGGACCAGTTAAGGGTGGTCCAGTGAAGGTGATGGACCTGTTTTGCCCTATTCCGCTATACCATTCTATATAGCAAAACCAGTTTTTTAATGAATGAGAGAAGGGCTAAAGAGGAGAAGGAGACGTTCGGGGTGTTCTATTCTCCGGGTTTGGGGCGAAGCCCCAACCAGACGTTTGGCGGCCGGCAGGCCGTTGAATGTCTGGTATATGGGTGCTGCAGGAGGGTAGTTAGACATCCATTGCTTAAAGAGAGGGTACCAAGCAATAACTGCAGCGCGATACTCGAACTGAGAAGATCTGTTAATTGTAGAGAGATTGCAAAGAAGACGTTTCTTAACTTTAAAAGTGTTCTAACGTTCTGAACCATCGACCTACAATCACAACCATTGCGGTAGCCTAAACCTACCTAGGCTTCCTACGCAAGTCTGCCTATACTTGCCCGAATTTAAAAACTTAAAAATATGGCATACTATTTAATAATTCTCTGCACACGCTCGGGCTACTCTTCGCCAGATCTGTAACGAACTTTGCTCTCTGAGAGTCTGCAGCCCTCCTCCCCTAACGAATTAGATAGGTTAGATGCAGTAATCTCCAGTGAAAAGGGACAACAAAAGTGACAGACCCATTTCAACCCTTTCTTGAAATTTTCGCTTGCAGCACACTTTGTAAACCAATTTGCTCTCCCATGAAGTGCAATGCGAACCGATAGAAACATCGGTGTCTTATCCTTTCACATGGGTGTAGCAACTTTCCAGACCCCGCTTCAAATCATGAATGATACTCGATCGCGGATTTGCGTCAATTCTACTAGGTAGGATTTACATGAATCTATTATAAACAAATTGACTAGGCGTTGTTACCAAACAGCACGTGGATCAAAGAATACTCGTCTCCCTTTCTCTATGAAACTGTTTCGGATGGCGGGAATGGAACGATCTTTGACTGTAGGAATGCAACGCACCTTGCTAGCTCTCGGCCGGAAACGGATGAGTCCAGTATCCTGGACAGGAGATTACTTTTAATGTTTTCTGCACTTGTTTCTTCTCTAAACTAGCCTGCTTCCAAGCGACAGCCCTCATAATGTTAGAGAAATCGAAAATTTTGTTATAGTTAAGTGGAGAGATAAGCCGGTCTAGAGAAGCCTGTGCATAGGACGGTGTCTTCTACCACAGCAACACATTAGAACACCAAAAAACAATCCTGAGTGGAAGTGGGAATGCACAATAAGAGGAGGCCATTAAATTAGGCACATCTTTATAACCCGGTACACATGAATTTGGACGGCAGTTGGTTGTTGATCAAGGTTCACATTTACGAGAATTTACGATTTACGACCCGAAATGTCGTAAATCGTAAATCGCAAAAAAATTTGCCATAATAGCCGTAAATCGTAAAATCGTAAATCGTAAATCGTAATTACGCACACCCCTGGCGAACGCCCATTGCGCGACATCAGTGTCATATCTTCTAAATCCGGTATCCCTTACCGGTAATGAAACCCCTTTCTCTCCTTGCTGATCCTCCTTACTGCCCCCCCCCCCCTGATTGCTAACTCCCCTCCTCCTTATTGCCTAAACCCTTCTTGGTGCCACCTCATGGCCTAATTCATTGTTCCCCTATCGACCCCCCATCCCGATACCTCCTTCAGGTCGTTCCCTCCTAATTGCTGTCGGTTCTCCACCCTCGAAGCCTCCCTTCTACTCTTACCCTTTCAGTGTGTGTCTTCCCATGCTAATTGCACGAAGTCGGCTTCTGAATCTGGACGCTCAGGAACGCGCATAGGTGCTGTTGTGTTAAGCAGTAAAGGGCTGCGCTTCCCCTGATGCAGCAGCATCCCACGTTCAACAGCAAATTTCACCCGCGCTGTAGATGATGCTGCCTATCTCGCTTAGGTTAGATCACTCGACCGCTCTCGCTGCAGATGATGTGGCGTATCTCACTTAGGGTAGATCACTCGACCGCCCAATCTGTGCATGATGGAGCGTATTTCACTTAGGTTAGATCACTCAAACGTCATCGACCGCGTACTCAATTATATAGTGCTAGACTAGATAGATAGATAGATAGATAAGCGGTCGAGCTCTCAAAATCACAGCCAGAATTGAAGCAGTCTAAATAGCCTTGAAGTTTTGGCGATCCTGTTCCGTGTTGGTTTCGTGAAGCTGTGCACCTAGATGGTTACAGAGCTTCATTCGACTTACATTTCCCTGCTGCTGACAGCCATTGTTGTTACAGTTCATGCTCCTATATTTGAAGCCATTTGCGAACGAAAAGAAAAATCAAATCTCAGTTTACGCTCCACATGCTTCCGCTTTCTTAATGCTTAAGTAATCAGTTTTCTATGCAAAAGTGTGTATGTGCAAAGAAAAGCTGAGCGCAGCTTGAAGGGCGAGTATCCGAACGACAGATTTGAACGGGGGAAGTGGTGTCTGCCTCAGAAATGCAAAAGTACAAGGAACTCTACTCCAGCCGCATAAGAAAGAAACTTTCAGCCTATTGAAAATTGGTCAATAGCATAACAGTCAGAGGTGTGCTACGTTCTAAGCCCCGGCGGTGGCGTAGAGGACAGAGTGCTGAACTCATAGGAAGCCGCTGGTTCGAATCCGCTCCGTGTCACTCTGTTTTGCAAGTTTATAAAAGCAGTGGGGATTGGATTCAATAGCAATACTACTGAACTTCGCTGATCATTTTTGTAGAAAGATAGTGTAGTATAAAGCGTTGCTCGATCAATTCTCTTACGTTTTTTCCTCAAAATTCCAACAGAGGCAGATCGACTTTAAACCTGTATTATGTGCTGGCGCTATAAGATCTCATAGTCATAACTTTCTTAATAGATAAAAATTGAAATTGTCAAAAAGCTTGAAAGAATTATAAAAACAATGGTTTCACTTTTTCTCTATAGTTAACATTCAACCTTCCTCAAAAAGTTACCCAGCCGTCACCTCGATCCTTGTCATGCAAAGGTTTTGTTCAATCTATTACCAATATCTCACTACATATGGAGAGAAAAATTTATTCCTGGGCCGTCCCCGTGGTGCGTACCAGTATAATGAGGCTCCTGAAACACGGAGCCCGCCCGGGGACGCGTGCTCAGGATTTTCTGAATTTCTTTTTTCCATGATTCGACTTTGCATGATTTTAGCATTCCAATGGCTTGGTTAACTTTATAAAGTTCCTCTTTTCGACAATATATCCCCGGTGACCTTCCTAATGGTCGCCAATTTACAGGTTTTTAGTGAACAAATATGTTAATAGTCCTAATATTTTTTTATTTTTATTTTTTTATATGGCGGCAAGTACTACGGTGGCAATTCAAAGATAAGATTGGTGCAAAGTAAGATGTTGTTTCAAGACCTCTTTTGCTTCGCTGTCCATCTATTGTTTTTGTTGTAGTGTTTGCGTTCCATTTGGTTTGATTGGATGCTGTTTTATGCATGGTTGGTTATACTGGACTAGTATTTTACCCAGTTCCAGTGATATTTGTCTTTTTTCCTTCATTTATGCGATTTTCTGTTCTTCTTAGTTGCTTTTTCGTTTGAGCACGTCTTCGGGACGTAATAAATAAATAAATAAATAAATAAAAACAAATATTGGCTGTTCGTGGCAATAACACTCCAAGCGCTTGGTCGCAATCATTCGTACTTTGATTTCCACTACCTCCTTGAAGACAGCGCGCTAAGTCAACGTATATTTTGCCGCGGCAGGAGTCGTTAGTTTTGTGTCTCAATATTCTTCTACATCCTTGTATGACTCGTCAATTTTCTATCGAAGTTTCATAAAGGAGCCAGCTAATAGCGCAGACTGCAACCACTCGGCCAGTCGATTACTGTGAATAATTATATAATACTGCTATTAAATTCCTTTCTTATTCCTTTCATTTTTAGTTTTATAAGCATGCAAAATAGGGACACAGCGAGCGGATTCGAATCTTCGATCCTGTGAATCCGCCGTTCCACCTCCTGGGCCATCAGTGGCCAGCCTCAAAGCAAACCCTTAAATGCGAGAAGCTTCATCACCCAGCCTTTAATCGGCCGAAACACGGTTCTTTGCGGGACTCAGGTCGATTTATTTATTTACTTATGTTGTACGTGAACAATCACGCAGGTTAACACGAAAACAAACAAACAAATAAACAAAAAAGGTCTTGTTAGTGAATAGAAAAACTCAGATATCGATAACCAGTACAAACACGAACAACTCGGCAAGCCATTAAGAAGCTTCTTGGAGATACCGGTCAATAAGCCTTTTGTATAACCTCAGTGAATTTGGCACACCGATTTTCCTAAAAAAAAAACTTTAGCAACTCAGAGCCAGTCCGATGTGCAAAAAATGCCGATCTTACATTAGCTCTAGCTCTTGGTATTTGTATCTTACTTTGACCACCTCTAGTGCTAGAAAGTGATACAGAATAGAAATCACGGAGGCGAAGGCCCCATGTGCCATTCATCAACTTGTAAATTGCAATTAATTCGTATCGCTTCCTACGGCAAGCAAAAGACTGCAAATTGAAGATCTTGTTCCTTACAGTGGCAGGTGGAATGGTGGTAATCACAACCGTGTACTCTTGTCCAGAGCTTTCTTGTGAGACTGTTTTGCAGAGACTCTAGCTTAACGATTTCACGCTTATACTTACGGCTAAACACAGTGGTACCATATTCAAGCACAGGCCTAATATATGCTTTGTAGGCTAGTGGCATGTGGATGACTGAATTTGTTTTTAGTGCCTTAAATATGCTATGCACAATCCTATCCCCTCTCTTTGCTATTAATTCACAATGTTCTTTTAACAACAGTGTTGAGTCTAGAATAAATCCCAGGTCACGTAAAATAGTTGTACTCCTAAGCTAAAATTCATCAGGGTTATAGACCTTTTTGTTTACTTTTGATTTTTGGCCTGATAGTGGAAGATTTCACCTTGCTGACCAGTCCACAATAGTATTAACATGGTCGTCCACACCTACGGTATTTTCGTAAATTTTTATATCATCCGCAAATATTTTGCAGGATACACCATACTCATCGATCAAGAAGAGAATCTCAGATATGTAAATATTGAAAAGAATTGGAGAGAGAACACCTCCTTGAGGGACACCGCTAGTAGCCAGAAGTGGTCCGGAAAATGATTCGTTAACTCCAACTTGAAAACATCTGTTTGTTATAAAGGTTCTTATACAATTAGTTATTCTAGGATGGATACCAATGTTTTCAAACCGTAAGATAAGCGTGTGGCAAGTGACAAGCTTGTTGCAATTGATGACATGTAGCTAGATAAGCTTGTTTAATGGAACTTTATCAAAAGCCTTCATAAAATCAAAGTAGACAACGTCTACATCAATTCTTTCATCGAGAGCTTGGGTCTATTCATTTAATGTTGACAACGTTAATGTCTAGGTACACCTAACGGTTCGAAAGCCGTGTTGATTTTCTTGAATAAGAAAGTTAGATTCCAGGTACCCAACGAGAGCAGATTTTAGCTTCTTCTCGAATACCCTAGCTAAAACTGAACTGATGCTTACGGGGCGATAGTGGCCAACAGAATGGTGCAACATTTTCTTTGGGATCGGAATAATGGAGGCATGTTTCCATCGAGCAGGTACTTCACCTGACATGTAGCTAGCATTAAATATATGCTCTAGTGGATAGGATATGGCAATGGCAGTTCTACGGATAAAGTACGACAGTACTTCATCCAGAGTTATGGTATGTGTCGCAGGTAAGCTAGATAACCCTTTTTAAATTTCTTCCTTATAAAACTGAATTGAGCTTTCCTTAGTGCAAGAAGAGCTCCATGACGACAACAAAGAGGAGTGGAGTAGTGTAGAACCCTGGTGTACCCCGACAGAGATAGAAAACTCTATCGAGGTTCCAACTGCAGCTTGAACTCGATTCTTTGGGCGCATCCACCGAACAAGTTTTTCAGGAAGTTTTTTTTTTCGTATTGGCCTAGGGCGTTCCATACAGCCTCGGCACAAAGGCCTTCTCCAAGTCGAGGAGGACGATATGTCTGCCTTCTGTTTCTCTATCAGGAGGCGGGCGGCGTGTATGGCATCAACGGTGGCACAGCCAGCCACGAAGCCGCACTGATTGCTGGAAAGCTGGACGATGTCACGAATTCGTCCGTCGACAACTCGCTCAAAGATCTTCATGCTGTGCGAAAGCAAGCGAATCGCACGGTAATTGGAGCAGTCTGCAGGACTGCCCTTCTTCTTCCAAATTGGAATCGTCGCACTTTGGCGCCAATACTCAGGCACTTTCTTCTCCGCAAGCCTGATTGAAGAACTTCGCCAGTCACTCAGCATAGTGCCAAAACTCTGACTTCCATAAATCAGACACCACGTCGTCGGGCCCAGTTGCCTTGCCTGACCTCATCTTCTTCAAAGCCGCTTCAGTCTCCTCCACGGTGATCCTCTGAACAGGGCCGTGGATTATAGTCGTTGAAGGGATGGGCGGATAAGGAACTTCTACTGTAAAGAATTCCTCAAAGTACTCCCACCATCGCTTCAATGCCTTCTTGCGGTCTAGTAAGAAGATGGCCGTTCTCATCGTTGATGCTAAAGAACTTTTCAATATCCTGGGTCTTTGCAAGTCGGTACAGATACCGCTCACCATCGCGCGACTCGAGCTTCTCGTTGACATCTCCATAATGAGTGGCTTTTGCAACAGCCACGGCCTTCTTTGCAGCTTTCTTCGCTTTTTGGTATCAGCGGTCTTTTCGCCAAGAAACACGTGATAGAGCGACTTCTTCTCTCAAACTTTTGCCTTCACGTCATCTGTCCACAGCCAGGCCTGCTTGTCGACCTTCCGTCGCCCAGGCATCGTAATGCCGAGTTCCGACTGTGCAGCTTGACGAATCACGTCTGCCGCCTTCTTCCAAGTTTCGTCGACAGTCGTGACTGTCAGTAACCGAACGCGAGCAACACGACTGCTTCCTTCTCTCTCACTCGCCACCACTTGATTCTTGGTGCACCACCTCGCTCGACTTGCTTCAGCCTTGGAGGGACGATCGTTAGAGTGCAGATCAGTGGTCGGTGCTGTGAGGCGATCGTCCAATACGGCACGATCTTCGCGTCTGTGACAAGACTCCGGTTGCGATCTTTCACTAGGACGAAATCTGTCTGAGTCTTGTTAATCCCACTGTAGTATGAGATAAGGTGCGAGTCGCATTTTCGGAAGATGGTGTTCACAATGGTGAGGCTATGCGATTCCGCATATTCAAGAATACGCTCACCATCGGCGTTACGTGATCCGTATCCGAAACCATCATGACATCTGTACCCGTCTTTCGTAGCACCTACGTGCCCATTAAGGTCACCACTATGACGACATCTTTCGACGGTACCTCTGCTGTCTTCTCATCAAGCGGGTTCCAAAACTCATCCTTGATTTGGTCGGAGCAGCCGGTCTGCGGAGCATACGCAGAGAAGTAATGATAGATTTATGAAGAGCGTTGTCGCCCCTTAGCGGCGACAACGCTCTTCATAAATCGATCGTCAAAGCGTTCGACGCTCACAATCGAGTCAGGAAATCGTTTGGAGACGACAACTCCAACTCCACTGGTGGTCCTGGCACTTCCACATAGAACGGCCTTGAAGCCACGTCCTATGTCCCTTGACTTGCGGCAGGACTACCTCGTCTCCTGCACCGCACAGAGATCAACTCTTCTACGCTCCAGTGCTTCAACCAACCACGTGGTCTGAATATCCTTACAAAACTGTGGAGATCTGTTCTGGCAAGCACACAGACAAGCTGAGTTGATTCCCACAAAGTGCAAATCAGCAGGGCTCTGGCTATCTTCATTCCTCTAGCGCCCTTGTCTCATTGATTGCTGCTTTTTAAAGGCACTGGAGCGTAAGCAGTTAGGCGTCAGTGCTTCTGACTTCGTTTCTCTCACCTAGCAACTTAACTCAGCTAGTTTTTCAAAATTCAAAAATCCTTCTTGTACATCAAAAAATAGAGCAAATATGCTTTCCAACCATGTAACAATCGCTTTCCAAGAAAGGGGTTTTCATGCGTAGCGGTGGGTTCGATTTTCGGTACGTATTTCTGCAACAATGGACCAGAAATCGAACCCCCACAGCCCCTATGAAGACCTCCCTGCTGAATACTAATTCCTATATGGTTCGAAAGCGCTTTTCCTCTAACTTTCAAAAAACTATTAACTTTTTTAAAATTTGAAAAACTTACCGGGATATAATTATTTATACAAAATCACTTCAATTTTTTCGCACAAAAATCGAAGGCCTCCGCCCCTATGAAGATCTAGCTTTTGAAACTGATTTTTATACAGTATGAAAGCCCTTTTTTTCTAGTTTTCAAAAAGCTATTGGCACTTTCAATTTTTGAAAAACTTACCGAGTTATAGTCATTTTTGTGAACGTCGAATTTCGTCGCTCCTATGACGTCGGTGCCATATCGACCATCTATTCTTTTCACAAAACCATGATTTTACCCTGCGCATTGAAAGACTTGAATCTTTTTGTGGCAAGATTTTTACTGTGTGCTTGATCTGCTTCAGATAAAAAATAATTAATTTTTCTTGAAAAACGAAAACTTAAATACGATCCGCCTTAATCATCGGAGATCCCTATAAAGAAGCTTTATATATCGGAGAACGCAATGGCTCCACGTAACCTGCCACATTTCCGGGTTCGTTAGACGTCTCTGAAAATTCACAGAGCTTTTAAAACTATAAGAAGTGTGGATTCTACTCTTTAAAATGCAGGTTGTAAAAATAGCAACATCCGTGTGCTTAACGTGTCAAAAATTTTTGGCAAATGATACAAATCGGAGCGTCTGTTCACATAGAGGATCGTTTCAGAAAAACAGGTTTTATTACCGCGTGCCAAACTGTGGTTTAAAATTTTATTGGGTACAATTCCACTTTCTGATGCTGTTTCCTGCAGAAGAGAGAAATTTAGTTCCGTGACAAGTCCATCCTCCGGTTGCCATTCCGTCGTTGCTTCCGAGAGTGTCTAAACAATTTTGTGGATAAAGCACTCAAGTCAGCTTTAGAAATTAACACTCGGCATTGTATAGAGTACAATCTCGAATGCTGATGTGGCTCCTTCAGATAGAAAAATGTGCCGTGTCTACGATATACTGCCTGAAAGCCTGGAAAGTTGAACTCGTTGTGATAAATTCGACAACTGCTCACAAAGTGTTTTATTTTCAACTGTAAGCAAACAAAATATTATTATCAAAAGATTACATACACAAACCTTCATCAGCGTTTTTTCTAACAAATTACTAAATTAAACAGTTATTCAATAGCACATTTTCTTGAACTGATCTGACACAGTCGATGCTGCACCTGGAAAGAAGGACATATTAAACGGTACAAGAATCGCATAAAAATTTTTAAAAATTCGATGCGGATAGGAAATAAAACGGTGGTCTACACAAGGGGGGGGGGTCGTACCAGATCCACTCTGGGAGGTGGGGGTCGTACATTTTTTCGCAAAAATCGAACCCCACGCTTGGCTCTGGCCCCATGGCGGCCTCCCCTCGACAGTTTTGGATTCGCGCCCTTTCTGGCCGACGAGCGGTACCAATAAGCGATGACCTTCTCGATGACCGAGATGACAACTCCATTGGTATGGTATTTTCTCCATTTATTATCGAGTTCTCCTACTCATTTATTATGCGGTACTATCACTTACTAAGCAAGTAAGCAGTGCGGCGTATGGGCAGGTGCATGGAATGATCTCAACATCCAACCAGCCTTAATAATTTTTTTTCCTGCTCTTTATAGCAAGCCATAGTAATCTTATTTATTTACTTATTTATGTGTTTAACATCCTATACAGATGTCCGTTGGCAACGTCGCCTTTGCACATGATCTACTTTCAGTGCTGTGCTTCGACTTGCGTTTTCTCCAGGGAAATACCCAGCCGACAAGCGAGACTTCTACAGCTGCCTCAAACTATACAGTAAGCGGCACCTGGTCCGCATGGAAAGAGGTTCTCGCAAGTATTATTTATCTTGAGTTGCTGCTGAATTCTCAACGGCTTCCTCCAAGGCCTTACTCATGCTGTTAATGAGGTCTGACAATCAAGATGCACACTGTTACAGCGCCTTTACAAACTAACACTAAAGAAGTTAAAGTTTCAGAGAAAAAAAGAGAATTCGCCATGATCTAGATTTGCTCCGAGGCTCTAGGTATTGGTCTTCCAGTTGTAGAGCGTGGCCTACTGCATCCAGTATGACATCAGAGGTTCATAAGAAAAGTCTCTTAGATCCAGTAAGTGAGAACGATTCACACACTTCGCGCCTCCGAATTTGAGTCGGATATGGAGCGATTCCTCTGCACTATCGACGCTGATGAACTGTGAGTAGTTCTGAAAAGTAGCAACAATAGTTTTCTGACAACCCAGTAATTAAAAACTCGGTAGTGGTTAGGCGTGACCGGAGCAAATATACCCTGCAACAACACGATAAGCGAAGGAAAATGAATTCCACCGAATGGGGCGTAAAAGAGCCAGTGAACACCCACATCCTGCGTTCGGTTCATATTTAGCTTTCCAAAACCACATTTCTCAACATCCTCCGCCATGGCTTCCATCTATCCACACTGCCGGATTGGTTGTCGACTAGTTCTGGAGAGCGGCAAAACAGCTTCAAACTTGTGCAACAGTCTCTTACAGTCAGTGTTTTGATTGCGGTGAAAAGAGTTTCCATAATGATTGAGACGTACCATATTACTGTAGTTCGTTTTCCTACTTCCGTCATAGAATTTTGTTTTCCATCTCACGCCTAAATGTAATATTAAAGGTTCTTCCCTGCAATAAGGATTGTGGCTCGTGTGGATCCCGAATTCTTCGTCGAACGTGTTCGACCAAAAGTCAATGCAGGTGAAATATCGCTGCTTTCTTCTGGGTTAAGATCAGTATTGCAGCTACTCTCGAGTTGAACTTCAGAGGTGAGAGCAAAAAGGAGGAGCGCTGTAATATCCAAGTATGCGACTACCCGAAGCCGTCGTGTTGTCCTCCATTCAAGCTGATGATGGTAGAGAACGAATTTGTTTGCGGTCCTCAAGAAGAGGTACGCTGCGCCGCTGAAGTGATTGCTAGTTTGTTCACATGGGAATGGACACCT
>OX375869.1:70426492-70551794 GCA_947359475.1 Heligmosomoides polygyrus bakeri
TTTGAAAATTCCGCGGACTTGAGCAGGTTACTTCCCGTTTGAGGGTGGTCGGGTCAAGATCACCGATCACCCTCAGTTATCGATATGAGCGGACCCCCTAACCCCTAGATAACCCCTAGATAATTTTGTACGAAGTTTGCACGAGGAAATTTGTCCAATTTCGAAAATACCGGTTCTCGATGACGTCATCGTCGGCGCGGGCCGGCCTAAAGCACCCACGTCCTCGATATTGTCGAAAAATCGATTTTTTTTTAATTGGTCGAGAGTGACACCATTCGATAGAGCTTTTCGTTATGAATAAAACGGTATTACCGGGAGTGTCGGAAACCCAAATGTGGGCGAGTAAGAGGACAGGAAACTGCAACCGCTAAGCCCGCCGCCCTAAAACGGCAGATGGGGCTAAGGCAGTTTAGGCAGCTGAGAAGTTCTGATCCCGTCACCGTAAAGTACCTTAAGCGCTCTGTTCGCATACGCATTCTGATGCCGTTAGCTCCCCGCGTCTTCTCGCAGTGTTCCACCGAAATCGGAAAAAATGCTTCACACAAGCCTCACCTGCATTTTCGCACCCCTATAACATTGCCCCCTCCTATGCTAAATCATTCTGCTTTGGCGTGCTAGCAGACCGTTCGACTGCCTACAAGACCTACAAGCTGCAACCCGAAAGGTTCCAACTTGACAGAGCTATTGTGCTCCGAAGACGCCCTCGCGTGCAATTTAGCGCAACAACGGTAGATGTTCTCCACGCTGTTGCTCGTCCAGATTACAGCTTTCCCAGCTTAAATGACACCATTCAATTCAACATGAAAAGCTCTATCGAATGGTATCAAGCATTGCCCAACTCGAAGACATCGATTCTTCGATGACGTCATCGTCCTTCCGCCGCGGTTTCGTCCTCGATGCGAAACAGTCAAAAAATTGATGTTGCCAAAATCGGTTGATATTGATAGCATTCGATAGCGATTTTCAAGCAGAACAGAAAGGTGTTATTGGGAGTGTCGATAACCCAAATATGGGCGAGTAAGAGGGCAGGAAACTTCAACCGCTAAGTCCGCTGCCCTAAAACGGCAGCTGGTGCTAAGGCAGTTTAGGCAGGTAACAAGTTCTGATCCCGTCACCGTAAAGTACCTTAAGTGCTCTGTTCGCATACGCATTCTGATGCCGTTAGCTCCCCGCGTCTTCTCGCAGTGGTCCACGGAAATCGGAAAAAAATGCTTCACACAAGCCTCACCTGCATTTTCGCACCCCTATAACATTGCCCCCTCCTATGCTAAATCATTCTGCTTTGGCGTGCTAGCAGTACTTTCGACTGCCTACAAGACCTACAAGCTGCAACCCGAAAGGTTCCAACTTGACAGAGCTATTGTGCTCCGAAGACGCCCTCGCGTGCAATTTGCGAGCGGTCGCTCCCCCCCCCCCCCCTCGATTGAAAGGTTCGATTCTGTATGCATTGTTTATGGCGCACTCCAAAGGCTTGCTGAACAGCCTTGAAGCAATTCCTGAGTAGGGCGGCAAGAAATTTCTGATAAAAGTGCCCAAACGCTCAGTCTACGAGCTGCCCCCCCCCCCTCGATTGAAAGGTTCGATTCTGTATGCATTGTTCACGGCGCACACCAAAGTTTCGCTGGGACAGATTGGAGCTAATCCTGAGTGGGGTGGCGGGGAATTTCTGATAACATTCTCCAAACGGCTCGAAATAGTCTTGAAAACGTCGCAGTTCCCAGTGAGAGAAGATAGAAGCGCAGGGGACATGCGCTCGCCAACTCGATTGATAGGTTAGGTTCTGTGTGCATTGTGCACGGCGCACTCTCGGGGCATTCCTAGCATGACAGAGCACTGGCGACGTACGCCATCTTTGAGATACTCCGAAAGCACGCATATCCTGGGAAATAAGCTGCTCTAATCGCCCATCCAGCCAATTTTGGACCACCCACGTCGAAAATACGGGAGTTCCGGTAAAGTTTTACACATGCTTGTGTAGATCTCGAAGAGGCGAATCGAATGGTATCAACCTTTATTCAAGAAACCTAAAACTGAAGGAGTTATGAGCGTGCGACGCTTTGCGACGCCATGTTGGCGTTTTTTCGCCCACTTTTGACCGTGCGGCGCGAGCGGTATTGTATCAGCGCTTTGTCCTTCCCGGACAAGTCTGGTACCAATTCAGTGACCCCGGAGGAATGTAACACTTGAATGGCCTGGGCAGGAAACGAACCAGGCCCGTGGTACCGGGTGCACGCTACAGTCGGCACCTCCGACTGCGCTACAAGCGCCCAAAATCCTTATATGACCACTACTCATATCAAAAATCGCTTTGAAAGCTTTATTTTTCTACGCTATAATAGCAAGGGTTTGAAACATATATGGTATAATTTCACTTTCTATTGTTGTCTCCTTCAGGTTTAAAAAAATTTCCATGGCAAGTGAAGCGTTCAGATACGACTTGGTGATCGACTTGTAAAGCGCCCCAAATATCTTTGTACACTGTAAAACAATATTGTGAATCTTAACGGAGCACCTAAACACCATTTGCAATTAGCATCAAAACTATTCATTTTTTATTTTGATTTATTTTTTAGTGCAGTTTCAGAGGAAGATGTCGCTCCTTCAGGTGGAAAAATCTGTCGAGTCACGGCATTCCGCTATAATCGGTAAAAATTTGCCCGTCTGGATTTTTCGAATAATCCCCAAGAAAATCTCTGCCTCGCTTGCTATAGCACCGTCGCGTGATTCTCCACAATGTCGAAGCCACGACAGTTGCACGACATAACAACTTAATACATGACATACAATGGATAATAACTAAAGGAAATACAAACATCACATAAAGGACTGGAAAAAATTGCGAGAAAATCCTTTCCCATAGCTAAAACACAGGGCATGCGCATACGCCCTCCTTCCTTCCAAACCATGCCGCAGTACATCCCGTCCGATTGTCGAAGCCCCAGCTGCGCCACCTTGCATCAGCGGCTGATTTTTGAGCGATGGCACTTGACGGGCAGCGAAGTGGGGTTGGAGTCGCCCTGAGTGTTGGTGATCGGCGGTCGATTTGCGCATGAACTTCGCCGCTTACCGACATTAGCCATCAGCGCTGGGCGAAGTCAGCGTTTGTCCTTCAAGCTGTTTCGCTCTGTCCGGTGGAGGTCGGCGGGCGGCCGACTGGCTAGCCGTTTTCCGGCCGCTGTCCATCTCCCTCACACCGCTTCTTGCTGCTACTGCTGCTGCTGCAGTTGCTGCTGCTGACTGACGGACGGCACTTCAACCATTGATCGCGGTGTAAAATTGATTCTTCGTCATTCGACTCTTTCAGTGTTCATCGAACCGGGGGTATCCTTCGATCCGCGTTCGCTGGACAGTCGTCCACCTTCACCTCTTCCGATCGCAATCGCGTCCCCCGTTCCAGTCGACCCGCTCTAGTTTTTACTGTTGAAAAGCGTTTCCGTCGAAACCAGAACTGCTTCCGCCTCCTATCCTTCCAAGTGCACACGCCGTCGCTGATGGAATTCGCCGAGAAACCTTTCAAGAATTCAAGGCGCGCGACAAAATGACTGCCCTGCTGCAGGCTTTCGATCCAAAGAACGCACACTAGTTGGTTGAAATTGTCATGGAACTAGTTGCTGCCTATTGATAGCGGCATCATCCTACGCGTACATGCCGATATTCTTCGGCTTGCATAGGAAAGCAGCTCAGAGAACCAGGAGCTGGAGGAAGACTGCGAGAAGTCCTCTTTCCCCGTATAATACGGAACATTAACGTTTGGTCGCTACAACAAAGTAGATTGTTCACGAATATAGTAGCACCTGTATTTCAAAGGCAGAAAGTGGCAAGGAAAACACGTTCCTACTAAGCCGTTTGCAGGAAAATTAAAACGCTCTTACAGAAAAAATTGTGATGACGGACCTGTGATCCAGTGCATAGAGTCCTTAGTTTAACACTTGCTGCTCTAATTCTAGAACGCGCTGGTTAAAAATCCTACTAGTATTCAGTTCACTTCTAAAGTAGTCACTTTAATACCGTCACAAGGTTATTCTTAGCTTTTCTACCTCGTTGGTTAGGCAGCCCAAGTCGTTTTCCTCTCTATTGTCCCGAATCGCTGTACTTAATTCTCATACGACTATTTTTCTTTTATGTTCTTTTTCTTTTTTTGTTTCTTTCTTTTTTCTTTTTCTCTTACGCTCTCTGTCTCTCTACTTTCACTCTTTTAGTCATTTGTAGATGCTTTTAGTTAATAAATAATTAGATAAATAAATGTTAGTCAGAGTGAGCAGCGTAGTCGACGTTCTGTTTCTCGTGGGGCCGGAACTTGTTTGTAGTTATATACGAAATTCAACCAATCCTTCCATCCTTCAACGAGTGGGTTTTTGGAGTCTCTGGAAGCAATGTAACACTGGCTCATCTATCAAGCCAGAAATTAGAAGTAAACTGCCTTCGCATTATTCAGTGGTTGTAGAAAGCATGGCGCACAAAGTAATGGTGACTAACTGATAGATTAATGCCAACCTTATTCCTTTATGTACGCTTTAATTTACTATAATACGTGAGAATTTCCAGCCACCGAAATGTCAAGTCCTTTTTCATGCAAAACTAGCGTTTAATTACAGTACATTCACTTCTTTTTTTCACGCGCTATAATGCTGGGTATGATGATACAAAAGTTAGCACCCAACGTTAGTCCATTCCTAGCGCAGTCGAGAAACTTCGTGTCATACCTAGCTTTTGGACAGTACCATTGGTTGTTAGAATAGTCTCGTTTTACTTCACAAAGTTCAGCCTCTATTCACTTTATTTTAGGTTTTTTTCGGTTGAGATTTTGGACGCTACCTTTGTGCAACGTTTATTGAGAAACCAGAGATGGCCCGGTTATCCATCGTCAGATTGGTGTTGAATAATAATAAGGGATGAATCTTGTGGGTGAGGTGACAAGCAAAAGAGTAAGTGTTGCAGTAACTGAAGAGTTGGCTCTGCACCACGGTTAGGCTATGTCAAAGTATAGCGAATGAGGGCGATCTGAAAGCGCGTGCATACCGCCGGTGTTATTCTTTACCCCCATCGTTCAGAATCTACCTGTACTTCGTTGCTGGCGAAGGCGAGCTCTCCTCCAGACTTTGTTATGAAATACGATTTAATGACTTCCTTTCTACCTCTAGTGCTCTTCCGATTTCCCATTTTCTTGTCTCATTCTTTACAACCGTTTTTCACCTTCCGCGACGCAACAGTCGGCATTGCATTTGTCGTAGAAACGCGTCTTTTTTCTGGCACACTACTCGGCTAAACCGCTATCACATCCTTCGTTCGACGCCTCTGCTAATTCGCGAAATCTCTTCTCGTTTCCCTCTACTACCCAGAGAATTAACCGCGGACATCTGTGCGCTTATTTATTGGTCTGGAAATATAAATGTAACCGTGATTTTGGGAAAACTAGCATGGGAAGACATAGGAGTGAAGGTCGACAACTGCACCATATTCGCTTCGCTGACGACATCGTGCTCATAAGGCCCCGTTTATACTTCCGACGTCGAGAGACGCGACGGCCTGTATAGAGGCCAAATTGATCGATCACATCGCTCCATCAATGTGACCACAATGCGTGGCGTGGCGTCGCTCGGCGTCGAATTATAAACGGGCCCTATCACGGAGCACCAGTCAGGCGGTGCGAATGCTGGCCGAATTCGATCGTGTGTGTGGAACGTTGGATTGCAGCTGAATCTTACGAAGACGATGTTCATGAGGAACGGATAAGTTTCTGATGCCCCATTCTCGCTCAACGGAACGAACATCTCCGAATGCTCCAGCTACGTATATCTGGGCCGCGAAGTCAATATGGCCAACGACCTAGCGCCGGAGCTGAGCAGGAGGAAACGAGCGGCTTGGGGAGCTTTCAAGACCGTCGAAGAAGTCGTGAAGAAGACGAAGAACGTCCGAATCCGTGCTCTCCTATTCGACTCCGCCCTAACATACGCCTCATGGACCTGGGCTATACGAAAGCAGGATGAACACGCGATCAGCGTCGCGCAGCGTGGAATCGAGAGGACGATGCTCGGAGTGACACGACTCACGCAAGTGAGAGAAGGGCTCCGGAGTTCCGAGCTTCGCCGATGTTCGAAGATCAGAGACGCTATCACATGGGCCAAGTCGTCGAAGATTAGGGGCGCCTGCCACGTAATGACTGGATTCCGCTGGATATCAAAAGAACACCAGGACGCCCATCAGCGCGTTGGTCGGACTTCTTCGTGAAAGCCCTAAACGACCGATATGGCGCTCTTTGGGTCCCTCGAGCGAGAAGGATCCATTGGAGCGCTCTGGCATGCGACAGGGACGAATAGAGACGCTGCTGGTGCCCGCTCGAGCAAGTCGATGATCAATGGAACGACAGGTGATACAGGTGAACTGTGATCCGAAGTTGTTGCAGTTTGCGTAACACTCATTCAAAGTGACGTTTCAAGATGGAAGCATAGGAGCGCGAGGAGCGCTTCGGGTCCCTCGAGCGTCGGCAGATGCAGGCCCGATTTGATTTGCCGCTCATGGCTCAATGCAATCCTCCATCCTTCCAGGGCTGGTGAATTGGTGCTACAGGTGTTCGCGAGGGAGAAAACACTGGCCTGTTTATCACCACAATGTACAGCCAGACATGCCTTCAAATCACCTCTGCGATATCCGTCGAAATAACGCGCATGGCGTATCCTACATAGGGACTGATTAACGCCGTCATTTCTTCTTTATTGATGGACAACGTGCCGTTCAGAGAGATGAACGTCAAAACGATGACTGCTAGTTGGCATTGACATTGACAGCGTCGGTTTCGATAAACTTGGGGTGAACTATTAAGGAAAGCGTAAAGCGTTGACGAGCGTGTATCTGTATATCTTTTTCATTTCAAAGGGAAATTTTTTGGTAGCGGTGATTCACGACGGATTGATCTGCTTCAAAAACTTTGGTTCTTAAATGCCTGATGTGATTACGAAGTATGATCTACTGTGGGCAGTACGTCATCATATCTTTGAATCTGCTTTGTCTTCGTTTTCAAACAGCGCGAATTTCTTATCCCGATGAGTGAACAGGTTTCAAAGGTGTGGAATGAGTTACCGGCTTAGACTTGGAGGTTAAAAGGTTGGAGCACCCTCCCCCCAACGTGTCCTAAGTTGCATGATAATTCACTATTGCTCCTGTTCCTGTTCATCCTTTGAATTAAAGCTCCCGTCGATCTCAGCTTCATTACTTGCTCTCGATTTTTCATCTCGGCTTCCAAATAGACACCATCATGAAGTCTCTCTGGTTTCTTATAAACTTCGGCAGCAGTCCGTAGCACTTAGCTAAATAATCTAGATACGCTTCGAAGCAAATGGCCTTCAGTTAGTTTCGTCCAAAGAAATTTTGGTGGTCTGCAACCGACGATTCATTGCATAGATGTTTTCTCAAATATGAAGCACTTTCGGTATACTATGTGCTGCCTTAACAAAATCATAAATGTCGTCCAAGAAGACCAGAGTTTTCCTCGTCTTTTGGAAGATTTTCCCTAGAGCACAAAATGAGGATTCATCCATGCGTTCCTGTCCATCACTCACGGCTCCGTAATCAGGTATGAGGTTCAGTTGTTCGTCTTTACTTGATCGGCACAAATACCCTTTATTTTCCATCCAAGGCTTCTATAAAGTCCTCCTACCAAGCGTTGATTTTTGTTTTGGAGTTTTGTGACATTCCTCGGAATGCGATAAATTATAGCATTCTGTTGTAGTGGACGGTCGCAGAATAACAATTTATTAGAACAGCAACAGTCGAATAACAGGCGAGGTCGGTAGAGCGAACAGTTATGCCACACACTCTATAGAAACTCGTCGGGTTTATATACGCCTCCTAGTTTCCCTATGGCAATAGACCGTATAAAATCAGATCAAATATCTTGCTATGGCGAGATCACCCGTGATGCTAGATATTGGCTTGATCAGTATATTAACCCTACAACACGTCCCCTTTTTAGTTAAAATCGTATCGCTTCTTCGAAGGATCGATGTCCAGTCGGGGCGGTGCGCGGCGAGTCCGTGTAGAGCGTCGTGGAGGCGTTGGCGTCGGTTGAGTCGTGTTGCTTAGTGGAGGATTGCAGTTGTCGCTGGCGGTGGTGAATAATGGCATGTCGAATACATCCAAGAGTTTATTCACTGCGGCCATGGAACTTCTGGGCCTTATTTGGTTAGCATGGCGGATCCATGTCAGGTCACCAACTCGAACTGAATAAGTGGTGTTGCCCAAACGTCGAAGGAATATTCCAGCAGTCCAAGTCGACTTTGCGTTTCTGTAGTCCTTGACGTAGACATCATCCTCAACTTGGAATTTTCGACGGCGTGCGCCATGTTGGTGTTTGAATTGTTGTTCCATCCTGGCATCACGGGAGCCGGCGTCGTCCTTAGTTGGCATCAGCAGGTCCAGTTCCGTGCGGATTCTGCGACCGAGAAAGTTTTCTGAAGGTGATAAGTGGTTAGGTCCGGAGGGGCATGGAGTCGACCTGTATGCCATTAGGAACGTCTGAATCGCATCTCCTGTTGTTCCCTCCTCATCCTTCAGTTTAAGAAGCGCCCGCTTGAAGGTATCGACGAAGCGTTCTGCTTGGCCATTGCTTTGCGGATGAAATGGCGGAGAGCGAATGTGTTCGATTCCACGTTTCGTGCAGAAATCCTTGAATAAGTTTGACGTGAACTGGGTGCCGTTATCGGTAACGAGCGTAGTTGGATTTCCGAATTGAGAGAATACTTTCTTAATGGCGCTTATCGTAGCAGACGTCGATATGGAGTTCATGTGGATGATTTCAGGCCACTTCGAATAGGCGTCCACGATGATGAGGTAGTGTACAGCGTCCAACGGCCCTGCAAAGTCCGCATGAACACGAGTCCAGGGAGCGGCTGGCCTCGGCCAAGAGTAGAGTTCAGCCTTAACCGGATCTTTGGCTGCTTTGGCGCAACTGGCACAACTTTTGACCAGTTTCTCGATGTCGTTGTCGAGTGTAGGCCAGTATACGAAGCTTCTTGCTAACATTTTCATCCTTGTTTGTCCTGGATGGGCCTTGTGTAGTGAGAACAGCACCCGCCTTTGGAGCGCTTTCGGGATCACGATACGACTGGCAGTAAGCAGGCATCCATTGACAGTTGTTAGCGTATCCCGACGGTTGAAGAAGGGCCAGAGAGGGGACTGGGAGTTCAATTTAGGCCATGTTCCTGACAATGTGAAGTCGGTCACTTGCTTGAGCAGACTATCGGCAGCTGTGGCAGTCCGAATACTTTTGCACGAGACTGGAAGATGTCTGCAAGTGTCGAAAACTTCAGCCGAGAGTTCGGCATCAACAAGGGCAATCACGCAGTCTTCGGCATTCGCTTGAGATGGGATTAGGCGTGATAGGGCGTCGGCTTGGCCAAAGTCCTTGGTGTTGACATACTCGATATTGAAGTTGTAGTTCGACAGTGTGGTAGCCCATCGCTGGAGACGGTTTGCACTATACACAGACACCCCCTTCTTGCTTCCAAAGATGGACAGCAGCGGTTTATGATCCTTCCTTAGTGTGAAGGGTCGACCGTGGACGAAACGATGAAATTTCTGCACCGCGAATACTAACGCGAGTGCTTCTTTTTCGATCTGGCTGTAGCCTCTTTGGGTAGTAGTCAACGCACGGCTTGCGTGGTAGATGGCCTTTTCGGATCCGTTGGAAAAGCGGTGTGACAATACAGCTCCAATTCCGTAGTTGGAAGCGTCCGCAGCAACGATAATCGGGAGGCTGGGGTCGAAGTGTGTCAAGAGTAGATCCGTACGTAGTTTGGCCTTGATTTGGTTGAATGCAGCTTGGCAGGCTGAAGTCCATGTGTAGACGGCTTCTTTTCTTGTCAAAGCATCCAAGGGTGCGCGAAGACTATGTAGCTCCTTGACGAAGGTTCCATAAAAATTGACGAGACCGAGAAATGCGCGAAGCTGGCTGACGTCTGTTGGTGCAGGCATCTTTTGAATGGCCTCTATCTTCGCGGGGTCAGGACGACGTCCTTCTGCACTGATGACGAATCCTAAGTATTTAATTTCAGTTTCCAGAAAGGAGCATTTGTCCAAGCGGACACGGAATCCATAATCATGGATTCTGCGGAAAACGGCCTCAACGCGAGAATTGTGTTCGTCGATTGTTCTTCCAGTGACAACGATATCATCTAGGTAAGCCGCCGTGCCTTCTAACCCTGCAGTGAGGGCATCCATTTGCTGCTGAAAGATTCCCGGAGCAGGCTTTACTCCAAAGGGCAGGCGATTGAATGAGAAGAGCCCTCTGTGTGTGTTGATCGTCAGCAGCAGCTTGGAACTTTCTTCTATTTCCAACTGTAGGTAAGCCTCTGCGAGGTCGAGTTGAGAGAAGTAGCGGCCGCCGTTCAATTTTGTGAAGATATCGTCCGGTGTTGGTAGTGGGTATTGGTGCTGCTCCAGTGCGTCGTTCAGTCCAGTAGAAAAATCTGCACAGAGTCGAATTGATCCGTTTTTCTTCTGCACAGCTACGACTGGTGCGGCCCATTGGGCATGGTCGACCGGGGAAAGAACGTCGGCAGCAACCAGACGATCAATCTCCTGTGATAGGCGTGGAAGAGCTGCGTATGGAACAGGACGAGCCTTCCGGAAGATCGGTTTTGCATCCGATTTCAATACCAATTTCGCTTTTGATTTTGTGCAGCGACCCAGTCCCGGCTCGAAAACTGCAGGAAACTGCTTCTGGAGACGACTGGCAAGCGATGAGCGAAGTGTGGTGAGCGCTGAGCTGGACACGTTGCAGATTGAGCCTTCGGCAAATTGATTAAAGAGGCGTTCATTCTGGGCTATCCAGTCGAGGCCCAGTAGAGAGGCAGTATCAGCGACGTGGCAGTTGCCTCCTCCTTCGTGTCCGTCAATGGCAAAGTTGCATTTGAAGTAGCCGCGAACATTGATAGTTCCATTGTTGGCAGACTTCAGCGTGACGTGTGATGGTAGCAGTCTTGGAGATCCCATTTTCATCCAATCTTGGTGACTGAGCAATGTCACGTCGGCTCCAGTGTCGGGTCGCATTCGAATAGTAGTCCCATTTATTTGTACGTTGCGGTAGATGCGAGTTCCTTGTGCGAGACGTGCAGAATTAGAAGCTACGACCACGCTGTTCGTCGTTTTGGGCTTCTTCTTTGGAGTCGACCTCTTCTTCTTCATGAAATTTTTGCAAAATCCTCGCTTGTGTCCTATGACCTTGCAATCGTGACACGGCTTGCTGTTGAAGTGGCAGTCCTTGGCCCAATGTGGTCCTCCGCAACGATAACAGGGCGAAGGTGGGTCGCGTTTGTTGTCGTTCTTTGCATTGACGAAGTTGACTGCGTGTGGCGATGAAGAAGGTTGACCTTCGAGAAGCTTGGCATCGTGACGGATGTTGACAAATTGCTGGATTTCAGCATTCAGTTCCTTCAAGGTGGTCTTTGGGTTGTCTTCCATCTTGCGTAGGGCACGAGCCCGGATGTCGGCATCTTCTGGCGCGACAAGGCCACATATCCATACGAGGCACTTCATCTGTTCCGGCGTGACGTCGTTGAACTCTGCTATTTCGTGTCGCAGGTTGACTGTTCCGGTGTAGTCGAGCAAGCTCTCGCCGTTTCGCTGTGTTCTCAGGTACGAATATCGACGCGAGAAGACGGACGCGTTATGTCCGAATAATTGCTTCAGTGTCTTCACCGTCTCCTCGAGCGAAATAGACGACGTCTTCTGTGGGCGAATGTGGTTCGTGAAGCGTGCATATGCAGCAGCGTCCAGCTTTGAGACGATCAGCCTGGCTCGGGCGGCATCGTCCAATGTCGATCCGTCTTTGGAGATAATGTCCTCGTATCTGTTGTACCAGACATCGAATGTGCAGCCATTGTCTGGATCATAGCAGAATACAGGAAGACGGTTAGACAGCGAATTCGTGATGAACTCAGTCGTTGTGGCAGGTGCGGCAGTCGGGCTTGGAGCAACAGCAGCGAACATACGCTCCATTCTGTCCATGACGGCGTCGAGGGCTTTCTGCTGTTGAAGGGCCTGGGCGTCGAGGATGGAGCGTAGAAGATCGGCATCCATGGTAGCAGAGCAGTGTCGAGTTCTTCTGAGTCCTGATCGCCAGGATGTTGTAGTGGACGGTCGCAGAATAACAATTTATTAGAACAGCAACAGTCGAATAACAGGCGAGGTCGGTAGAGCGAACAGTTATGCCACACACTCTATAGAAACTCGTCGGGTTTATATACGCCTCCTAGTTTCCCTATGGCAATAGACCGTATAAAATCAGATCAAATATCTTGCTATGGCGAGATCACCCGTGATGCTAGATATTGGCTTGATCAGTATATTAACCCTACAACACATTCGTTCAGGTTCCATACCGAAAGCGCATTACCTGACTAGCCCACGTAACGGTCGACGACTTGGCCTCTGCGACAATTTCCCTGATCATTGAACATTGACGACCTCGGAACCTTGAAAGCCTTCTCTCACTTGCGCGGGTGTCTCACTCTGAGCATCGCATCCCAGATTCCTTGCTGAGAACTGCTGACCGCGTGTTCCTCCTGCCTTCGTGTGGCCGAGGTATGTGAGGCGTACGTTAGCGCGGAAAGAACAGTGGAGTCGAATAGGTGGGCGCGGGGTCGGATGTTCTTGGTTTTCTTCACGAATTCTTTGACCCTCTTCAAAGTTCTCCGAGGTGCTCGTTTCCTTCCGCCTGGCTCCCACGCTAAGCTGAATTCGCGTCCTAGGTACACGTAGCTGGGGCATTCGGAGACCTTCGTTCCGTTGAGCGAAAATGGGGCATCAAAAACTCATCCGCCTGTCATGAACATCGCCTTCGTAATATTCAGCCAGCCTCCAGACCTTCACTCCCATGTCCTGTCATTTAATATTGCTCCGGTCAATTTCGAGAGTGGCGCTGAAGAGCTTTGGGGATATGGTGCCCCTCTCACCACGTTGGCGAGGGCGTCGTTGCGGAATGGTTGGCTACTGGTCGTGAATCCGCTATGCAGCTCCTCAAGAAATCTGATGTGCTGAATAGGCAAGCCCTGTCAGACCAGGGCTTCTATGGCCACGTGAGCCTCTACACGGTCTGAAAAGATGAACGCCTTCATTAGTTTGACAAAGGGAGAGCACAACGACAGCTTGTACTATTGTGTTATGTCGACGAGCACAGGTCGACGGACAACGGTGTGGGTGTGGTCGACTAAGCTGATTCTTCCCAAAAGCTCCGCTTGCGAGCCGATTCAGGATGTCTGCTTGTTTTGACCTTTCCAATGAAACTTCAAAATAATATGGAAGATCAAGGGAAGCAAGTATAATAATTGGAATTCAATTTGGTGGGGTCGAAATTTATAAAAACAATTCGTGGTGCGAGGTTATTGCAAAGTCATTGGCACAGTTACGGAAAGTCTTATTGCACACTTCAGACAAATGGCATTTTCATTATTAACTAAGTTTGCATCCGTCATACTGATAGGATATGTGAATGGTTTCTAATTCTACATTAGGTTGCTCGTAAAGTTATAATATTTTTCGTATCTTTCACTTTTGTTTTAAAAACCATACAATACAATTTACAGTCAAGTCTACAGCAGTAGGGAGGAGATCCATCTTCACTTTTCTTCGTCAAATCGGCGGAATTTGTACAAAAACTTTGAAACAGTGTTATGCCATCTACTTGCAACACTGTCATAGTCATATTAGAAAATACATTCCATTGAAACACGCAAATGATGAAGAATCTCGCTATCCAATAAGAATAAGAAAACTTGCTCTTAAAGTGACGAAATTGTACAAGGCTCGACTAGCTATTGGTATCCAGAAGTACAATCGTTTCTCAAGAAAACTTAAAAGAGAACTGGCCTGCCTTAGCTTTCAAAGAGAAGAAAAGATAGCTGATTCAAAGAATCCAAAAGCTTTTTACAATTTCGTTAACAGTAAGCTCAAGTCAAAAAACAACATTCTTTCTATTTCCAATGAGAACGATGAACTATGTAAATCCGATCTCGAAAAGGCTAACGTGTTTGCTTCTTACTTTAAATCATTTTACAAAAAACACCCGAATGTGAGTTACCATTGCCCAAAATTAACTCACCAAAATTAGATTTTCTTGATATTAACAGCGATTTAGTATACAGAACATTAACTTGCTTATCTGCTCGAAACTCGACCTCACCTGACGATATTCCATATATTTTCCTTAAAAAAGCCGCTATTGGATTAACTCCAGCTCTAACGCTCTTATTTAATTGGTTCCTACTTCATGGTGAAGTTCCTTCATTATGGAGAAAAAGTATCGTTAAACCTGTACTCAAAAAGGGTGACAAAACTAATTTTAAAAACTACAGACCCATTTGTCTGACCTCCTCCACTAGTAAAGTTCTTGAAAGAATTGCACGCGAACAGATTTACAATTACACGAAAACAGACAATCTCATCACGAATATTCAACATGGTTTCCTTCAAAAGAAATCTACTATTACAGCTCTCATTTCAACTATCCCTGCTTGGCAAAGGATAACGGATGCTAGAGGCTACATTACTGCATGTTATATTGATTACGCAAAAGCCTTTGACTTTATCAACCTGAGTCTTCTACTTTCAAAACCCTACACCTACGGCATTGAAAGGTGCCTTTTAAGGTTTTTGCAATCATTTCTTACTAAGAGAACTCAAATGGTTATGGTTAACGATGCTGTTTCGAATACCTACGAGACTATGAGTGGGGTTCCTCAAGGAACATGCTTGGGACCTTTAATGTTTCTGCTCTATATCAATGACTTGCCTAATTGCCTTCCTTTCGGCGTATCCTGTTCCATTTATGCTGACGATTCCAAAATCCACTCCATTAATAATCCCAATGTACTTCAGCAAGGTTTAGATGCCGTACACGCATGGTCTACGAAGTGGATGCTAGACATCTCACACGAAAAAACTTTAGTCATGTGCATCGGGAGCTCTCACCCAAAGGATTTTTCGTTTTTCTTAGGAAATAAAAGCTTTCTAAATAAATTAATAGTGTGTTCGCTTCGGCTGAATGAAAACTTATATTTGTAAAAAATCGTGACCTCTGTTAAAGCAAAACAGAACTCAAAAACTTTCACGAATCATTTTCGGCTCTTGTTCATAGAACTTGAGATGAAGCCTCCTGATTTGAGAAATTAACTACAAGTTAGGTTAAAAACAAATCAGCTATATTTTGATAAAGTGCCTTTTCAGTGAGTCGCTAGTCCTTTAAAAAAACACTTTCGCGTCACTCATGGAAGAAGTCTTTTCTTGTATATCTTCAAAAAGAGCGCTTCTTCTGTAACATCTTGTGATCAATTAATTTCGGATCTCTTTTGGTAAAATAATTGCTCTTCATTTTTGCTTGTCTTTGAGGAGCCAACTTTTGCAGTGATGTTTGTGTTCAACTTGTTTTGTACTTCTTTGGGCTCAATAAATGTTCATGTTCATGCTCATGTTCACGTTCAAAAACGAAAACGATAAGAACGGCTGCGTATACATGATAGCTGTAGTGTCTAGACTTGCTGTAATTAGGCTAAGACTATCAGCTATGGAAAAGACACAGGGTAGCCCCGTTTCAGACTTGCACCAAATTTCATTCTCCTATTAAAGGTTGATGGGTATTACGTTTTGAACTAGCTACACCAGCGGAAACAAGCAGTTCATACTCTAGTGCTTCGATCCGCCGGTTGTTCACTAGCGATTTCTCAAATTCGAAGGCTTCAAGAGAGCATGGATCGGTAAATAGAAGGATGTAGATAAGCGCTACATGAGAGTCTTACGATCTCCTCGTAGCTCGGCGCAAACACAGAACGGTATTTTATACTCCAGCCACATTTTTTGGACGTTCTGAAAGTTATTGTAGTAGTAAGGTTCGTACTGAAATTGCCTCCACGACTTTCCTTAGAACGTGTAACATCTCCTACAGAAGATTGGTTAAATAGTTTCGCTGTAGATTTTTTGAATAGTCGAATTCGAATGAATTCGAAAAGCACGACACTCCGACTATTTAAAATCGAGCATTACTAATCAGGATATTCGAATTCGAATATTCATTCGAGCCCAATAATTTCCATCGTGACCCATGAATGTCCGAGTCGTTGAGCAGTTTCCACGCGTGCAAAGATGATGAACGGTTCGAAGCGTAAGGCAGCTCAAGATGCTCCACCTCGTTCGGCACTGACGCATATAAAAGGAACCTTACTTTTTTTCTATCCAAGTTGACGAACACAGGCGTAATAAATATTTTGCATGGGTCTGTAAACGGAATGGGAAAGCAATGCCTCTCGAATGGAGTCCTGAGAGATAGCTTTTCTTAACGATCACGCTGTCCATGTTCCCCTGGATGCAAGGAAGAGCAGTTTGAAAAAGCAGTCATAACATAACTAACTAACTGTTCCGAAAACTCCACTCCCGTTTGTCCCTGATGAACTAAACACCTCTTTTCAGAAGTCTGAGCAGTCTGAAATCCCGTTGCTGTTATCGATCAACCACTTAGCAATCTCGTACCTATCTATCCCATAACAGCCAATATGATCATCCCTACGGGGCCCCATCTGTACGGTTGACTGCTCAGCTAGTAGGGGAGGCAACTCAACCGCACGGGACCCTGTTCTACCAAACCTCGGACGGGGTACACTCCAACCAAGGTGACCTAAGGTCAGGATTAAGAAGTGACCTGATGTGGAAAGAAAGCACAGAAGGGCTACCATAGGACCCACTGTAACCAAGAAGACGACCTCGGAATGATGGTGGAAAATATTGAGGACGAGGTTCAATCCACAAAGACCTTAATGCGCTCTTAATTTACATAAGAGTTGCCAATGTCCAGCGGGGTGTCCTCAAAAAATAGCAAGAGATCATGCCTATGTTTGACGAAGCAAAGGTGGAGCATGAAAACAAGAGCAGTCCCAGCCATTGTCAAGCGGAAAAGTAGTTGGTGAGGTCCGGTTCGATAAGGCAATTTTCGCATCCGATTGAAAGTGCAAGCCCCTCTTTGAGTGAAGCTCCTGAAGGTTCAGCTTCATGCTTTGCGCTCGTGCTTCTTTCCTCCGTGGGAAGAAAGGATTAGGAGATGTAAAGACAGCATCGCATATGAAGTGAAAGGGAGACATCATAACACTTATTATACAATTATGAGAATGGTCTTATGAGAAACATCCATGTTTGTCATAAGGTGCTTTGCAGAGCAATGTATAAAAGACCCTAATTTGCCTGTTGTGCTGTATCTGCAGTGTACAGAAGGAAATCGAACATTTGAATGGCATCCGTTGAATATTCGAATAACTATGCGTTTTTGACAGATTTCGAATATTCTATTAGTTTCCAACAGGCTAAAGCTTGGAGTTTGATAACTGTCGAAAATTTACGGCCCTCACCCTCCCAGAGTGGATTTGATACGAATCCTCTTGTCTTCATCACGGTTTTATCCCTTATATGACTTGATTTTTTCATCTTTTATGGGTTTTTGTACCCCTTTGTAGATTCTTTTTTCCATATGTGGCTTCGACACTATAGAGATTTCGTTCCCGGGCAATCCTTGTTATTGATTGATTGATCAAATGTCTTGATTGGCTGAAGGACGGATTTGATTAAAGTTTTGAATATTGATTGTTCTACAACTAAAGGTAAAGTTTTTCTGGAAGCACTTTTCAAAATCAATGAGAGGTGTTCAATTTTTACAGATTTTCCTTGCACCCCATGTACACGACACATTTTGCTGAAGAAGCGACATCTGCGTCGAACTGTGTTGTGTAAAATTTTGGGTGTTAGCTTCAGACGGCGACTCAAGTGCTTTTCATAGAAAGCTATTTTAAAGCATTCTCAGCATGGTAACGGAGAAAAAAAAGCAAAAAACAGGGTCTAAATGCAGTCGCTTCTATGAGATTAGCGGCTCGATTTTTCGGAAGCTTTTTTTCTACAAATTATGCAAAATCGAAACTCCTCATCGTATTGAATTGTTCTTTTCAGAAAACATGATTTTATCACTGTGTGTCAAGCAGGGTTTGAAATTTTACAGGGCACTTTTTCACTGTCTATTGTTGTTTTCTTCAGAGGGGAGAGAATAATTCCAGTGACAAGTCCATCCGCAGGTTGCGACACCGTTACTTTACGGAGAGCGCTTCAAAAAAACCTTCTAGGGAAAGCAATTAAGTCGTAGTCGTCAGAAATAAACACTCAAAATTTTATACAACACAGTGTTTCAGACACAGACGTCGCTTCTCCAGACAGAAAAATGTGTCGTGACAACCAGTATCCAAACCTTTAAGGAATTTTATTCTGTTCTCAAAGCATGTCTTGTTTAGTGAACTAATCGTAAGCTGTGTGAGATTCTCTTCAATGTCGTAGACACACTTGGAAGGAACGTCCTGTTAACAGAATACAAACATCACTTAAAAAGTTATCGAAAAAAAAGTCGAGAAAATTACCTCTGCCAAAACCAAGAAATGGTGCTACTCCACTTCCCTTTTCGAACCTAAAGCTTGATCCTGGCCTCGAATGCTCACCAATTGCTTATTGCTTATCCAAATCCATAATTCGAAGAATGTGGTTTTTCTGAATACTCGATTACGAATACGATCGAAAACGCAATTTTTGGCTGCTCGAATTCGACTTTCAAATTCGAATGAAAACCATTTGAATACCTATTCGAATAGGTCATTCGAGGACATCTATAAATGATTCGAACACCATTCCATTCTCCATTAGATTAGCAACGAAAAGCAGCAAATCTAGCAGGCGAGAGAGGGCCACCTCTAAGTTCGTAGGTCACGCAAAGCAGTCGGAATGCTTGGTACCATTTTCGAATGATGATAAAATCCTAGCCCTTCAGTTACACGTAAGTGCAGAGCTTTTTTCGAGGAGTAAGAAGACGAAAATCCTAGGAGACTGTGATTGCTTGGATGAGGAGGTCGCGATATGCAGCTGTCCACGTGTGGCAATGCTTGCATGATTGGTAGCACAAATGCCTTTTACATGAAATTTTGCAACAGAAAATGAACGCGCTTTTTGCGGTCGGATTGTTGAACCTTCATTGTGCGACTAACGGGGCCTTAAATTACACACGAAATTAGAAATAATGCTGGGAGGTAAATCTAAACGTTGAATAGCCACCAAAGTCATATTCTGGTCAAGAAGAATGTTTTTGCACAAGATTATTTCCAAAGTTTTTTTATCAGAAACGCATCCTAATATGTATGTGAAAACGTCGCCTTAATGTCGAAGATACTTTAGTGAAGCCGAAGTTACGATTAACCGATAATGACGCATGTTCTTGATTTACATACTTTAGGTTTTGAGGTGGGTTCGGTGAGGAAGTTTCGCTCTTCTTCGAAAAATGAGGTGGCTACACGAATAGGTCACAGCAGTACACTTTTTCTAATTCTATTCTAATTCTTATTCTCATTTTAATATAATTGAACGTCCATTCTGTTGTTGCTTTTAAAGGTTATTTTGTTTGTTTGGCGACTTCGTTGGCGTTGTACAGCACCCTCGAGGGCAAATAAATAAATCAAAGTTTTATAAGTGAACTCAAATAAACCAAATGCTCATCGTGCTAGTGAAGGTCTGGATGAAAGGCGCCTAAAATCGCAACAGCAAAATTTCAGATAAATTGCGATTTTACAACCAATCAGAGCAAACATTGCCACACACTAGAGGCGTGCATGGCGCGATCTCTCACCACCTTAAAGTTCTCGCTTTACCTCGCGTCGAAGTGTGCTAAAGAGCTTTGCTATGAGCTTATCCAAAAGACTGATCCTTCAAACAGTGTTTAGGCTTCTCGGGACGCTGTGCACAATAAGTGAGTGACTCCATCAGTTCAATCGCTTTATTCAGATTTTGAAGACTAGGTTCTGCGCCCAAGAGTATGGGGGCTGTGTTTAAAAATAAAGGCATTAAAAAGTATAAGGCGTTGAATAAACATTTTCTGCAATGAGTCCTACGCTGTCAAACGCCTTGGATTTGAATTCTTGGGATTCTTCTTTTTAACCTTTCGAATGCAAACAGTAGAAGACGCCTACACATTCACCTCCGCCGCTCTCGAGGCTGTCAAAGAGGATCCGGAGGTTGACACCCGTAGTCTTGTGAGGAGACTCGGATGCAGTTCGATCGCCACCAAGCCCTTGGCTATAGAGAAGTGCTGACTCGATGGGTCCATCAAGTCTTGTCTGATAGCACACGGTCCATACAGGTACTCATTTGTCAGCCTTCCCTTCGGGGCCCGCACAGAAAGGAGTTTCTGGAAGACCTGATTACGGGAAGTGAGTTGGCTCGTCCACAATTCTAACACGCATCGTGCCGTGGCCCGCTCGAGAATAAGACCAGCAAGAGCAAGTCAAAATTGGCATTCACCCCAAGAAGTTTCTCCTCTGCTGCTCCTGGAACTCGCGACGAATGATGTGTTATGAGGACACACTGTCACCGGTAACAATTACGCCAACTAGCCTTGGAAATTGCTAGACGTTGTTCGAGATCAACTTCCGCCCTCCAGAATAACGCTCGGCCTCATAATGCAAAGAGGCCTATGAAAAGTTGGACGAACTGGGTTCGCACAAGGTTCCCCATCCACGCTATTTCACTGACATCGTCCCCACTCACTGCCACTTATATCAGACTCTTAAGGCATAAGTAAAAGTGCAAGAAAGCTAAGAATATGGAAAAGGCGGTCAGCGACTGCTTTGATGCTCAGTTGCCCTTGTTTTGGGAGAATCGCTAACTTGCCCATCAGGTGATAGTAATTGTATGTATTGCTGAAAAAAACTGTGCTGAATAAAAGAAAGAGAAAAATAAAGTAAGTGAAGTAGAAAAAATGTCGATTGCCTCAAGACTTTCTGACCAAGTTGATACATCATTATTGAGAGACAAATGTGCTGTAGCTGATCGAACATTATTGGATGAAAAAAAGCGATAGACAAGCCTGAATCTCCATAAAAACGTCATGTGCCACTTTAACGACTCTGTAGTGATGGTAGGCTTCTCAGTGCAGGGAGCGAAACAAACCTGAAATTGAATCGAGGCTGAACCGTGATCATTCCTCTTACCATCTGCGCAACGCGTACCGGCGCTTTAATGTGCAACCTGGAATGTTTTTCCAGTAGTGGAGTACGTGCCATGCTTATGGTTAGGAAGCTGCGAAGTTAGGGGTTCAGGACAAGCTCGGAATTCCGGAGCGGTTAACTCTTTTCAACGGATCTGGCGGAACTGTTCCAGGCAATCCGATATTTAGATTTAACCGGTCAGCAACATCATCAGTAACTCGTCAGAAATTCTGCATGTGTCGTTTAGACACAATTCTTCTTCTTCTTCTTCTTCTTCAGAGTCTGTCCCGCTTAGTAGCGGGGTCCGCTATTCTGGTGTCATGACGCCACCTCTCCCGATCCAGCGCTAGATCAGGGTGGACACCAGCAACCTTCAAGTCCATATGTAACGTGTCAGACCAGCGCTCCTTCGGACGCCCTCTAGGCCGCTTTCCTACCACTTCGAACTTAAGGCCTATATTGCGGACGCTATCTTCCTTTCCACGCAGAACGTGGCCGTACCATCGTAAGCGAGCTTCGCGCATCTTGTCCGCTATCGGCGCGACACCGAACTTCTGCCGAATAGCTTCGTTTCGGATGCGGTCCATGCGCGTGACTCCAGCCGTCCAGCGCAGCATCTTCGTCTCCATGATGCTGAGGCGCGTTTCAACCTCCCTGGTCGCAGGCCAACATTCAGCACCGTACATCGCTACCGGCCGGACAACTGTTCTATATATTTTTGACTTCAAGCGCTCTGGTATCTTCCTATCGCAGAGCACGCCAGTCAACGAGCGCCACTTGGACCAAGCTGCACTCACGCGTGAGTTCAATTCAGTCATCAGATTGCCATCAGATGCTACTGCTGATCCCAAGTACTTAAAAACCGAAGTGCGTGGGAGCTCGATGCCGTTAACCTTGATGGAGCTGGACTCAGTAACGTCTGTCGTTAGATATTCGGTCTTCTTCACGTTCAATCTGAGTCCAAATCGCTCCAAGCGATCACACCAAGCTTGCACCTCTCGCTCCAGTTCATCTTTATCTTCGCAAGCGAGCATTACGTCATCAGCATAAAGCAGTGTCCAGGGGACAGGCTTCTGAAGATCTCGTGTAATGGCGTCCATCACGACAACAAAAAGGAGTGGGGAAAGCGCAGAACCCTGGTGTACCCCGACAGAGATGGGGAACTCCATCGAGGTTCCGGCTGCAGCTTGAACTCTACTCTTTGGGCAAGAGTAGAGGATTCGCACCCACTCTATGAGCTCTTCAGGAACTCCATGTCGTCGCAGGGCGTACCATATCACTTCACGCGGTACGCGGTCAAAGGCCTTCTCCAAGTCGAGGAAGGCGATATGCACTGGCTTCTGTTTCTCTCGGTGCTTTTCTATCAGGAGGCGGGCGGCGTGTATGGCATCAACAGTGCCACAGCCAGCCACGAAGCCGCACTGATTGCTGGAAAGCTGGACGATGTCACGAATTCGTCCGTTGACAATTCGCTCAAAGATCTTCATGCTGTGTGAGAGCAAGCGAATCGGACGGTAGTTGGAGCAGTCTGCAGGACTGCCCTTCTTCTTCCAAATCGGAATCGTCGTACTTTGGCTCCAACAGTCAGGTACTTTCTTCTCTGCTACAACCTGATTAAAGAACTTCGCCAACCACTCAGCCGGATACCAAAACTTTGACTTCCACAGGTCAGCCGCCACGTCGTCGGGCCCGGTCGCTTTGCCTGGCCTCATCTTCTTCAAAGCCGCTTCAATCTCCTCCACGGTGATCATTTGAACGTTTAGACACACTACCAGGGGGATATGCGGAGGGTACAGGACAGACGCATGGCCCGGTGACGCTGACGTTATCACGTGGTTTCCGGTGTCAGTTGGTGCAGATCGGCTTTGGTCAGTCAAAGCTCTTCTCTTCTAATTCGTGTGGCCCCCTAGAACATCGCAACACCTCGACACACCATGGTACACGCGCTGTAATGATGTATGCAACTCCATCTGATTGAGAGCGCTGTTGTCAAATGGCTGTGCTGGGGTTGAGTACACATATGCAAATACACAAGCACTGCCCTCTGACAGTTGGAGAAAATCAAATGAGAGGGCAGTGGGCAGTTAATCACCATCAACCATCAGTTTTTCAATTCTGTCACAAAGCAAACCCTTCTGAAGAGCTTTAAGGACTTTTCTCAACGCTTATTTACTTTATTTGTCTATTTATTGACATGAGCAAAGTGCGCATGCGATTCATGAAAACAAAAGGATAACTTTACAAAATCAGAGATTAGTTACGATAAGAGAGAACAGTGTAATGGGTAAATTACAAACTCAGCACTATTGCGCAGCACTCAAATGGCTTGTTTAAGCCGATGATTCCTTGCTTTCTACTGCCTACAAAATCCACGAGCCGCAGCCGGAGCGATTCGATCTCGACAGAGTTATTGCGCTCCGAACACGTCCGCGCCTGCAGTTTGCGAGCTGTCGCGCCAACCCGATTGATAGGTTCGATTCTGTATGCCTTGTTCACGGCGCACTCCGAGGGCGAATTGGACAGTCTTAGAGCAATTCCTGATTAGGACGGCTGGGAATTTCCGATGCAACTCCTCAAACGCTCGCTCTACAGGTTGTCGCGCCCCCACTATTGATTCTGTCGGGCCTATATGCACTGTTCAACTTTTCTGAGATTTATATGTCAAAGGATAGAGCTCGAGCTGAGTTTAAGTATACATCTATTTTTACAAGTTCGTGATTTCTAAAGAAGTTACCCAAAAAGGCCACTTTGGAACGGTCCAAAGTGGTCTATGTTGACCTGTCTTTCCGGCCAATAACCAAAAGACATGTCCGGTACTGTACTGATATCTTTGGGAGAGTAAGGTATACCTTAGTGATTAGTATACCTTAGTGATCTTTTGGAGAGTAAGGTAGACCCTGGTGATTCCTACGAGTAAAAGCAAAGAGGACATGACAAAAACTTGTTTCTGAATCTGATCTGACAGAACCCCTGCAGTTGCAAAACGAGAACTCTCTGCTTACCGAAAGATAGAATCGGATCCTACACCACGATATCTGATCTACAGCAAAGTGCGCTTCTTTTACTTCAACAGCTTAACCGCAAAACATGGGAACGCCACGCGGAAATATGGAGGAATGTCGTTCGCTGCGTGAGATTCAAAGAATTTCATGCAACTGGCCTTCTTCTGCTTGTTTCTCCGAACGATAAACCAGTTGCTATTCGAAAAGCGATGATTATATGTGCAGAACTCGGATAGCCATTAAAACGCGGTCGGATACGGACCGTCGCTTTTGTAGTAGTAAGACGTTGAAGTCGAGCAAAGCGTCCCTGACCAAAGGTAGCAATTCTCTAGACGCTTGGTGGACGACTTTGTAGCTATACGCATGATTTAATGCTGACTTGGACGAAGGCATGCAGAGCGAGGCTTGGGAGCATGACCTCGAAAGCCTGCTCTTTGAAGCCGGCGAAGGACTTTTTCACATCCGCTACGTGCATCTTATGCTGGAGCCGATGCTCCCGAAATGCACGCATGGGCAAACGACCTCGAAGAGCAAGGCGGACAACATTATGTGCAAACGCTCCCCTCACGTGCGCACCGCGTTGGAAGAGCCGAAACTTCTCGTTCCAGCGGCATTTCTTCTAGCAAAGAAAGAAAGAAGACAAACGAACAGTATATCCAGAAGAAGTTAGAAGACACGTCTAGACGTTCCATCGACGAAAAGGTTCCTCATCTACCTGTGTTGTAAAGCTGATAGGACATGCGCAGTTTCATGTAGGCCGGAATTATTAGCGCCGCAGAGTTACTCTCAAGAAATTACGAATTGCAGAGACTACCAAATAGCCTGATAGCTCTCAGAGTAAGTGAGCAAGGATTGATTTTTCAGCTCATACTGTGCAGAAAATGAGATGAGGAGTACAGGGAATGGGCAGAAGCTAAACTGAAGGTAAAGAAGCGCCTAGATGTCTGAGACGGTTCCAGTAATTCGCCCCTTTGGAATATTGCAGGGTTTAGAGCTAAGATGCAGGTAGCTACGTCTATTCTAGACTAAGAACCAGAGATGGATGCTTGCGAAACTAGAAGCCTTCGATAGATTGCGCCCAAATTCCTAAAAATTCACCAAAAGTATTAGTGCTCAGCGATCATGCAATAGCTGGCAGGAATTATAGGCTACTGTGGGTTCTAACCTCATGGCAACAATATCGCTTAGGAAATCGGTCAAGCAGCTATCCATAGAGGTTCACATTCTTTTCCGTGTAACTTCATCTGACGCTCATCCACCATAGGCTGGCCGTTTTCGTTCCCCTTTCCTGTCAACTTGTCGTTTTCCAATTCATCGCTCTTCGCCTATCGACATATCAGATCGCTCTGCGAAATGAAGCAGCCTTAGGGTGTACATTTAGAAGCACTCTTTCGATGTCACTCCGAGGTTAACGTAAGCCGAATAAGGAGAACAAATCAGCCCTTCCTGTAGCTAACAAGGGACGTATGTGAATTGCCACAACGAATCTCAACAAGACTTATATGGTCTCGCAGTGCATCCAACAAAAACAGTGGTGAAGTTCGCATTTACCAAAAAATTGTCATCTAGTAGCCCGTTTCGACTTGCAGCGGGCTCGACAACCAAGTGAACCCGCGGGCTAAAGAAATTCTGGCCCACATTTGGGGTAAAATTGAAGAGCTTCTACTACATTCGCCTCAAACCTGTGTTCTAGGCGCTTCAATGTGAAACGCCACTTCAAAGTGTAAAGTCTCTACGGTGAACTCCGAAGTCTCATCGTTCTTCGCATCTGCCTCGGCAAACCAGCTTTTTGACAAATCGCTTTGTTCGGCAACATTTTTTCAAAATGGACAAAAACATGTCGGTCCACAGGATCAGTGGTCCCAACTCTCACTCGTTAAGTAACTGAAGAGAAGCAGTTCTGATTGCGGGTCCATGACCAGTAGGAGCAGAAGCCCTTGAATAACGTCAAGATGGTTTCATCTCATTATATTCAACAAGCTAATGCTAGAGGAAGTAGCAGAAGAGTCTACCGAAAACGCGCTTCGAGCAATTCTACGCACAATAATAGCGCAGCTTTCAACTATATGAAAACCCAGGCAGAAAAATGGACTTGCTGCTTGTCTACATGTTTTTTAGCGTTCGTCCCGCTTTGTTGTCTGTGATAGCTAGCAGTCGTCACATCACATCTGTGAGGTGACTGTGTCATAGCAAGAAACGAAAAGTTAAAACAAAGAACAAATCAAAGCAAATCAAGTAAAATAGGTATGTGTCGGAATTGTGAAGCAAGGCAGCATGTGTCAGGGGCCGAGGTACCTGTTTCGATAGCTTTTATAACGCCGCGCTGCTCTGCGACGTAAGTATAAATCCCACCTTGCACTTTTATTCATCTGACTCTCGTATTTAGGCTTCCAATGTCAAGTCACTGCGGGCAACTACTGTTCACAGCATATTGCATTGCCTTGTATTCCTGTAGTTGTCACAAGCATAGGAACATACTAAATAAAAGGATAAAGGAGGGATTCAGTCCGTTTCGGAATGCGCCACGCATTCTACTTCTACAGGATGTCGCGGAGGCGACATGAATGCGTATTTCGCCATGCAATGATTTGCGGTGGCCAGCCGATGAACAAGTCAGCCCTTATCCTTCCCGGACAAGTCGGTACCAATTCACCGACCCGGAGGAATGGAAGGTTTGGTTTGCCTGGGCGGGAAATCCGAACCAGGAACCTGGTATCAGGTACACGCGACAGCCGACACCTCCGCCGACTGCGCTACACGCGCCCGTATAATAAATAAGTAAATAAATAAATAGAAATAGCATTGCTACCTCCCGTGCGTGCACGTCTGGCTGAATATCGCGCTCGTTCGCGCAGCCCACAGTTCGAGTTCGAAACCCGCTCTGCTGGCCTTGCGGACCGTCGGCGCTAATCCGTGTCTGTTTCAGATCTCAGCCGCGCGTCTCCACCGCCAGGATCGGCCTGACGAGCCGCAGCAGCAGCAGCGGACCAGCCAGCACCTCTGCCAGCCGGACGAGCATGGCCTATGGAACGGATCCGCGCCCCCGCCGCCACTGAGGTGGCCCCTGCGACGAGCCAGCGGTGAGTCCGACCTCGCACCGGGCGCTCGTACAGCCCGAGGAGCTGCAGCAGCCGGCGGGACCAGCTGACTGGGCGCGGCGGCGGGCGAGCGGGGGGGGGGGGGGGGGGGTGGGGCAGGGACGCAGGGCGCGGCATCGATTCCGCGGTCGCGGCGCGGCGCCGGTAGACAGCAGCAGCGGCCCCCCGAACAGCAGCAGCAGCAGCAGCAGCAGATCGTCGTCGGTCCTTCCGCAGACGGCATGGAGCTGTGCGAGCTGCACCTGTACCCCGAAGACGATGTCTGGCCGTCGGACATCGACACGCGCATCGCGCAGCTCGACTTCGGCGGCGACTCGGCGCTGTTCGCCTCGAGCTCGGTGAGCACCGACTCGCTCGACTCGGAGCAGCTCCGCGAGCGCTGCCGCCACCGCACCGAGGACTTCCAGCTGACCTTCGCCGACTCGGGCCACTGGCAGAGCGGCCAGCTCACCACCTGGGGCCGAATCCGCTCCACCGAGCCGCTCGACGAGGCCACCGCCAGGTGAGCCCCAGACCCCTTCCCCCGACTGCTCCAAGGGACGCGGTCCTTGTCCCTCGCTCCTTCTTGGTCGCTGTCTTCTGGCAGCCAGCGGATCTGTAAAGAATAGAGATGACTGCTTCAGCGTGGGTATCCTTACCCCTTTACCCGCAGGTTTAATCGTTGGTGATTCCGGCTCCTGACATCCTTACCCTGGCAGCGGAGTGCCTACGTACCTTTATCATGATTCATCCATAGCCGTGCTGAGTGTTCTTGGGTGCGTCTAGAGGTGGTCTACGCCCGTATTCCTTCCAAACCTGACAACTTTACGCACACAAAACAAGCTTGCATTTCCTACAGCGGTTATGGTGTGCATTTTTCTACTTATTTATTAGTCGCTGCATTTATGCGTCGAAAAAAAAAAACGTTAACAAATTAATTGTCTGTAATGCGAGCTTCACATTTCCATTTCGGGGGTTTTTATTTAAATCACTCGGATTTTGTGGGGAAATGTGGTTCGACCACTCTTTCTAGACTTTCGCCTGCGCTCTTGTTTTAAGTAGTAACTTTTCGTGCAAGTTCTATGAATGTTATGAACAAAAAGAGGGACGACGCCAATTCTAGATTGACCCTATCTCGTCATCGTTTTCGGCCGTAGAAGTGTCTGCTTTATCCAGAATTATGCCTTTCGTTAGCCGTAGAGCTTTAGGAAGCTATTGGATATCTTCCGATCGCAAGCTGTAAGTAATGCCGACACTCTTATTGCTTTTGGCAAGAGATGAAGCCAATTAAGGTCGGAGGAGCGGAAGAGCTCTCTCCCGTTCTGCGGATAGTAATGATAAACATGGATGACTTGTTACAACTATTTGTCGAGGAAAGTCAGGCTCAACCACCCTTCTGCCTTCTACGTTCTCTTTCATAATTCGAAGGTGGCGCTGGTTAGGGGAAATCGAGCGGAAGCAATCGGCTTCTGTTCCGATCATATGTCAGCATTGGTCGTGTACCTGCTTCCTGCCGAGGGTATTCCTGTGCTTATCCACATCCCTCATTTGGGATGCCAAATAGCAGTTGGCAGTCGCAGTAGGTCGTCCAGGTCCATAATAGACAGCCGACAGTTCAAGCTCCGGGTGCACTTGCCTCTTCTCCCGAATGGCAATGGCAGATGAGAGATTAGTGGGCAATTACTTGGTGAAAACACCGGCCTAATCCTAGGGAGATTTGCGCGTTTCGCTCGCTGTTCATGTATTCGGGGGACCAGAGCCGCACTGTCTGGGAGGCCGGCAGCAGAGCCTCCGACGCCCCGGTGTCCCTTGTCCTTCCTGGTGATGCTCCTCTAATCTCTGCCGCTTCAGTGCGCCGAATGTCACCACTCGTCCACGTACTACACCGTCGTCGGCGCAGCAGCGGCCGACGAGTCTTCTGGCGAACTTCGTCGGTCGCGAGTCGCAGCAAGACAATGCCGGGCGCTACGTGGACGTCAACGACAACGAGATCCAGGTCGAAGCGGCGAGCGCGTCCACATCGCAGGATCGCTGGCGAGCCGCTCGACCGACCACCGCCGGCGCTGCGCTACGGGCAGCGCCGTCGAAGCCGAGACGGACGTTCGCCGACCTGCACAAGTCCATCGCTCCCGAGCTGCGCTTCCTCGCTCTTCCCCACGAGGTACGTCTTCCGGCGCTTCTGAATTCCGCTTTCCGCTCAGCCGATCCGGTCCTTTCAGATTCCGACGCTATGCGAGTCGTCGACGATGTCGTTGAGCGACGTGATGCTGAAAGTACAGCGAGAAGGCATGCCACCTCTGACGTCCGACCTCGATCTGCCGCTTCCATCGTTGCTGCAGGCGAGTTGGGCTCATTTCCATTTTTGTCCAGTGTGCAGTTGGGAGGAGCGTATCTGAAAGGGGATGAAACGCATCGGGTCAATATCACGGGTAGCTATTGTGGTAATGGCGCGCCACATTGTGAGCGCATTTTCCCGTTTTCCACTTTTTACTAGCCATAAGTTAACTTTTGGTACTTTTAACTACTACCACACGGAATGTGTCTCTCACTATTATATTTGAGGGAGTCTTCTGGATCTATCTTAATCAGAGGGAGGGGGGGGGGGGGGGGGGCATAAAGAGATTTACATTTCCTATCCCTTCGTTATTCCAGAGCTTAGGCCGCTGTCTCAGAATGCGAGGGTTTTATTTGAATTCATGCCGTTGTGTGGCATGGAATGACGTGCGCAATTGGCACTTTACAGTTGATTATCCCCGACTGGGATAGTTCCCGGTTTCTCTACTTTCGATGGTCCCTCTGAAGGAACTGCCGCCGACTCAGTTAGGGCTGAGCTGTTTTCGGAAAACTTCTTCGAAGATGCTCGTGAACACACTCAACCTAGTTCGGACTTCCGTTTCTTTTTCCCCATTTCTACCATACCGGTCTGGTATTTGATGGAGAATATTCAGCCGAGCATACTTTATCCACCAATCACACCATTCCGAAATGACTTGCTCCCTCCCTTTCTGAGTACTCTGCTCACGCCGCGTTTCAGGAAGATTCGCCGGACTCCGGTCTTGGCTGCAGTGGACCAGCGCACATCGAGGACTGGGCGTCACTCTCGATTCTCCTTCCAAAGTGAGTTTTCATTCCAGTTGCCCTTTTCGTTTTTCCCCAATTTCCTCTCTTTGACGTCATTCTCGTGTGTGCCCTCGAGTCGTGTGTAGATGAGTCTGCTTGTGTGTGCTCCTGCTCCTCGGCTCCGATCGATTTCTCTTTCGGCGCCCCCTCATTCACCAGAAGCGGATGCCGCGTGGGATAATGTCGCGTGACTAAGGAAAACATGCATTTAACCACTTTTTGCGGATTAGTGCTCATTCTTCAATCCGTCAGAAGACGCTATTGGGTTGGTGGTCCTTTTTTGGGGATAGGCTGTGTTTCTCGTTTCAATGTTGTGGAACGGAACTAACAGCTGACGCTAGGCTTTCCGTCACGTCCGCTCAGGTCGCTCCATGCTAATTGATGTTCTGTCCAGTTCCCGGCAGCTCACGTGGCGACGACTGTACGGTTGTTAGACAACCTCATGGGTGAATTTTGAGGAAGGGCAGATCTGCTGCGATACCACTGGGTCAGATTTAGTTTACCTTTTGTGGAAAGGATGTGCTACCAAACAAAAACATAGTGCTACTGCTTCTGGTGTTGGTGGCATTGCAACATTGCATCAACTCAGTCTTGTCCTTTCCTAAACATTGCACCATTATTCTTTTATGTGATGTATTGGTTTACTTATTTCGTGCTTTTGCAAGCCATAAGCATCATCATAGGTGTCTCGCCATCATGTGTCGATTCGACATTTAGTAGTTATAATCAGCATTTAGTGTTTGTCCACAGTGTTTGCAGCTCAGTGGAACGCATACACGGCTAGCTATGTAGAACGGCCGGTTACAGTAGCTTGATGGCTCGGAAAATTTAGGGCTTATGCCATGCGGTACTTTGTATTTTATGTTTACTGGAACGCTGTTCTCCATTTTGAATGCTCCCTAGTGCTTCATTTGCTGGAGTTTCTAAGGAGGCTGTTTCGTGAAATAATTCTGCCCCACGTGTCGTTAGCCAGTATCAGAAGCCTGAAATTTCCTGAGTGTTCAGCTGCCGCCACTGTTCTGTGTTCAAGGCTTTGCTTAGATTTATTCAGTTGCCCATTCATCGATTCGTATTTTGTACAGCTGACCTTCCATTCATCCGCTACTACCACTACGGTAGTTCGCGCTTTGTCCGAGCGGCGCTGTTTTTATAGTGGAGACGAGTGGATAGCGGCCTATTAAAGGTGCCGCTGCAGCCGCACTAGAATTGAATGGACGCAGCGGCCATCAATTCGCGTCGCTGACCGCTGATTCCTCGTGCGTCCAGCTTTGGTTTTTAGCCGCGGCGATTCGTATCAGTGACAATGAGTCACCGTTATTCGGTGCATACCTTACATAGCGAGGGTTTAGGCCTGAGTTATACTCCCGCGGGAGCATCCGCGGAAGGGCGGGAATCGCGCCGAGACTCCTCACCTGGCCAATCGCCACGCCCGCCTCTGCCGTGCACCATTGGTCCGCGGACGTTCCGCGGATGCACCCGCGGGAGTATAACAGAGGCCTTAGACTACAGCTCCGCTTACGTGTAACGAGCGGTCGTTCATATTCGCTGTGTAACACATTCACTGCGCCTAATTGTTATGCATTCTGCATACCTTCAGATGCGCCGTCTTTCCTCACTCTGGGAATAATACAGGGTGGCTGAAAAGTTCGGGCAATTTTTCAAAGTATTTCAGCAGTACGAAAAAACTACATAAACGCCAAAGATTTACAAACAAAAATAACAGAAACTTCATTAGATCAACAACAACATAATACAACAGGAAAATTCACAACAAGTGCTCAAAATTTCCTCCTTTGGCTTCAATACATTTTCGCAGTCGTTTTGGGAAGTCGCTGATGATGGTCGCACACTGCTCCGCTGTAATCTCGTCCCAGGATCTCAACAACGCCGATTTCAGCTGCTCAACGGTGGCGTATCTTGTAGTGGAGATCTTCTGCTCCATGATCGACCACACAGAATAATCCATCGGGTTGAGATCAGGCGAGTTGGATGGCCAGATGTCCCTGCTCCAAAACCCTGGGAAGAGCTCCTCGCAAACGGCGATCGTGGATTTGGCTGGAAAATGGCGGCGGCTGATGGTCCTTGCGGCCGACGTCTTCTGCTGACCCTTCTTAAGCAGCTGCCGGCGATTCTGATGGTTGTGAACCGGCTGGACCGTGAAGATCTTCTCGTCGGTGAGCAGCACCTTCGACAAGCGACCATCGCCGACCAGCTGACGCATTCGCCTGCATTTCCTCAACCTCTCAGCTTTCATCGCGTCGTTGAGGAAGTGAATACGAGCTACTTTGTAGCTGCGTAATCCCAGCTTCCTCCTGGCAATATGCTGGACTCGTTCCCTACTGATCCCGAGATCCGTAGCCATCTTGTTCATCGACACCTCAGGATTACGGCGAATGCGACGACGAACCTTGTTGATGTTCTCCGGTGTTGTCGCAGTGGTGGGACGGCCGCTGCGGGGACGGTCCGAGGTCCCGCCAGTCTCCTTGTAGCGTCTTACAATCTTGTAGACGGTCCTTTGTTTGAAGCCGGTTGTTCGAACTATGTCCGCGGTCCTCATTCCCGTCTTGTGCAGCTCGACGACGGTGATACGCTCACTTTCACGAGACATAACGCAAGCACAACTGAAAACGAGAAAACTGGAGCAACAGATTCTAGATCAAAATTGCGCGAGGAATACAACGGAAACAACAGAAATAACAAAAAACCTCAATTTCAAGGCCAAAAGTAGCGCCGCAAAAAATTGCCCGAACTTTTCAGCCACCCTGTAGTAGCAGTCGGTCGCAGGGGTTAGGCCTGGATGTACTAGATCCCCCATTTCAAGATGCGCAGAGGAATTGCTTGTTGTTAGCAGTTTTCTCTTCTCATTGTTACGGAGCCAAGGGAGACGTTCGGCATTTTGAATGGAGAAGAATGAGAAGCACAACTCGAACACTTTCCGCTCACTGTTTAGCACGTTGATGACCGGCCTTGTCCCTCTTCGCGTGCTGCAGCGGTATTCATGCGAGCGAAAAATGGCTGACCTGAGCACTGCTATATCGTGCCGTGAAGCTTTGTGAAGAACTCTCTCTGTAGGGTGACATTTGGATATTTCTCACCAGCCATGGCGCCTTCCAACCTGCTGTTTGAGGTTTAACCGAGGTACTGTGTCACTATAGTGCACCAAGCAAAGGTTTGTGGGGAAGGCTGGCGTTAGCCAATCCACGCTTGAGATGCTTCAGGCTTTCTGCTTCTACGAAGTAGGCTGTTTCAGTAAACATTTCGGCCTACACTGCCTAGCAGTATCTGTCCCATGGACTGTTCACTGTTTTATTCCTCCGTTACGCCTTTAGTACCGGTTTGCCCACCTTATATGTATGAAAGCCTCGGTTCGCCTGGTCGCAAAGCAAATCCATGGTCGATTAATGACCCCGTACAAGATCAGCTTTCCTGACAGATGTGTCGCCCACTGTCTAAGCTTGATTGTTCGTGATGCAACAGTGCTCGATTTGTTGGAAGTCAGCAACAACTGCCTACATCAGGTGTTAAGATTCCACGGCAGCGAGCCTAAAGCAGCCAGCAAATTTTTTATTCGTTTTTAAAATGTTTTATAAAACCAGAAGCTGTCGATTGAAACCATATCTGACAACTCTCCTTCACATAAAGTAATAACTGTAAGATAAGTAATACTTCTCGTCCTGAGCGAACTGAACCGCAGTTAGACGTTTCGTAGCACTTCAGGATGATAACGAAGGATGGCGAGCGTTATCATTTCCCGAACCGGCGTTTGAAATGGACTCATTCAAATGGTCACCTCGCAGCGGTCACTTGCATGCATACGGGAAAGCTGTCATTTTTTGGAACCTCATCGCCACTGTGATGCGCTTAGCAAAGATCGCAAATATTTGTTGAGAGGTCATAATCACAAAAATAATCGCGCTACCTCGCAAGTCAGTCAGCGGTATGGCAGCCAATATTTGTGTCCCGCAGTGTGTCGCGTGAAGTGGATTTTTTGGGTTTTACACTTTTATGACATTTTGATCACATCCCAGAGAAAAAGTCTAAAAAGACCAGAATCTCAAGGTGTGAAGGAAGAACTGTAATCTCACCCATTGTGATAGAAGAGTCGTGACAAACTGAGAACATGTCCCGGCATCAAGCTTACTCTAGCACCAGTCGGCCTTCAGTTTTGTAACTCTGCATTGAAGTGTAGTGTGGAAGGTGAGTGGAAGGTATTCGAAATATCGTCGGAAGTTGAACGTTTTGCAAGCTACCAACTTCTCTTTTCTTGAAATGTCAGCATTGTATTAGGGTGTCCAGAAAGTATCTGCAGAAATATGACAATTTTTTCAAAATAACACAATTTTAATCAACATTTTATTAATCAACCAAATAATTTCGATCAACATCGACTACTCTCCGCCAACGTTCCACAACACTTAGAACCAGTGGGGTAGAAATCCGGCGACTTGGAGGCGAAAAAAGCTCGGAGGTCATCTTCGTAACGTTTCCCTTCCAGATGATGCTGAAGTGATCGAGAGAGGTGGTATTCACTTGGGGCCAGATCTGGGCTGTACGGTGGGTGCGGCAGAACTTCCCATCCGAGTTCCAGAACTCCTTGAGAAGCCGTCTTAGCAATGTGTGGGTTATCGTGCAGCAAGCGAACTTTGTCGAGCCTGGGCTGTTCCTTGCGCATCTTGTCGGCCACTCTCTGAAGTTGGGTAGCGTAGACCTCGACAGTGAAAGTCGTGCTGCCAGGCAGCAGCTCGAGATGGGAGATCCCATAAACTCCCCACCAGACACTCAGCATGACTTTCCTCGCATAAATTTCATCTTTTACGAAAGACTTCGGCCCTTCATCGCGTTGGCACCGTGCACGTTTACGAGCGTGGTTGACGTGGAGGACCCATTTTTCATCTCCTGTAACGTCCAGCCAGTTGGAGGTGCAACTTCGGGAGAGCAGCTGAGTGCATATGTCCAGACGCCTTCGCCGGTAGATGGGTAGACAGTTCGGACATCGTACAGTGAAATAGGCAAAGAAGACGGAGTTGGATATGTTATGCAGATACAACAGGATAGTGTCTTATATAGCGTATATGTTGAAATCTTCATAGCATTCTAGGAAAAATCGGGAGTATCACGAAATTTCTGCAGATACTCTCTGGACACCCTAATAAGTAGTCAGTACCGCGTCTCTCGAGTGCTTTATGTGGACCTTTTATTTAGTACAGCTTGACGTTTTTTCCTTCTTTCGTCTCACTGTGTTAACTTCAGACGCAGCGATAGACACCTTAGCTTGTGCCTCTGAAGAGGATAAAAGGTGGAAGTATGAGGTCCTGCCAAGTCGAAAGTCCACCTAAAAACATCGTTTTGTGCAATGGTGACAATTATCTTGTTTGTGCTACCCAGCGTTCCTCCGAAGGTTCTTCCCACGTGGGGTATCGATCAGATACTCGAACTGCAGCGCACTAATAGTTTCCATCACATTCTCTAATGACGTGGAGTCTCGCAAAGAATGCGAAGTAATGACACTGAGCGCTGGTCGCGTGCATCATGACGGTTCATATGTCACATTGAGCGCCTTCCTGGAGAGAAAATGGAACGGCCAGTCGTTTGAGGATCTCTGCGAACCATTTATCAGACGAGAGGATTTGGCGACTGCTTTGGCCGTCGCCGAAGCTACAGAAAGTGGCTCGCCAGTGACTGGAAGCAGCTCAACACCTTGTCGGTCTCTAGGTTGTTCATGAACAGAACCAAAGGGACCGAGTAAACAGCACCCTATTGATGCGTCCAACATGTGGCGGAGGTGTTCAGCCGGCGGAAGCGATTCGTCTCCGGCCATTCACCCTTTGGGGCGCGATAGCATAGCGACTAGCGAGACGTGAGGGCTGAGGTGCCACGCAATGACAGGCGTCTGTCAGTGACGCCTGTTCTCGCAGCCGCTCCTTCGCCTAACGAGAAATTCGAGCCGCCGATTATATGTTCCTGTGTAACCGCCAGATCGAGAGAAGTCGAGGCTTTGTGGAGCGTTGTAGACGGGTCTCCGACTCATACTCCTTTTGGGGAGTAAAGGTGTTTGACTCCCTCTATCCTGTTCTGTTGACCAGTTAGGTGTCAGGGGTCTGACGATAGAGAGTGGTCCGTGATTTCGAAGAGTTATTTATTTATTCAAGGCATAGACAATTGTCTAGCACACAGATTGTAACTAAACGTGAAGAAGAAAGGAAGAGCATAAAACGTGGTGAACATAACAATAGTTACCGAAGTGGCAAGCCGAAATTGTTGCATCCACGCGGAATGCAGTGGGTTTTCCAGACCCCACGTTCGTTTAACTTTGCAACAGCGGGGTCCGCTCTGGCTTGAACAGTCTTCCAACACATTCAGTTAGAATCAGTCAATCAGAAGCAGCGGAGCCTCAGACGTTTATCATCGTTTGGTTACTGAAGCATCTCGGGTTGTGTCACCACAGTTAATCTAAATTGTATTGGGCAGAGTGTTTGTGAGGGGGGATGAAGTGTTGGGAGGGGGGATCAAGTGTTCTACGTCATGTCTTGGCGCTTCTCGTCTGACAGTGGAGTTCCTTCTTAGCCTAGAACGGATCAGATGGCTAGAATGAGGCGCATTGCCAGAATTGCTCGCAGCATCGTAAATGATCAGCCGTTTGTAGCAGCAACACGTTGAAGCTTTAGTGATAGCAGAGCCATTGAGGGGTTTACTCCAAGAATTCGACCGAATCCTAATCCCAGATTGGCCTTCTTACTCGAGGGCACTGCATATTAGCTTTTTTCCTTTTTATCGGACCATCAAGATTATGTGGTCTTTGTTCCGCTGTCATAGCGGCGATTTTGCCGTCGTGTTCCGTATTGCTGCCTTGTACACCACATGCACAGCTGACACCGGGTGCATTTGCCCTCACGTGGTTAACAGTGGGACACGTTCAATGCGATCGCGAGAATTTATCTTGGCGGACCTTTCCTAGATTTGGTTTTGTGCTATCAAGCCATGCTGAAAATCGCCAAAGGAAAGCACCTAGGAGTGCGTTCATATTACCCATTATATTTGGGCGAACATCTGCTGCATTACGCTTCCTCACGATGATGCTTCGTTCTGTAAGAACTGACTTGTGTCTCATCGTACTTGTATACGTGATGTATTTAAATGTAGGAATAGAACTGAGGATCATAGATTATCAACAAAAAAACTGGACAAAGTGAGTATAAACAAAGGGGAAGTTTTAATTATAACTCCTTTGTTCTGGTTGTTCTTTTTGTTTGGATGGCGCTCTCCTTTCCACCCGGTCACGAATGTCTACATTGGCCTCTCCTACACTACTCTTTACAATTATAATTTAAATAGTCCCATCAAAATGACCAGGTTTATGGTAGCTGATAACGGAGGCTACTCTTTACGTTAGTCTACTCTCTTTACGGTCGCCGGGATCTGTCAAGTGTTCTATGTATGACCCTCGGGCTTCCGAAGGCGCCCCACACACGACACTACATCCTGTCATTGTCCCATTTGCGAACACGACCTGTTTTGTACCTCATCCGTATGTTCTAAAAGTAGAGCATCGACTTTTCGTCGAGCTATTGCGAGCTCTCCATGCCGGTGTCCAATATTGCTGCGTTGCAGGCATGTCGCCGAGGCGTGTTCGTTCTTCAAGTCGAACGCTCAGCTGCTTAGCCCATCGTCATCACACTCCAACTGTATCGAACGAAAACGGACCGAACCCTGTAGGACCTGTTTCCGAGTGCGAAGGAGGTGAGTGCGTCGGCCGCGCCTGTCCTGTGGACCCAGTTCCGTGCCAGGTTCCGCCGTCATAAAACGCTGGCCGCATTTCCAGAATACATCCTCCGAACTGGGCCCATTCTACGGCATCACGTCATGTGTTGTGCGACTGTTCTCCGGATCGACCAGAGACGTCGCATGAGCTTATGCCAAGAAGTAGAAGGTGATTATTGGGCGTATCGGTTTGCTAAAGTTAAATCAATAATTGCACATGTATAAGTTACGAATTTTATTGGTTTACGGCAGCGAAATGTGTACTGAACGCTGCTCTAGCGAATTCCTTCAATTACAGTAGCATTTCCTGGCAATGCTTTCGACGGCTGGTTTTAAGCATCTAATTTCGAACGGATGTGAAAAACGGGGGCTTAGAGCAGACGAGGGTTCACATTTGCATTAATTTGCAGTCGTTTTATTCTCGAAGTTGGATGGAAGTTTCTGGTAGAATCTTTGGTTTTCGAAAGCTTTTTTAACGAGAAGGTGGGTAGAAGGCGAAAAAGGGAGGGGCGCCCGCGGGGATCTGTTCCGTTAATCCATGCGCTCTGGGAGAATTTCGATGCCCCTTTTGGCACACAGCATATACAATAAGTCACCAACAAGGGTTTTTTAAGAAGCAGAAACGCTGCTGATATTATCAAGCTCTCTGAAACAAAGTTGATTTATGACGAACATCCGGCTGATGTTTTCGAAAACAGCACATCGTGAAATATAAGGCATAAGTGGTTTGCTTCATGCAGACGACTTTCATACTTATCAAAAGGAATAGCTCCACGTAGTTTTCCTCGGGATTCCTTCGACATCTTTTCGTCTGATGGGTTCCTTATTCCAGATAGAACGCTGTGGTTTTCTGAAGCTGTCTGTTTTCAAGTAGAATTTCTCCTCCTTTTGCGGTGGAGTGGTTGCTGCTTTAACCTCAAAATTCAGGTTTTTGTCAAATTAAGTTAATGAATATCCGTGGTAGTCTGTAGATAGTGATACTAAACTTTGACCAGCCTTATTTTGTTTATCGTATAACAACCTCGTACGAAACGGTTCCAGGTCATCTGGTAGTCAAACAATCAGAGCCAGGGAGCTGTCGGTTGTGGGTCTGCCAATCTACGCGACGAAACGCAGCTTGGTGGAAGCGGTTGTCGAAGCGGTGGCAGCGATAGCCAGAGGAGACGCCCCGACGCCTCTCTTCGCCGCCCTTGCAGCACTAGTATCAGACGGCCTCAAGGATGAGATCTCGTCATGGAACATGATACGCACTGTCACCGCACCAGGTACAACACTTTGCTTTGTAGATCGTTTTCGACACTTGAGCATTCTGACCACTGCAGGCCCCGCCACGAAGGATGTATATTCGATCGTGAATAAACTGGATTCGAGCGAGAAGTCCGAAAATTCTCGTGTTGAGCAGTTCTTCGAAGAGCTTTTTAGGTGCGTGTGCAGGTGCCGCTGCAGGTGGCCTTCGCTTTCTGTGCTGTTGTCGCCCGAGCCGTGTTGGTTTCGAATGCAGCTGTCCTTTTTCAGGGAAAATTCTCTGGATTGCTGGTTGTGCTATGTCGTGCTGAAAGAGAACGTCCTTCGCCGCCTCTATTCACCCGGTGGTTTTCTGCTGGACGCTCCATCAGCGTACCGAACGCTATTGTGGCGACTTGTGGACGCCCTCGCCCTTATACCAGGTCGGTCTATTTTCATTGTTCTCACCTAGCACGGGGCAGACGGTGCTGACACAGGCTGATAACGGAGTCATCATTTCGCTTAGTGCAGATTCTTTAAATGCTACGCTTTAATCCAATTATTAGGTGGGATTGTACAGTTATCAGTTGGTTTCTACGTCTGTACTGCAAGAACTTTCTATCTATTGAAAACTTAGCGCTATAGAAATTGCCCTGAGAAGCAAAGTCTAAGCTCTGCTGAAGCGGCTTGAAGAGATGCGGTAGCTTAACTCCTTTTGTTTTAGTGCTGGAGTTTCGAGAATGTTCACAACCACACCATACCCAGTCGATGCTTTGGAGCGGGCCGTGTAGGCTACCGGCGGATTCTCGAGTTCCGAAGAGCTCGTCAGTACCGGCCCGACTATCGAACTCGAACACGCACAGGCGTTCCCGGATACCATTGCCGAAGAGGTAAGCGCTGCCATTTCTCTGCAAGCTCTTCGTTCTTTCAAGCAATCAATGTCGGTTCCGTTGAAGCGGTGGTGCGCGGAATTTCCTCTGAAGGTGAGGACAAGACATTGTACGTGCGTTGACCGATCGATTGCCTTGTAGTACTAGAAGCGGGACAGAGTACGGCTTTGCTTGGCGTATGTGCGGACCAGCTCTGTGGCTTCTGCTCAATGTCCGATGCCAACGAACTGAGACCTCATCATTAGGATAGCCTCATCCTTCGAATCTGATTGTGGGAGCGGCACCATATTTGGCACTGCCAGCAGATTTTGTAGATTTCTGTGGTTCCATAGCATTGCCCGAGGCCGTACAACGATCTTGAGCTCATTCGCTCATGCTTAGGAGGGATAAGACGCCAGTGGTGGTACCATCTAGTCAGGATTACTGATCTGCTGGCGTCCTAGAGTGGAACTTTTCGTTTTCCGCCATTGCTGACAGGGGCGTTTTGGAAGTACTGTTGATGTCAGAACTTCCCCTAAATCTAAGTTCTAGTTGGAGATTAAAGATGTCAGGTTTCCATTGCTGTCTCTCAAATGTGTTAGTAAAAATGATGGGGCTTTCGGAGGGATCGATCTACGGCGCAATCCGAAAACGTCGCTTGCGTAAGGTGTACTCGATAGTATGTTCTCCCCTTGCTCCTGGTGTCTAGCTGGAAAACGTTTTGTAGTTTCTTCTGTGGCTGTTCATGAAACTATCAAATACTTTCGCATTACGACGATTATTCCCAAGGTTAATTATTCTTCATGGCGTGCTATGACCATCATGAGGATGTGCGTTGATACTCAGAGAGGAACCTACTTACTGATGAGTTTCTGTTAATTGACCTATTAAGGGCTAGTGGTAGCGGGATACAACAAGTGATTGATATTTGGACAGACTGATGTGCTTCAAGCAGGCTACAAATTCCATGTATTTTATAACTGTGTTTATTTCTTAGACTAATGTTCATAAGTAGCGTTGACGTGATAAGTAGTATGGCAAAGGAAAACTGTAGGTAAACAAAACAGGAAAGTGATCTACTTGAGCGCAAGGAGCGACTTATTTCGCCCGCCTTAGATATTACTCTCATATGTACTTCGAGTTGGTGGAAGCTTATAAGCTTTCCAAAGGCAACGGTTATATCTACATATCTTCCGCTTTCCCAAAGTTTTCGAAAGTTGAAATTTGGTCCACTTGGCTTTTACGTGTTTCTTGCTTATTGAGCCTTCACGTCCCGCTCATTTACGGCCTTAATCGTCTTCCTGTAGATCGAAGTGTTTCTCAACAAGCAAGAGCTCGCAGAAGGCCACCTCGTCGGGTTTCCGCCTCCCCTCAGGGCTAATTACTTGGTGACGTTTGTCCGAGCGAGACGGAGACCTCGACTGCGAAATTCTTGCAGATGTCGCTTTCAGCGGAGCTGCATTTGGATCTATATGCCTGCCGGGGGAGGCAATAACTGCAAGGAATGATTGAGAATGTTATATTGAAGGCTTCTGTAATTCTTCCAAAAATGTGCAAACTCGTGGGCGCTTTTCACATTCTCTGTCTCGTCCATACTTATAGAAGTGACAGCTTAGATGGCTCAGTAGATAACGAAACCGGCGCGATGTTGTTGTTTTTTTGGGGCGGGGAGTCGCCTAGCAGTTTGTGGGTTTCGTTAAAATTCTGACGGTAAAAGCTGGGTCAACGCAATAGTGGAGTGGACCACCGTTGCCTAAAATTGCTCATTACCTGCAGCAGGACTTGTTTTGTGCTCCGGCTTTACAAGGTGACCCCGTTCAGTACCGATTGTTCTGTCAAAGACTTGACGACGTCTTCCTAAGACGTTCTGTCGAGTCTTGAGAAAACAACTCCACCGCCTTCAGCATAGACCCGTTGTCCCCTTGAGTAGAGCCATGTCCGCGAAGCTTTGCTCTGTCGTGCTGGAGAGCCTGTGCCGTTGAGTCGCGTCCGCAGTACCGTCCTTCGCTTTCAGTCGTGTGAGCATGCACCGGACGCTGTCGCCGATGGCGACCACCGCGTCGCCGCTCGCTTCCGTGCTCGCGGACTCGAACGAGCCTGGCCAGCTGGCGGTGTCGCGCGGCGAGCGCGTGCGAGTGCTGGCGCGGCGAGGCGCGATCGCGCGCTGCTGCCGCGTGCACCGCCGTCGCGACGTCGTCTCCACCGGCATCGTGCCGCTCGTCAACCTCCTCATCCGATGATCTAGTCCAGCCGTCCGTCCGCTTCCTCCGACGACATGTGTACCCCTCCTCCTCCTCCTGAAGAGTAATAATGGCGATCTCTTCGCAATGGTAATACTGTGTACATTGCTGTACCCTTCCGTGGTTGCATAAAGACTTTATTCCTCCGTCCGGTATTTTTCGTCCTGTTATGTCACATCGCACAATTCTTCCAGTTCCTATTGTCGTTGTTCCACTGGTGGAGTAATATGCGTGCTTGCCTAGAGGTTTCTAGTCCCCATGTAGAAAGGAGATATATGTATGATGTATGTTGTCAGTCAGTTGTCATCCAATGTATTTTCGCATTCACATTGTAGCATTTCAGCGGTATTGTCGCCAAACAATAAGCGAATAAACTCTGTTGCGATGTCGTCTGTATGAGCTCGAGCTCGCAGGCATAACCATAGAATAGATATGTAGTTGGTGAGGAAATGCTGCGTCAGCTCACCTTTCGTGGGGCAAGTTTTCTATCGACATTAGACATTATGTTGTAGACGCACGTTATACAAGTGGGTGTAATCACTAGGATTCCGAATCCATTATACGACGATCACACAACAATAACTGTTTTTTTTTTCGAAATCGAAGGAGCTACGAGTGCAATAAAGAGCCTTCATACGATTCGTATGAAAATGAGCCGGCTACAGCCAGGCGTGTCGCTGCGTTCTCAATTTTCCTCCTGGGACTCTTCTGGGCGCAATGTGATAAAGGAGGGGTTAGTGAAATTGAGAAAAATATATATACCTAGGTAGACAATTGGTTAGTGAAATTGAGAAAAATATATATACCTAGGTAGACAATTATGTAAGCAATACAAAACCACTTACCATTTAACCGGAATGGTGTCGGCTCCATGTTGCTTGGGGGGAGGGTCGCCCGAGTAACCTAAGTAACCTAAGCCTGAGGGTTAGGAATTACCTTAAAAATCATAAATAGCTGTAACTCCTTGTTTTCCATAAAAGGCCCCTTTCAGATAAAAATTGGTCGAATTCCTCCGTGGTCATCCGATCTATTTCTCCCCAGGAACAAAACAGTGTTAGGTCCTTCAGGCTTTCCAGCTTCTCGGCAGCCGACATTTCACCTGGAATCAATCCTGGTTTAAGTTTGCGATCACATATTGGCTTTAATTTGCTTCCAAATTTTGGGCAAGGGAAGGGACTCCGGGGTGTAGGCAATTTAAACACGGGTGCGTAACTCGGCGACACCCCGGAGTCCCTTCCCTTGCCCAAATCTGAATCCCCCCTCGCTCTCATCCCCCTCGGCGCGCCTCCCCCTCTTCCCTCCCTCCCACATCATACACAAATAGAAGAAAACCTCTCGATAAAAAATCGGAGCCGGCACCATTCCGGTTAAGTGGTAAGTGGTTTTGTTTTGCTTACATAAATGTCTACCTAGGCATATATATTTTTTCAATTTCACTAACCCCTCCGTTATCACATTGCGCCCCTTCTGGTCAACATAGCTCAAGTATAGCAGTTTGTGAGCTTCTCCGCATGTGATTCTGTTCACTTGTTGATATTATATTATATTGAAATGGCCGACCTAGTCGTACTTAAGATTCAGGGATGATGTTTCGGTTAAAAGCACTTCTACGGTTCTTGTTGTTTCTTTTTTCTGAAGGTCATTCTCACACTTTTGACCGCTTGTTTTGCTTTGTACCAGTCTTTTAAAGTCGGTTTTAGAGCAGTTTTGCGAAACCATGGAAAAGTCGAAAATTCGTGTTGTTGTCGAGTGTGAGTTCTGTCGTGGGAGCGAGGTATCGCATGCGGTCCGGAACATTGAGGTTTCCGGCGAGGATGTGCCTAGCAAACGCACAGTACGTCGATGGTTCGAGAAGTTTCCATTTGGTGATGCTAATCTTGAAAATGAGCCACGTAGGAGATTTGGGTCCAAGGTGAGTAACGATGAGTTGAAAGCTACAGTTAAAGACGGCACGTCTCAAACTGCGCGTCAATTAGCTGCAAGGTTCAAGGTCTCTATTCCTACAATTTTGGACTATTTCAAGCAAATTGGGAACGTAAAAGAAGCTGGATCAATGGGTACCTCACGAATTGAGCGAGTAGTAGATGTAGTGTCGCTTCGATGTTTGTCTTTCTTTGCTCTCACGGCAAAATCCGAACCATTTTCACATCAATCTCGATATCGCAGCATTTGAATACCACATCTTCCAAACATTAGACCACTTCTTGCACAATAAAAGTTCAATTCTTAGGTGGATGTAGGAAACGCATTCTGTGATTTCGTCGGTTCTCGCCATCCAGGCTTCTCTACGCTTCCGGCGGGAACAAGTCACCGTTAAGATAGCAAAGTTATGTTGATTGCTTAGGAGTGTCTTGATTATCTGGACTGATTACATTATCTGTTCTTTGAAAAATAATGAATCAGAATTCTGACTCAAAATCGGCCATTTCGTACTTAATGACCTAATACTAGGCTGACACGGAAGTTCTCGTAGATTTACAACTTATTCTCAAAATGATTCCCTTCAAAATCGTTCGCAGCACCCACTTTAATCTAGGTCCTAGATAGTATTGTCGCCTCGTAATGCTCTGATCACCAAATCCGTAGCGTCATGCTATTTCTATTTCTATCCCTCTTCATCCTGATATTTTGCTTCTCATATGCAAAGTGTTACGCGGGGAATCATTCCTTTCTGAATCACACTTCACTTTCTATACTAGGAGCTTGAAAATTACTACTTCATCGAAAACAAAGGCACCGGTAGTTCGGAAGAGTTGAATTGGATACACTGCAGGGCAAGCCAAAAGAGGACACGAATTGCCAGCCATTGCTGGGGTTACCAATCTAACTGTGGTTGCATGAACTGAAGTGAACTGCCCAGATTCAAAAACTCGGTTGCCATCACACGTGCGAATCGGCGCGACGTCGGTCACAATGCCGACACTGCACTTTCCCTCCTCTTACTCGGACGCACCCAGGTCTCATCCGCCGATCCAATGGCAGTGGCAAAAAGTGGGTACTGTCCTCTAACGTCTACTATCCTGGCGAGTAAAGTGATCAAATCATATCCGAAGCTGAAGACGTCCTCAAACACCAGGTCCCCGTCGAAAAGCGATGCTGCCATTCTGGTGGATCGCTCAGGGCCTACGTTATAGTGGACAGAAGACGATTGCACAAAGACCATGCTGAATCGCACACTGAAAGGTCAACGAAGGGTATGCTGGCTGGACCATCATTCACTGGCACTATTGTACTGCCAACGCTCCAGAGGTAAGCGACAGATCGAAGAATTGTTTCACCCGAACATTGTGAGGGGCTATCTGGATGTCGGGACGCGTGTAGCGCAGTCGGAGGAGGCGCGACTGTCGCGTGCACCCGATACCAGGTTCCTGGTTCGGATTTCCCGCCCAGGCCAACCAAGCCTTCCATCCCTCCGGGGTCGGTGAATTGGTACCAGACTTGTCTGGGAAGGATAGAGCGCTGACTTGTTCATCGGCTGGCCACCGCAAGTCATTGTATGGCCAAATACGCATTCATGTCGCCTCCACGACATCCCGTAGAAGTAGAATGCGCTGGCGCATCCCAGAAGGGATTGATTAACGCCGTCCTTTATCCTTTATCCTTTATCTGGATGTCAATCACGAATGTGATATGGTTTCAGTACTACTGTGCAGTACGGAAGGTTTTGAGTACTGGTTAGTAATACTGTCTACGTCAGTAGATTCGCTTTCTTTACCTATTTGGTCGGGCTTATTATCGAACCTCCTTCTTTGAGATGGAAAATTAGTTCAGTGGGTACCTCCTGCTCGATAGTATAATAAGAAAGAGCGTGATATCTCTCGTTCACTTCTCTTGAAAAAATTCGAGCTTTGAATAGGTGGGCGTACTCTTGCTGCTTTGACAACCTATAGGAGACCCTGTCGATTACTGCTTCCATTCAACGTAGGCCAGTTAAACGCTTGAAGTAATCAGCGAATAGTTTTCGGAAACGATTCATCTCACAGGTCTCTTGAGCGCAGTCGACGCGGAGAACCCAGATGTGGCCTCTCACACAGGCTAATACTGTTATCGGAGCATCGTCCTCTCGATTCCTCGTTGCGCAACGTCTGGTGATCGATGTAGTGCAGCAATTTCAGCAGATTCGAGGTTTCTTTCTATGCCCCTTAATGATATCTAGCGAGCCGGAGAGCTCAGAGTACATCGACTGAATGCGTGCATGGATCACCCCAGCGTTAACAACATGAACAACGCAGTTCTAAAGCTGGGATAGAGGGAACGAGTTCCGGAGGCGAATCATAGACGACATGCAGAAGAAGGGCGATTACGGCGACCTCTCAGCTGAGGAATATTCTGCGGAATATCAATAGCTTCTCGGTTATAGGAGGAGGTCAACTGTCCAACATCCAGATCGGCGGTGGCGGTTGAATGCTGCCTGCGGCAAAGATTGTACAGCTGTGTCGACCAGGGATGAGCGGATAATAAAATTTTGAAACGAACAAACAACAAAAATTAAAACCAATTTTAAACCATTTTTTCTCCAATGATAGGTCGGTAATTGTAATACTGTCTGTGTCACATGTCAAATAAGCCACTTTTAACATTTATATTGATGTTTTTTCTTCAAGGCAGTGGTAGTGCAGTCGGAAGTGTCGCGCATGCTCTCTTATTCATGGTTCTTGGTACGGATTTCCCCTCCAGGTCAACCAAGCCTTCCATCCTTTCGGGCTCGACGTATTGGTACCAGGGCTTGTCCGGGCAGGATAATACACTGAATTGTCCATCGGCTGACCAGCGCAAGTTATTGTACTGGCCAAATACGCATTCAAAGTGCCTCCAGCACATCAAATAAAACAGAATGCGTGTCACATCTGCCACTACCGTCGTTTTATTTCCTTTATTTATGTTTTTTCAGCTGTAATGAAGTTACTATCGATAGATCCCACGAGACTGGATATATCCATAGTGACTTCATTACAGCTGAAAAACATGTGGGCTTGGGTGGGACAGTCGTTAAAAAGAGAGTCGCTTTTTGATACTCTTCAATTCAATTTAACACTAATTCTTGCCTAGATCGAATAAAACTCTCTCTATTGATTTGGAAAGGGTAAATTGTAAATTGCTGCTAGTGCCAAACATAGTTTCAAGAAGCGCTAAAAGGTCGTGTAGATGCGGAGTATCTGGCACATCCTTTAAACGAAGTGATTCTTATGGACGTTTGTCCTTTTCTTCACTGATCGACTAGTTTTTTTCCAGATCGTACATTATGCTAGAAGGAATTTTGTGAAAACCCCACAAATATGAATGAGCAGGACAGTGTTCAGCATTTCAAAACGCGCTATGAGCAGACAGATAGATAGTTAGATAGTTTAGTCTAATTATAGCATTGAGGGAAGGCACCAAACTGGCATTGCAAGCGTATCTCGACTGCCAGTGGAAAAAACAAGAGATTTTTTTTAAATAGTCCTTATATTCAACTGAGTAATCACAAGCTTACCACATTTTGTTGTTCGTTATCCGGCGAAAAATCGCCGGATATCGAACAACAAAACGGATAGGCCAAAACCCACCGGAAACCGGATAACGGATAACGGATAACGGATAACGGTTAATCCGCTCATCCCTGGTGTCGACCACCATGCATCCGATACGAGGTTTCTGGTTCCGATTTCCCGCCAGCAACCAATCCTTCCATCTCCTCAGGGTCGGTGAATTGGTATCAGGCTTGTCTGGGAAAGGTAAAGCGCTTTCAAACCGCCTCCTCGACATCCCGTGGAAGTAGAACGCGTTGCGAATACCAAAAGGGATTAAGTAACGCCTTTATCCTTATCTTTATAATAAATTAAAACTGAAAGAGTTGTTCCAACAAAAAAATGTTACGCATGAAGTTTTCCTATGCGGGAAAGATGCAAAAAGATGCAGATGCAGCATTATCCGACACTGCCGCCCATCCATTCATCAAGTTCGACAAGTGGTCAGCAACATCTACTTCACTTCATTCAGTCCACGAACAACGAGCAGCCCTCTCACTCAGGTTGCCGCCTTAGTGGGTCATCGCCAACGACAGTAAATTTTATTCTTTCGAAAGGGCCTCGCCTTGGAGCTACGTTTCTTTATTGAGACGTTAGCTACAGATTCGGAGAGACGACGCCTCCCCAATAAAGCTTACTCGTCCAGTCCCTGAAAGGAGGACCATCGCTCTCCACGTCCCAAGCATCCCATACAGGAAATTCGAACCAAGAACCTAGTATCGGGTGCGTACAGCTTCCACCGTCTGCGCTCCACGTCCTTGTACATATAACTGCCACAAAATCTGTCGCTTCAACGTTTTTAGAGGATTTGAAAGCACACCCATGACGGGTTTTTTAACATTCCGTAGAGGAACCGCGTTATTTAATTGTGCTTTTGTGCAATCTAACGCCTTTTTCGTGAGCTCATATATTTTGCTACGAAATAATATATTATGGATCAGCTCTTTATTTTAAGCGAGGCGCGAGACAAATGTCAGTAAGTGAAGTATTAGTTTACGCTAGAATTCCAACATTTGACAGTAAGCGTTTAGTGCATACACTCACTGTCAATGGAGGAGACTAGAAAGCGGTGTTGGACGATTTCACGCAGCGCAATCCACAGCATCCTCTTGTCACAGAATTTCAACTCTACTTTCTTGATCTTTCGCTCTTCTTATCTGTCCCTACATCTTGACACTGGTGTTGTGATCTTTAAAACAATATCTGCATTCCTTGGAGCATCCTATATTAGACTGAAAAGTGAGCAGCGATAAAAGGGTGATGTTCGCCTCTGAGTTCCGAAAACGGAAGTAAGGAATCGATCAAAAATTATCATTTCTATTTACATCAGGAGTGGCTATTATAAAGATCATGCGAAGATACGAGGTGGATATGTGGAGCGAGTGTCAGACAGTACCAGTGGTGTGAAGGCGTACGAATCCTGCTCAGAAAACAGAGTGCTTTCGTTACTTTGGTGCCGGAAGTTTTGCTCGCAGCAAAGCGTTCTTGTAGGGAAGATTTGGGAGCCTCTAAGCGGCAGCTGGTCATCACTAAAAGTATCCGTGTTTTCTACATCCACTTCAGAGCTTAATTTGGCCACTTATCAGTGCAGGTGCTTGAACATGTTAGACTGGGTCATATTCAATCTTCGTAAATCATCAAAATCTGACACCGTGATCGTTGGAGCTGGAATCTCTTTGTCGTGGGACGTCTGCTTAAACATTGCTCTTCACTTTGTTCTCTAGATAACGCCTGCTGTTCACGACGCCACTTAGCCACAAGCTAGGTGCAGATGCTGAGATCAGACGAGGAAGCTACCTACCTCGGAGGTGTTCTCTGATAGCACAATTAACCAGAACTTCCCTTCATATGACGATAGCGTCCAGGTGACACCTGATGTCCACTCCAAATTCACTTCGGCTAATCATCGTTGTAACAGCTTATAGACTGTTTAGCGGCCGCTTTGAAGTTTGACTGGGATAAGTGAATAGAGTTGAGCTGGTTGCTTTAGCTATTTTAGCAACCGCAAGCTCAGCGACCTGTGAATGCACTGGCGCCTCTTGCCCATTCCAACCATATACCCTTTCGCACTACCAGGGCATTCTAAGTTCTGCTGTTTTTTTGCGGGTTCTCACAACGGCGCCCTGCATTCTGAATGAGGCGCCTTCGTGCTACGTGCGGAGAAGATTCTCCGATGTGAATTGCTGACTCTGAGAATGGGGCACCATCGATCGAGCTGCTGCATAATGCGGGAAGCCTGGCATCGTACTGCATATCGAGTTGAGAAGCAGCAAGTGCAACACCGACCTCCCTTGGGGGATGTCCGGCCTCTGCCGCTACTTCGAAAAACCGACGAAGCAGTGCGAGACCTTATCGGGGGTGGTCACTCGTCAAACTTGACTAATGCCAGGCCATTAACGACAAGTGCCTCCCTTTGCACGTTTCGTTTTGCAACTAAGCTGATAGTGTCAAAAAAGATTTGTGCATAAAGCACACGCTAGTACAGGGGAGAATTTGCATCCCTATTTCCTGCTGATGCAGAAAGAGTGCTATGCTGATCCGTAAACAGTGCTAGGCGGCAGGGATTGCAGCTGAACTAGGGCTTGTTAGTCCTAGTTCAGCTGTGCTATAATCGATGGAAACTGCCAATGAGGTGTGAGAGACTACAACATCACTGTACCAGAACCGAGTCCAGACAAGGCGGGCAGGTGCAAGAGCGAGGGAGAAATAGCGCTAGCATTGTACTTAGTCTCCCAGTTCAAGCACTATAGGCGCTTAAGTTTAAATGATCCCAGGAAATAGCCCACGTTCAGACGTCCATTCCTGGACACCTGTTCATCGACGCTGGTTCAATTCATTATTCACCTGACGTTCCGGCGATTTTGCTTCTTCAAGGCTAAGTAACTTTAGACAAACTTTAGTCTCCCAAGGGTTTTTCATCTCGTCATCAGAGGATAACAGCCTAGTGATCAGCTCAGGTATCTAACCGCCTCCCAGAGTTTGGAAAATTATTAACTGAAAGAAAAATTGATTCGAAGCGTTCTCAACACTGAAGGCTGACCAAGGCTCATAAGTTCAAATTTTATAGAGATGGGCGGAAGGAAAAGGCAGTCTTTAGAAGCATGTTGATTGCAGAAATGGTCTCTGTTAGCCTTCAGCTTTCTTCTTCGTGAAACCCCAGTACTGTACATGGTTTTGGACTAGTGTTCAATGTGTTTCGAGGTGGGTTTCTGTTAACGGCATGAGTAGTGGAGCTCTTAAAGACCTTGCTAGGCGCATTTTCCTAGTTCTCTGTGATCCGGAGAAAATGCAGTTCTGTTGAGACATTAATCGCAACGTATGCTCTCCATCCGCTCTTCGGTTTAGCCTATCCGACCACCACATGGACCAACTCACTCTATGTCATCCCAGCCCTATATGAGGACGAGATTTCCTGTCATCTGTTCAGTTGTTGTTCTTCTTGAATAATCTGCTACTTAATGTTGCAGTCATACTACGAATAGTAATCGGTGTGTAAGCGCATTGATAACCATAGAGAGAAATCCTTTGGCATCGAGTCTGTAACATTCACGGAACGAACAGTGCCAACTACGCATCCCATTCCTCGAGGGTCAGCGAAATTTGATAACACTCTACTCACGCTGGAAGCTTGAAACACTGACTTGTTCATTGAATGGCTGCAGCGAATTGCTGTATGGGCGAAATACGCACTCAGATTGCCTCCACGATACCCAAAAAAGTAGAGTGCGTGGAGCCTCTCATAAGAGGACTGCCTAGCGAGCCTCTATCCGTTCTCTATTTTCAGATGCAGGAAATCGGGGACTATTCTCTCGCATCCCTTAACCCTTAGATGATAATGTAGCTGGCGTAGAAGGAGGCATTGTGATGTCTAAAGCCGAGCGGCTGCATAATTTCAATATTTTAGTGGTTCGCTTAAAGGAGGCCATCCAGCACGCAATATTGACCGACATCTTCGCACCTCTACTTCAGCCTTCCTCTCGCATATATTCCCGAACACGTGCTCCAAAATCATGGGCTTCTTGTGTCACCTTCAAGGTTCTGCTGAAACGTAGCGCACGCACTACAGCAGAAGGGGTGAGATCGAGAATTCAGTTATTGATGAAATGTATGCTTTCTTTGCTGCGATATTCCGTAGGTCGGAATCCAAAAACGATGGTTCTCAACCAGTTCCAAGGTTTTCAAACAAGTCGTTTCTTGGAACGTTGGAGCAACTCATACCATTAGAGCATTATGGTAGAGCTAGACTGCAACCATAAAGCAAGATCTCCTGCTCGGAGCCTTCCTTCGCAATTCACTAAAGGATGTTGGCATTAAAGACATCATTTAGTACACAATGTAGGGGAAGATGCCAAACTTCCGTTCAAAATTCCAAGTAAGGGATGGAGGTAAGTAGTATCAATCTTCTCCGAGATGTAGCTGTGTCCTCTGCGCCTGCGAGATATCATGAAGTCGTTCAGTGCGTATTTGGCCTGTAAGGTGGCAGGCGGTGACCATCAGATAGATATGTCTATGCTTCATTTTCCCGTACAAGTGTGGTTCTAGTTCGTCAACTCCCGATGAGCAGAAGAGCTGGGTGTGCCGGATAGGACTCGAAGAGATGATTTCTAATGATGGAAGGAAGATATAAATTTGTTACGCATTTCTTTTCCGGCCATTACTGTACGAGCGAATTTCTACAGCGGTGAGGGTATTGAAGGAGTTTAACCTCAGGAGTTCGACGGTGTTCAGAGAAGTAGCAACCGACATGGAGGATAAAACGATTGAAAAGTGCGCAAGGTAGCACTTATCCGCTGTAAAGGAAACATAAAAACATGTTCCTCATGACCACTACTCAACCATAGATTGACCTTTCCATCTGCATGGTCTAAGTTGGTCGTAATTTGCTGTTCAATAGTGCCATTAAATCAACGCTCTTTCATCCTCAGCTGTTTGACTTGTCATTTCCGTCTAGGTCGCTCAATAGAATTCAGATGTTGTCCCCTTTACCAACTGGCATTTTCGCACGATGACGGCGCTGTTTTCGAGGATCAACGCATCAATTCCTCTAAGGGTCATTAGCACAGGTGAATGAGATCGCTCAAAAAACCACGGCCAATTTGCACTCGCCATTTGTTGACAATTCCCTGCGGAGGGGCCGCGGCCGATGCTGAAGATAGAATTGCTCGGAAGTTGGCGACACTCGTCCGTCAATTAGAAGGCTGTAATTGTCCATACTGCCGAAATTGTTCCCTAGTGTAGTGAGCTCGATAACTGCTCAACGTGCCGCGATTCAGGTGAGAAGACTGGTGGAGCCACAAGTCTTGAAGAAATTCGAGCGCGGACCCTTCGAGCTCGAAAGCGATGATGCCAACGCGAGTGCGCGCGTGCAGGCCGACAAATCGCCGGAGCCTAATAGCACAATTGCTTGCCGTATTCTGTGCTTTTTCAGCTTCATCGGAGACGGCTGTCATTACCGATAATGCTTGTCCGGAGCGCGAAAAAAATTCGCCGGAACATAGAAGGAGCTGCTCATGACTACCGCAGGTAGCCAATGCGGGTGCCACGATTTCACAATAGGAGCGAAGGCGTAGAAGGGCCGGAAGGAGGATGAATTCTTCAAACTCACTATGGCAGGTCTATGATGTTTAGCCAGATAACTAGCTCATAACTACGAGAAAAGACTTGTAATGATTTTTCTGACTTTGTGTCACCCGAACGTTTCTTTTCTCTCAGCGATCTAGACAAATAATAAACTATACAAATACAAACCCGTAGATACATAATTAGTGTGTTACTCGAGCTTTTCTACATATAAGACCAAACTCCCTTCCAGCTCCGTTTGGTTTCAAGTCAGAGAATCTAAACCAAGAATGGCTTGCTCGATAATGCGAAACCACACCAACAAGACCACGAGGCTGGCTGTGCGGTCCGAAGTCTTCTTAGGCTCTCAGTTTTTGTGAACAACATCGTACTGCTCACAGGCAAGCAGAACCCACGTTAGCATGGCTGCGCGAAACCGCGCTTCGTTCCCACGGTTCGCCTCAAGACGCTCTGGCTGACTGCGCTTCACTACCATTTTACCCCTATTTCCCCCAGCACGTTGCTCCACAGGAGGTGCGCATGACGTGCCGAGGACAGAGACTGATATTGCTCCTGTTTATTACGACTGCATGAGGCAATACGCTGGAAAACGAACACAGTAACAACCACATGAATACCGCCCGATGAAAAGAGGACACATAACAGAAGTGATACACACAATAGATAGAAAGGAAACAGTACAGACAGAACAAATACTGTATTCAACTTTCAAATCTAAGCAATAAGCGTTCGCCTCGGCGTCTGAATTGCCTCGGTGCTAGGAAAACTGAAAATGCTTAGGAAATATCAAGAACTGACAACTTACCCTACAAGTAAAAGGGTTGTTCGCGATTTGGTTCTTGGAGGAGGAACAGATAGCTTAGCAGAGCCACCTTTTGGGTGTAATTTCATCTTAAAATCCTGAAAGCTCAGAATTGGTAGTTATTTATTTATTTATTTGGATGTGCAAACGATTACAAATTCACGTAGAAAAAACACAAGAACTGGAGCATTACAGTGCAATATGGAAAAACTCTTAGTTACTCTTGAAGATATTTGTCCACGAGCCCTTTAAACTGAGGTAACGGATTCAGGAACGCGTGTCTTTTTGAAATTTTCAAAACTCAGAACCCACCCTTTGGTTGGAATACGGATAGCGATTTTGGCCTTGAAGAAAGAGAGTTTCCACTAGTTCCCACTTGTGTTCGAATTTACAACGCAGCAATGTGTAGAACTCAGCAAGACTTTGTACCACCATTTCATTCAAAAAGAAAAGCAAACAGGGAACGTGCAAAGAATTAATGATTGGAGTCCCTGTGTATCAGATTTTTAAACGTACGGTAGCTCAATCAATCCTTCTTTAATTTAATTTTTAATTTAATTTATTTTTTAATTTTAATTTAATTTTTTAATCATTCGAAGGTGTGTAACAGCATCGTAGGCCCAAATTTGCGCTGCGTTCTGTGCTGGATAATTACGTCATAACGTCATATTCGTATTATTTATACCGATATTTACTGTACCACGGAAGTAGACCTCATTATGATTTTGCTGCCCCCACTACTGGACTACCAGTCCGGATGAACAGCTTCGTCGACGCCCGATTTTTAACTCTACGTTGAGCTGCGACACTACACTCCTTAGTATGACAGCAGACTTCTCGAAGATTTTCTCCCGGGCCATGTAGCGGCAGATCGTTGGACGCGGCCACAAGCTCTTGATCTAGCTCTCGAAACCCGCACAAAAGTTGAGCTGCAATAGAAATTCATAAGCGTGATTGCTTCCATTCTTTTAGAGGATTTCCCAGAACAATAGGAATTTTCTGTTGTATTGCCACTTGCAGGTGAGAGGGAGCTTTCAATCCAGATAACCAAAAGAATTTTGCTCCTAACAATGAAGATTTTCTATTTTCGAGTGTAAAGCTAGGCTAGACACTAAAAGCAACCTTAAAAATACTTCAACACTGTAAAATTGCACAAATATTCACATAGTGGGAACCTAACTTTCCAGATCCCAGTTACAAGTCGCCACCTCCCCGCTATTTACATATATTGCAACCTACAACATCTCCTGGTCTACAAGTGAAAGCACTGAGCTTTGACTCCTGTCACTTCTCTCTCCCTTGCTCATGACAGCTATAGTCTGCGCACAGCTAATACTTTTCAAGGGCTATTCGAGTTGCTTAGGTCTGGTTTCGAAATGCCGGATGAAATCGGAAAACTTGTTTTGTTATTCACCAGTAGGTGTTATACGAAGATATTATTTTCCGTTTCTAATTCATGAACCACGAACGGATCGGGTTAGCCTGCTTCAGAATCAGATGATGAAGAATCAAGTGCGCTTAGTCTGCCTTTGGGCATGGCTTACCAATTGTGTGTTTTTCACGATTTATTCATTTCCTGGGTACCACTATACGACCAGCAATATTCTACCCAAATTGACAAAAATAGATGCGAAATAATGATAAATAATATGGAATCGTAAACTAAACAACATCTAGTGTTAGCTTTGTAACAATAGAACAGCGTTTGAACATGATTACTCCAGCCCCAACCTCCAGCAAATACTCCAGCCCCGACTAATTGCACGATAGGTCCAATTTCTGTCGGATTAGACATTTTAGCATAGCTTTATGAGCTATATGCCAAGATCGTGGTTCAATCGTGTTCGTTGTTTGCTCGTGTACCGTGGTTTGTATCGAATCATACACGAACATTCTGAGCAAATGCTACACTGGATGCGTCACTGTATTTCGACCACTTCATGGCGCCTTAGAAATGGCTGTGGAAAGAGGCGTACGTCAAGGTGATCCCATCTCTCCCAACCTCTTCTCAGCTTGTTTTGAATCAACCATCAGTCGCTGTAATTGGAGCGACTATGGCATCGAAGTCGATGGGAGGCAGCTGAACCACCTGAGATTTGCCGATGATATTGTCCTCGTCACAAAGTCCACGCAACAGGCATCAAGAATGCTGCACGAACTTCACATCGAAGGAGCTGAGGCTGAGTTAACGATCAACATGCCGAAGACGAAATTTATGAGGAACGAGTTCGTGGGCGGTGACCCAGTACTGTATGAAGCAGCTCCTTTACAGGAAGTCGAAGATTACGTCTACTTCGGGCGACTGTTGAACATGAAGAACGACCTCAGACTGGAAATATCACGAAGGAAAAGAGCGGCATGAGCAGCGTACAATTCTGTGAGAGGCGTGGTCGAGAGCTGCAACAATTGTGAACTGGGAGCTAATATCTTCAACTCCACAGTTCTTCCTGCTCTATGTTACTCTTGCGAAACATGGGCCATAACAACATGGGCCCTTAAGGTGCTCGTCCATTGGTCAACTTTGGCTCAAGATTGAACAGGGTGGCGAACAAGTTGGGACCCGCGCAAGACAAATCATTGCTGAAGAACGGGTCGCAAGTATCGCAAGTAAGTAAGTATATGCCAAGATTGTTACAGGTTTTATTTCGGCTTACGTTTCGGCGTCTACAGGCCACAATTCTCGTTCCTATTTTCGTCGAGAAATCTTCTCTGTATGACGAAACGACCTTTGGTGGAATAGTTTCATAAAGTGCTTGCGACTTTTCCAGGCAGCGAAAAAGGTGAGGTTGCCAAAACATCGGCCAAGCCTGTAAATAATCTTGGCATACAACTTATAAAACTAGGCTAGAGTATCCACAATCAATATTCCACGATTTATCGAAAGTCGAACTTGGACTAGTCGTTAATTAGCTGTCTGTTTCAGCGAACAAAATGCGGCAATACACAAATCTTTTTACCTGTTTAGAAAGCTAGAAATTGTCAGTAAGTCTTCTTTTAAGGCTTATGCTTTAGACACTGCCACAAATGCTCTGAACTGTTGGACTTATCCTTTCACGAAATTTCTCCACCTTCACTTGGCGCTGCTAGTTCCCAAGTGTTGCCGAATCCAAAGACAACACACTACAGTCTTGCCACCAGCTACCCCTCCATAACCATCACATTTGTTTTTGCAGTTCTTTGAAAGGGAACTGCACTCGTCTTGAGCTATCTAGTCAAATTCTCTAATTTCCACAAATCAGCAACAGTGTTCTTCAATTTACGCATTCATGCTTGTCGTCGAGAAAGGCTTGATTTGGTCCCGATTTATAAGATGATGAATGGTATGGTGGGCTTTTCCTATAACGAGATCTATTCAATATCTCATCCAACAGATGAGATGGCCAGGGGAAGATCCTAGTTCCTTGAGCTAATAGCAAAATGGGATCCTCTTTTTTAACAAATCGAGGTGGCACTGCATTCCTGAAATTCTCTAAGAAGAATTACCAAATTCTACAAGGCAGCGGTAAATCCTCATTGACAGGTATCCGCAGGAAGTTCCTAGCAATTTGCTTCGATCTGTTGCTGCACTGCCTGTACACTCCTATTTTTCTTCGTGCATTCACTGTGTTCTGTGTTGATTTTTGTTATTGCGTTCATTTCGCGTGGACTACCGTGTGCAATCCTACTATGTATAAAGCAGCAAGCGTGTGTCACTGTGTGTGTGTGTCACTGTGTGTGTCACACCGTCCGTCCGTCCCACTGAGTTGGGGCGCGGCAGCCGAACACGTCGGCGACCGTGCATGGCGAGCCGCAGACGTGCCGAACACGTCGGCGACCGCGCATGGCGAGCCGCAGACGTGCCGAACACGTCGGCGACCGCGCATGGCGAGCCGCAGACGTGCCGAACACGTCGGCGACCGCGCATGGCGAGCCGCAGACGTGCCGAACACGTCGGCGACCGCGCATGGCGAGCTGCAGACGTGCCGAACACGTCGGCGACCGCGCATGGCGAGCCGTAGACGTGCCGAGCACGTCGGCGACCGCGCATGGCGAGCCGTAGACGTGCCAAACACGTCGGCAACCATGCATGGCGAGCCGTAGACGTGCCAAACACGTCGGCAACCATGCATGGCGAGCCGTAGACGTGCCAAACACGTCGGCGACCGCGCATGGCGAGCCGCAGACGTGCCGAACACGTCGGCGACCGCGCATGGCGAGCCGTAGACGTGCCGAACACGTCGGCGACCGCGCATGGCGAGCCGTAGACGTGCCAAACACGTCGGCAACCATGCATGGCGAGCCGTAGACGTGCCTAACACGTCGGCGACCGTGCATGGCGAGCCGTAGACGTGCCGAGCACGTCGGCAACCGTGCATGGCGAGCCGGAGACGTGCCGAACACGTCGGCAACCGTGCCTGGCGATGCCGTAGACGTGCCAAACACGTCGGCAACCCTGCATGGCGTGCCGTAGACGTGCCGAACACGTCGGCGGCACGAAACTTCAGCCCTGGGGGTAATAGAGGTCGCTGAACACGAATCTGAAGTCGACCAATCGATATCGATCGATATTATCGATTTTTTGAGGATTTTGTTCAGGCGGCACGAAACTTCAGCCTTGGGGGTAATCGAGGTCGCTGAACACGAATCTGAAGTCGACCAATCGATATCGATCGATATTATCGATTTTTTGAGGATGGCGTTTAAGCGGCGCGAAACTTCGGCCCTGGGGGTAATCGAGGTCGCTGAACACGAATCTGAAGTCGACCAATCGATATCGATCGATATTATCGATTTTTTGAGGATGACGCTCAAGTGGCGCGAAACTTTGGCCGTGGGGGTAGTCGAGGTCGCTGAACTCGAATCTGAAGTCGACCAATCGATATCGATCGATATTATCGATTTTTTGAGGATGACGCTCAAGTGGCGCGAAACTTTGGCCCTGGGGGTAATCGAGGTCGCTGAACTCGAATTTGAAGTCGACCAATCAATATCGATCGATATTATCGATTTTTTGAGGATTTTGTTCAGGCGGCACGAAACTTCAGCCCTGGGGGTAATCGAGGTCGCTGAACACGAATCTGAAGTCGACCAATCGATATCGATCGATATTATCGATTTTTTGAGGATGGCGTTTAAGCGGCGCGAAACTTCGGCCCTGGGGGTAATCGAGGTCGCTGAACTCGAATTTGAAGTCGACCAATCGATATCGATCAATATTATCGATTTTTTGAGGATGACGCTCAAGTGGCGCGAAACTTTGGCCGTGGGGGTAATCGAGGTCGCTGAACTCGAATCTGAAGTCGACCAATCGATATCGATCGATATTATCGATTTTTTGAGGATGACGCTCAAGTGGCGCGAAACTTTGGCCGTGGGGGTAATCGAGGTCGCTGAACTCGAATTTGAAGTCGACCAATCGATATCGATCGATATTATCGATTTTTTGAGGATGGCGCTCAAGTGGCGCGAAACTTTGGCCCTGGGGGTAATCGAGGTCGCTGAACTCGAATTTGAAGACGACCAATCGATATCGATCGATATTATCGATTTTTTGAGGATGGCGCTCAAGTGGCGCGAAACTTTGGCCCTGGGGGTAATCGAGGTCGCTGAACTCGAATTTGAAGACGACCAATCGATATCGATCGATATTATCGATTTTTTGAGGATTTTGTTCAGGCGGCACGAAACTTCAGCCCTGGGGGTAATCGAGGTCGCTGAACACGAATCTGAAGTCGACCAATCGATATCGATCGATATTATCGATTTTTTGAGAATGGCGCTCAAGTGGCGCGAAACTTTGGCCCTGGGGGTAATCGAGGTCGCTGAACTCGAATTTGAAGTCGACCAATCGATATCGATCGATATTATCGATTTTTTGAGGATGGCGTTCAAGCGGCGCGAAACTTTGGCCCTGGGGGTAATCGAGGTCGCTGAAGTCGAATTTGAAGTCGACCAATCGATATCGATCGATATTATCGATTTTTTGAGGATAGCGTTCAAGCGGCGCGAAGCTTTGGTCCTGGGGGTAATCGAGGTCGCTGAACACGAATTTGAAGTCGGATCAATCGATATCGATCGATATTATCGATTTTTTGAGGATGGCGTTCAAGCGGCGCGAAACTTCGGCCCTGGGGGTAATCGAGGTCGCTGAACACGAATCTGAAGTTTGTTTTTGAGGTATGAAGGTCTAAAAGTTGGGAAAAGAAGATGGTCGGAGTGTTCTCTTCTCGGGGTTTGGGGGCGAAGCCCCCAACCAGTCGGAGGCGGCCGCTAGGCCGCTGAACGACTGGTGAATAAATAAAGGATAAGCAACTGCCAGTTTCTTTTGGGGTCCGCCACGCACTCTATTTCTAGAGGATGTCGTGCAGGCGATTTGAATATGTGTTTGGCATACACAACGTCTTGCGGTGGCCAGCCAATTAAAGAGTGTTTTATTCTTCCCAGTCAGGTTTGGAACCAATTCATCGGCCCGAAACAGGCATGGCGGCTCAAAGCAAGAATTTCGATTCGGAAGCTAGCTAACTAGATAAACGCGAAGCTAGCGCCTCCTCCAACTGTGCCATTGTGCACACTTACGATTAGTGGCTTTCTAAGACGAAAATATAGCTGTATAATTGTTATGAAGATATAAATTTATTGACGAAGCTTTGATGGTGTAATCCTAGTTGGTGGTGGTCGCCCTTAAACGATTTCATAAGAACTGAACCTGTTTACAGGACCTGTTTATTTATTTTATTGATGTCATCTGTTTTATCTGCTAGAATATCTCTTTCCAAATTTGCAACGAGAACAGTGTTTTTGAGGATTCCCTCTACCGACTGGGAACTCGAAAAGCGAGTGTGCCTGGACAACCAAGGTGGTGTAGTTCGCCTACTTCTATATGTTGCTGGCTATTTTTGTATAGCTGTGTCGAGAAATCACTTGAGAGCATCCACCTCCAATTAGGATTGCACCTCTTGATCTATATCATCGCCGCCAAACAGCTGTCTTCAGTTTACGATAACTTGGTTTAGCGGATCTACCGCATTTACTGCAACAAACTTCTCGTTAAAAGATAAGGCCGAATGCTTTACATACCTTAATTGTCCGCCGTTCGTGTCCACATACACACCCATGCGTCCGCAAGTGTCCCCTTATTGGTATGTTTGTGTGTAAATGTTTCGATACACCAGTGTGTACACACGTATGCGTTTGCATGAAGAGTACGTGTTTTTGGACGACTGTATGCTCCACAGGTATTAGTGCGTTCATAGCATTTGTGTATTTGTATGCGAATGTACACGTGCATGCGTACGGCTCGTGTATTCTGACGCGAATGTGTCCGTTTGTGTCTTGCTGGGCGTGTGTAGGCACACGCTCTATGTGGTGTCCGTGAGGAGAGGTCCTCAAACACATTCAAGACGAGAGCACGCGCGACGGCTGGCTGCTTCTTCTGGCGCGCTCGTGTGCCATGGGTGTGCGTAAACGAAATTTGAAATTTCGTAAACCGTAAATCGTAAGAGTCACCGACCGGACGCGTAGTCAATACAACTAAATTTCCGGAGGCTTCTCCCCTTAATGTTAATCAGGTGTGATTCAATATTTATTTATTTGTCATGTTATTTTCAGCTCAATCTGAACAGTTTTCCTACAAAACTGTTTCCCTTTTTCACGCCTTCTCGCTAGTAAGGCACCTTTCAAATCAAACTATAGACGTTTCTAGAAAGTCGAAAAAATTGTGAGTTTAAAAACTTAACTTAAGCCTGTGCATGGTATTCCAATAAAAGACCTGCATCGTTTGAATATCCATTAAACTCCAAATTTACTACCAATTTTTCGCATGGCCTAGAATTGAGCAGAAACAACAACGAAAAATTCTTGGCAAAACTAAAAATTAAAAAACATTTCGTTACTAAACAATGCGGCGAAAACAGCAACTGCAAATGTAATAATCTAGCAAGCATACTGGGCCGTGCGCCTTGTGTTCTGAGTGAATGCATGGCGCAATCCCATCGTGTGTAGCACCGAAAGATCTACACTTTTCAACATATTGAAATAAGTGCTGAAGCATTCTCATGTCAGACGGATAAAAAACCTTGGGCCGCCTAAGCAGTATGGTCATATTTCTTGGAGATCTTTGCAGTCCCCTTAAAATGGAAAGGTTAACGTGTAATGTTGAATTGTTGGTTCGTGAAGCTGAGCACCGAGATTGTAACACACTTTATTCGGCTTGCGTTTCGGCGGTTTCGCCTTCTTCGAAGCCTTTGTGGTGGAAGCCAAGGAGCTCCCCCAGTCACCGCCAGAGAGAGGTGCACATTGGTGAAATGCCGGGATTCATGGAAAGTCGGACATGGAGTTAACGTACAACTTCCTTGAGGCATCTTCAGTTTGGCATCTTCATAGACAGACAACTTTTATTTAGAAGGTGCCTAGCTTGGTTTGAAAGTAATCCTTCATTTCAGTTATGAGTTGGGAAGAACACGGTTGAAATGAAAACTGGTTCAGTTTGAGTTTGCAGGACTCCATTTTAAACGCAGCAAGTGAAAACGGTATATAGGTACCAGTAGGAAGGCAATTTTCGCCGCCCTATGAAGTGCAATGCAAACCGATAGAAGCACCAGTAGCTTATGCTTTCCCCGTGAGTGTGGCAACACTCCAGACCCTGCTTCCAATCACGAATGATACTTGAGAGTGGATTTCCGCCATTTCTATTCATGTAGTGGATTAGAATGAATTTATTACAAACAAATTCACTGGGCGTTATTACCAAATAGAACGTGAGTCTGAGAAATCTCCTCCCTCTTTCTCAAGGAAACTGCCTTCAATGTCTTTCTGTGGGCTGGTGTGGAACGACCTTCGACTATAGGAATGTGATCTGCCTTGCTAGCTCTCTACCGGAAACGGAGAGACGCAGTCTTCTAGAAAGGCAATTATTTTTTAATGATGTATTGCACTTGTTTTTCCTCTTGAGCTTGTCCGGTTCCAAACGTCATCTCTCACAACGTTAGAGAAGTGGAGAAGGTGGTTAAGCGAAGAGATAATTCGTATTCGAGAGACCTGTGCACAGGACGGTGTCTTCTACGCAGTCACACATTAGAAATCAAAAACAACTCTAAAAGGAAGTGGGGATGCGTTATAAAGAAGACCATTAGAGTGGGCACATCTTTATAACCCGGTACATATAAATTTGGGCCGCAGTCGGTTGTTGATCGAAGATCACAATTACGAAAATTTACGATTTACGACCCAAAAAATTGTAAATCGTAAAAAAAATTCAGCAGAAATAGCTGTTAATCGTAAAATCGTAAATCGTAGTCACGCACACCCCTGGTGCCCACTCACTTGTGTCGACACCCGCGGAATTCTTAGAAAACGTTACTCCTGACTCAAGAAAATCCAGAGGAGCTGCACAGGTTGCTATAAAAAGCTGAGCAGTAGCCTAGGAAGAGATACTGCGAAGAAGTCCGCACGCACTGCTCCAGTTGCGATGAATATTTTGTTTGAGGTGCACCAACGATAGGAAGTGTTCCCGTTGAATGTTTGTTTATTGTCATAATCCCTCAGAGCCAAGGTTGTTTCATTAAAGAGTTCATTTCATGTTTCATCTGAAGCTTGTGCATTAATTCTCGTCTAAAAGGATGTGCGCTTTTTGTTTTTATCAAGTTATAGGTTAATTACTCCTTGAATCATCCTACGCAGTTTTTATTCTATTCCTAGGTTACAGAACACCCTACTCAGTATGCATATTTATTAGTGTCATACTGTATGGTAAAAGAGGGGAAGAGGGGGACGTGGGTGAGAGGGCTGGCCTGCCCTCTCACGGGAGGCTGATGGTACCGGACGACCCTCCGATGTGGGTGGCGTAGACGTGATTGTCGGTGGCGTAGCCGCTATCTTGCAGCAGGGCGCTGCTATCGGTAGAAGGGCGTCGTCGTCCTGGGTACGTATTGGGTGCAACCCCACATGTTTCAGTATTGAGAAAAGTTCGTGTAAGTTGCGATAAAGCCTCATTTCCCTGCCTAGGCAAACCCAACACTGATTCGTTACTGTAATTTGCGAATTTGAGAAGATTGAACAAGAACATCAACACAGAGAGTTATAGATCTCCTCCGTCCACTTAAAATGAGTGAACACGTCCGTCGCGCCCGCTCCGCTGTCCACTCAAATGAATGGTCATCGTCGCGAATGTGTCAAGTGTGAACCTCCACGAGCATAGGTGTCGCAAAGCACCGTTTGTTCTATTAGGGTGTGCAGAAAATATCTGCAGAAATACAATTTTTCCGAAATAACACAATTTTTTATCGACATTTTATTAATCAACCAAATAATTTCCATCAACATCGATCGCTCTCCGCCAACGTTCAACAACACTTCGAATTCCTCTGGCGTAGAAATTCGGCGACTTGGAGGCGAAAAACGCTCGGAGGTCATTTTCGAGGTGATCACGATCTTCATAACGTTTCCCTTCCAGATGATGCTGAAGTGATCGAAAAAGGTGGTAGTCACTTGGGGCCAGACCTGTGCTGTACGGTGGATGCGGCAGAACTCCCCATCCGAGTTCCAGAACTCCTTGAAAAGCCGTCTTAGCAATGTGTGGGTTATCGTGCAGAAAGCGAACTTTGTCGAGCCTGCACTGTTCCTTGCGCATCTTGTCCGCCAGTCTCTGCAGTTGGGTAGCGTAGACCTCTGCAGTGACCGTCGTGCTGTTAGGCAGCAGCTCGAAATGGTAGATCCCATAAACTCCCCACCAGACGCTCAGCATGACTTTCCTCCCATGAATTTCACCTTTTACGAAAGATTTCGGCACTTCATCGCTTTGACACCGTGCACGTTTACGAGTGTGGTTGACGTGGAGGACCCATTTTCCATCTCCTGTGACGATGGTGTCCAGCCAATTGAAGAGGCGACTTCGGGAGAGCAGCTGAGTGCATATGTCCAGACGTCTTCGCAGGTTATCGTCGATCAGTTCGTGTGAGAGCCACTGACCGAGGTTTTGAACCATTCCAGGAGATCGCAGTCCATCGTCCACGGTAGATCGGGAACAGCCAAGAGCAGCAGCAAAATAACGCACACCTTCATATGAATGCTGCTCCGTCAGTTTTCCCAGTTCATCCAAAGACATCGTTGTCGGTCGACCACAGGCTCGTCCCCCGCTTCTGAAGCGTTCGAACCAGCTATACACAGACCGTACAGAAGGAGCTTCAGAGCCAAAAACACGACAGAAGTTTCGATAGGCTTCTGCAGCGGAGCGCCCAGGTTCAATCTCGTAAAGGAGTACGTGTCTAATATGGGTAGACAGTTCGGCCATCGTACAGCGAAATAGGCAAGGAAGACGGAGCTGGATATGTTATGCAGATACAGCAGGATAGTGTCTTTATACCAGGCTGTCCAATAATTCTTGCCCGAAAATTTCACCATTTTTAATTTTTTTCAACTTTATTGAAAGTCTAATCAACAATGTAATCACCACAGTTATCCACAACAGTGGCCCATCGATTGGGCAGGTCGCCGATGCCCTTCGCCCAAAACTCCGGGGGCTGCGACTCGAAGAAGTCCGCGATGTCGGATTTGAGGTTGTCGTAGTTGGTGAATTTTCTTCCGGCCAAATGGTGCTTCAGCGGGCGGAACAAGTGGTAGTCGGAGGGGGCGAGGTCCGGGGAATACGGCGGATGGGCAACCGTCTCCGAGACGAGCGTCGCCAACTTCTGCTGGGTCTCCTTCGCCACGTGGGGCGCGCGTTGTCGTGCAGCAGGTGGACCGAGGCCCGTCGGGGACACTTTTCTCGGATGGCGGCGGCTAGTTTCTCGAGCTGATCGGTGTAGATGGAGGCGGTGACCGTCCTGCTTTGCGGGAGCAGCTCGAAGTACAGCGTGCCCTTGGCGTCCCACCAGCAGCAGAGCATGATCTTCAGCGGGTGCAGGTCGGCTTTTGGCGTCGTCGTCGGCTCTTCTCCGCGCGGGATCCAGACGTCACGGCGGGCGACGTTGTCGTAGAGGACCCAGCTCTCATCCCCAGTGACCAGGTCCTCGAGAAACTCCTTGCGATGCGGACGACACTCGTCGTAGTACACGAACGTACGAATTCGACCTTGGCCTATTTTAGCTTGTACTGGTAGCTAGACGCGGCGACTGCGCCTTACATACCCCTAGCGTGGAACTCTGGAGAACCTTCTAGAAGGTTTTTACGCTTGCCTGATATTATAACACTTCTAAGTATAGAATTTTGAAAATTTTCGGACAGCAATTATTGGACAGCCTGGTATATCACTTATGTTGAAATCTTCAGGACATTCCAGAAAAAATCTGGAACATTGCGGAGTTTTCAGCAGATACCTTCCGGACACCTTAATAGTACTGCGGGCAGCAGGCACAAATCCGAAACGGCCGTCTCTCAGGTAGCGTGCGTCGCTACGACTCCATTACTTGCGTCTGACGGAAGCATTGGGAGAACCCCATAAAGCTGGCCCCGAATGGGCACGACATTTGCGTCACGTCAACAACGTATACACGAACGACCACTTTATATATTACGAAATAGCACACACGTAAGACGTGCTGTGACATTATCTGGAAATGTCGGAGCCCACACAAGGACTTCCTCACGTGAACGTGGATGGAAACTAAACAAAGAAACAACATAGGTATAAGAGGAGATGAGAACATTCGATCGGGAGAATAACAGACAAATAACACGCAACTGATGCAATCCAAAAACACAGTACAATAACATTCTTCCGCTGAACGACTGTTGGCCCAGCGAGCGCCTCAGAAGCGCTGCTGATACTTGTCGTAGTCGTAGCGCATGCTGCCGCTAGCAGACCCTCCCCCGGTGCTGCTTCCGAACGCCGTCCAGCCGCCAGTTCCTGAAGGTGTTCAACCATTCAAAACCGCCCTGTACTGGAACAATCAAGCCACACACTGACCAGACGTTCCTCTGCCATTCCAGTTGGATGAGCTGTTGGAGCGACTCATCCCCGAACCACCAGTCGTTTCCCACGCGGACGATGAACCATAACTAGGTCCTGAACAGACACATCTTGGTTCAAATCTCTAGAGCAAAATACTTTCTGGGATGAATCGCTCCAATAGTTATTATATTTATTAATAAACGATGATAAGTGACTAAGGAGGTGGAGGAGGGCTACCACGTAAGGCCTATACATTCTGCGGTGGAAATATTTGGAATTTAATGCAACGCTGCTGTGATCTAAACCAGTGGTGAATTGAATTAAGCCACTTAAGATGTAATTCGACAGCCATGTCCTTCCTACGATTTCCTACGAAAGAAGATAACCACTAAATACAAGAATGCTTTGGGTAGCACCCACGTTTTGAGGTAACTACCTAGTAACTATACGAGCAGTATCACTCACAATCATCGCAGAATCGCGCTACATGCTGTACTACCGTGAGCTGTGAATTGAATAAATCCACGTCTAGAATAAAGTGCCCCTCCCCTCCTCTAATCCGCACAGTGCTACTGCTTCCGCACCCAAAACAAATTTAGGCTCACCTCTTTCTAAAGATCCACGAAACGACCTCCCTTTACCGAATCAGGTGGTACCGGAAAACTCCAAACAAGAACATCGTTCATCGTGCATCGCTGCACTTCTCAATATGAAAAGCGCCGCCAAGTGGTGTTAAGTACTTCGCGGCGATTGCAAGGTGGGTGGTGCCAATGCTAACCTATTCACCCATCCTTCGTCCAGCTGGGGTGATGGAGAACCCTTTTACCCTTTCATCTACAGCTAGCGTTGTTTTCGCCTTCTAACTGCGTCTTTCTCAGTCTCTTAGTCTTTTGGATGGTCTCTGCGCAACGAAATGACATTCTGAAATGGAGGGAAGTTTCTCAAATGGCTTCTGCTTTTCCAAGGTCTGAAGAAGTCGACTATCCCGAGACTTAAGCCGTAATGAGAACCTGTACCAATCCTCCCTAGACTGGAAGAACTCCTCGTCAAGCACTATGTCAAATGTGTCAAGATTCTTCGAGACCCGAATGTGGAATGACCTCTTCTTAAATACCTAATGACGCTTCCTGATGACTACTAGATTCCAACCTGACATGCGAATCACCTCCACGCCAAACGAGCGTCAATCTTCGAGATTGAGTGGCGCTGGATTGCCGTGACATTCGAGGTCCACCTCTAGTAGCCCCACTTTCCAGTCGAAGCTAGACATTACCGCAAACCAATAGAAACAATTTCGAAAATCACTCAAACCGCGGTGGATGATCAATTTCATATGAAACCTTGTGACGAAAACCTGAACACTTACTTGTTCCAGAACTATACGCATCTCTGCTGTTACCGTAGTATGAACCTCCCGTCTCGTTGTAGGAATGAGTACCTCTGAAATCAAAATCACTAATGATGGCGATAGCGAAAAACATATTTCATTCACGACCAAGATTAAGCAACAGTTCCATATCAGACCAGAGGCCGGATTCATCAACGATCTACAGCAATTTAACAAAGAAAATACAGCCGAAATCCCTAATAGCGCAGCTTATCAAGCGACATGGTGAAGCATTTCGCCGCGGCATTTCGGCTCTATTTTCCCGTTAAACTGCTGCAAGTCGTTGATGAATCAAGCCCCAAGTCTTGAGCATTGCGTCTTCTACAGAATCGTCCTATCTCGCAAATGAGTTAGTTCGTCAAATAACAGCTCTATTTCAATACACGGCCTCTTCTGAAGTTGCTGGAGAGCCGGAGTGGTGACGTGACGACATAATACTTCAGGTTATAATTCCGCTTACGAAGGAATACAGAAGTTTTGCATCCCCCTCGCTTCCTTGAAACCAAAAATTTCACATGCCGCCGATGTACCGTACTGCGGTAAATCACCTAGTATTCGATTGGTTCAGATATGGGTGAATATCCATTAAATACAATACTTACCTCCACCACCTCCCCCCTCCCCCCCCCCCCCTCCCTCCTCGAACCCACTGCGCCCCAGTGGATGCTCTGTATCTCTAGAGGCAGTTCCAGGTTGAGCGTTTTGGGGAATGGGAGGAGTGGAAGACACCGTTGTGCGGCATCGGTACGAGCCCCTCTGAACAGGATTGCACCTAGTTCGCCACAGAATACAGCTACACCGTTCTGGGGAGGACGCCAGCGCGCCTAGCTGCAATAAACACCACGGTCGCGGAATGACCAGACTAGACACAGACTTGGTCTCCGACAAAGCTACGGGACAAATTTTTATCAGTCAGCACTACGCCTCACAACGTTTCACGAATTGGCAACAGAAAGGGATTTCACGCCACCAAACAATTCAACATCTTTCACTAGGTCGAACCGTAAATTTCCGTCGTTTTCGACTTCCATTATCAGACCATTTCAATTGAAGCAAATCTAGTACAACTGGCATATTTTTGCCGAAAAAAATCCTTTTGTAAAAATTTTCTAGTTGTGAACAATTGGGCAAATAAGCTCATGAACTGCAGGAAGCATCTCCAACAAACTCTTACACACGAATCTGCTTTCAAAACTTTCTAAAGGCTACCTTTTACTTTCGGATGAAGGGAAAGGGACTTCTTCTTTTCCAGATCAAAACATATTTTCCGATTTCTATTATTTTTTGTTAGATCCTCATCAGCGTATCCGTGCTCTCCAAAAAATTGTTCCGCAAATCATTTTTTGTTAACCCCTTCCCCACCACCTGATTTGTATCATGTGAAAATCTTTTATAAAGATGTTCAGTTCTTTTAGCAGAGAATGAGGTCAGTTTGCCGCTGGTCTTTTTTTTTTTCGTTTTCTTTTTTATTCGATTTTGATAATCTCAACTCCTGCCCAATCGTAAAGTACGGACTAAGTGAAGCTCTTTATTTTCATAAGGCCAGCCCCTTTCTTTCCTTTATTTTCTGGTACCTGAAACCTAGGCCTCGTTTAGGACATTTGGTACTGTTCTGTCTAGTCTGGAGAATCGTCTCTTTTATAGGCTGAGCCACGGCACCGCTCGCCGCCATTCGCTGCCGGCGGCAGGCTCTGCGTCAGCGCCCTATGATTAAGGATTGGGCTGCCGCTTTGCCACAAAGGTATGCGGAGGCCTTAGGGCACAGCACTAAAATCTCCTATGAAATCGTGGAGAATTCCAAAAGCCATTTATTCCCTTTTTCGAAAATTTATTTCTGTACTTCCACTTCGCAGCAAATAAACGGACTCCATGTCCCAGGAATCAGGCCAACAACAAGAAATTACTAACATATTATGAGCAGCGTGAAGGGTAAAACCAGGTCCCGACTCCTGCACAAGAAGTGATTCGTGAACAACAACTCGCCTTGATGACGTATATCCGCGCTCGTACTCTTTTCCGTTTGCATACGAAGCTGGTCGTGTCGAGCGGCTTGAGGAACTGTACGACTCGTTGCGACCACGCTCACGACCTGAAAATGCCCCTCCTGAAAGTATAATGGCTTGAACTGTATCATCCAAATCTTACACCACAATACTTACTGGAAGCTGTGGGCTTGTGCTCCGAGCGATCGCGTTCTCGAGCAGATGGTCTGAAAAAGAAATGTGGTGTAATTAGCAGCACAAAATCGGAGCAGTAGACACTTACCTCTCTTCGTCGTGGCGCGATCGCGACTCATGCACACCCCGACGACTATCCGATGCTGAGCGATGGTGAGACGTGGTGGAACTGATCTTGTCGTCCCTGCTGCCACGGGATGAACGATATTCAGTATGCCGAACTCTGAATAAAATCCATTACATTTGTAAAGCACTGCAGAGCACCATATGTTAAATGCTCTTTGCAACCAAGCAAGACTTTGACCAAGGATACGGATCCTTAATGCATGTTACAACGTTTTCGCATTTTCAAAAAATTCCCCGCCCATTTATAACTGGTCATTCACTAGTGACAGAGATTAGCCGAAGATGGCGACACCTTCTTTCTGCGTTCAACGTAGCAGAGCGATGAGCAAGTGCTAAACCTGAGATCCCTCTTTGACTGCTGATGCCCTTCAATGCAAAATTGTTCAAAAAGCTACAGATCCATCGAGTAAAATAACCAATGAAACCAAGGATTTCCTACAACCGGTTCTTCTCAACTGCTGAAAGGTTACCAAATCTCACACTATATTAATCCTTGAGGTTTCTGAAAAAGTTATGATTCTTTCAATAGGTAAGTCAATCAAAACAACTACAAATGAATAAAATTATCCCCTTTGTGATGTTCGTATGCCCATATTCCTTGCTGATGAGTTGGTGTCATCAGGCTCTCCCAGAAATGCAAAGCGTTTGCAACGACTTGCAAACAAGTCGGAAGTTTTCCCTTTATCTCAGGAAATTACGAACTAGCCCATGCCAGCAGCGGGCGCAGATTATTTGCGATCCCTTTCCTTTCCTTCCATGTGTTAGGACTGCAGCAGCTGCCCGACAAGCACCACCATTTTGTAGTTCATCACCCCTCCCGCCCCACGACTCCTGACTGGAACTGACCCGCCATTCGTTTGGAAATCTGAGACGAAATAAGCACAGGCACCTCATAGATGTGAAGTATACGCTGTGTCCAGAGTGCGGGTAGATGAAGTCCGGCCCACTCTTTGTCAATACACGCACACATATACGTGCTTCATAAATTCTTTCGTTCGTAACAGCCTTACATACCAGGAAAAAATCTCATGCGCATGGCTCAACGGCGAAAAGGAACAGCGCGGAGAGAGCTCCCAACCATCAAATAGTGTAAAGCAATAGGTTCCATTTTTTGCAGTACTTAAACCTACCGGTTTAGTGGGGCTAAAAGTTTACCGCAGAATCGCACAGCCTCAAAGCGCAACAGTTCCCAAAAATCAATATGCGCAAAAGCAAAAACCCTGCTTCATAGATGTGCAATCAGGCATACTATTCGTTGTGGCTTCGCATGCTTTCTTTCTATTCGGTGTTTGTCAGCTATTGCCTTTTGCGGTTCCATAGCAAACTATAGAGGCTTCATCCTCGGTAGGTTCAACGACTTTGCAAAAATGGAACACATTGCAGTTCGTTTTCCCCGGTCAGCAAAAATTCTTCCTGTTCCAGAGCTCCCCAAACGGTGTTCTAATTGAAAGAAAAGACGAACCCTCTGGACGATGGTGCATAGCTGTCTTTCATGCGAGACGAACCCATGGCAGCAATCTTCTGCTGCTGGAGTGCTGCCTGGAGTTGTAGTTGCAGGCGCTCCTTCTCCAACTGTTCACGCTCGAATCGTATACGTTCACGCTCCCTTTCCAAAGCACGCTCCTTCTCGATTTCAGCTTCCCGCCGACGGTGCTCCTCCTCCTTGCGGCGCATCAGGCTCAGCAGATCACGCTGACTCAGCGGCTCCTCTGCGCGACGGAGCGTCGACATGTAGCCTCCTCTCTCTCCTGGACGGGTAATACGCCCACGAAGAGAGAAGGAGGATATGCCGCGCGTTGTTGGGAAACGACGAGGAGCAGAGATCGTCTTCTGTGTGTCCCGACGGGGATCACGTGGATCACGGACAAACGGCTTACGAGCGAATTCGCGTGTCGAAGGTCGCTCTGAAACAAACCGAAGTTGCGGGATGCAAAGTATGTACAGCAACACGTATGGTATCCCCGACTGTCGTTCAATTATTTCATCACCGAGAGAACATTCAAAAACCAGTTCGACAACCTGTACTCCACAAGCGCGATTGTGCTCAGACCGCTGCGGGAATTCCTGTCAGCTCTCAGCGGTATCTTCAATGCCGCCATTATTCAGCCTCGACGACGAAGAAAGTATCCTGATCACTGAATATTTGCTCGCGTGTTCCTAATAGCAAAAGGGAGGGATAGGTGCTGCGTCCATTTCTTCAGCGTTGCTACGTTTACCTCCGTCCGTCAAATGGTAAGAACTTCGTGACTGCATTCCTTTGGGTAAGCTGCGTCTCAAATACTACCGCGGAATCAATGACAAACAGTAGCCGATATAGAATAGAGTGCATTCACTCGGACTAGGTGGTGGCCAACCTTCGTCTGCGCTTTTACGCATCTTATGGCCTCCAAAAATCGGGCTAATATTGAATCTGACAACGCTAAGACATCTTCAAAAGCATCATCGGGAAGTGCTGTGGCGAAGAAAAACCCACGTTTGCAATTCCACCCACTGCTTCAGTTGCGGACTTGTCGGCTGGCAATGTCGATGACATCAACCTAGGCGTTAAAGTAGCGAGACGTCGGCCCACAATCGAGGCTGAGCTGCATCCTGGATTCCGGAAGTGAATTCGGAATCATCTTCGCTATTCATACATTCCAAAATTGTTACATCGAGTAGCGTGGCTCTCTGACGAATGAGTCTTTGCTACACAAACCATGGATCAACTGGGCAATGATCACGCTACATTATTTTCCTTTTTTTCGAAAAAATTAAAACCTGCAATTTTTGCTCCTGGCCCATCTCTTTCAGACAGTCGCGTCTCTTTCACCAGAATCGTGTTCCATCGAAGTGAGTCAGCCTAGCCCTCATCCAGATGTCAAAGCAGAGGAAAGTAAGCCACACCGGTTTCTAGCTCTTTAGAAGTAGATAGTGCGATTAATGAAGAGGAGTGATTTGTTCCCTTAAAGGCGCGATGGACGCGCGCTTTCAGGGGAACAAGTCACTTATCTCCATTAAACGCACTACTGACAGCTGATCGTGTGATAAATCCCAGGTTCTCAAGCCATAACAGGGCAGCCCCCAACTCTGCCAACAGCGTCGAACACTTCACATGAGACGCAGACTGCAGCCTTTCGCCCTCCAATGCTCTCTAGACGCTATTTCAGGCACTAGTGCTGTCAGACGCGCCAATGGGATGCACACGTGTGCGCTAATCATTGTCACGTATCGAAGTTCCTTCCCGCATCCAGTGCAATTCTACTTTACGTTTCTTCAAGAACGACAGTCTGGGATGCCACGCCTCGTTATTCTGGGCTAGCTGTGATGACACTCCACAAAACTCCGAAGGCAAAATGAGACCTGCGCCAGAGCGCTCATTCAAGGCTTCTATGCGAAAACGCGTCGCGTACCACTGTCGCGTCGAGCGCTGTTCGTCGACCGCCTTTCTTTGTCGTCCCTCTTTCGCTCGCTACGAGTCTCGTCGCGCTTCGATGCTGCCGTAGCGGACGACGACGTTGCGGTCTTTGTCTTGGAGTCGCCGCCCTGAGCCTTGTCGGTCGCCTTCGCCTTGGAGTCCTCCTTCCTGCCGCCGGCACCCTTCTCGCTGTCGCGTTTCTCGGTGGTGTCGCCGTCGGCTGCGTCCTTTTTCGACGCAGCAGCGGTCACCGACTTTACTGCCGGCACTTTCGACCTATCCGCCTAAACAATTAACTAAGCCTCTAAAAAGAACATGAACGACTAAAACCGCTTCGTCTGGTGCGCTGAGGGAGTGAGGGCTGCGAAATGAGCCGTAGTGGATCCATAAGCGATCGAGATCGAGAATTCGCTACACGTCGCGGACCGCGTTGGTACGTTTTAACCATGGCTAGCTGCTCGACAGACACTCATCCAGCACGTCGCGTAATCAACATCTCTACCTTCTCCACGGAGATCGTCCGTGACTTGATCTGCGTTTTGTGCATGCCGGCAGCCGCCTTCTCGGCCGAAGCGCTGTCGGCCATCGTCACGTATCCGTAGCAGGCTGACGTTGACTGCTTCTTCGACGTGTATATTTTTGCGCGTACGACTTTGCCGTATTGCGTGCATAACACCTGCAAACGAGTGTAACAGAGACCTAGCGGCATCTAATCCAGCACCAACACTACTGCGACACAACAAAACGCTGAAAGTACTGTTGCGAACCTTGAGATCGGCCGCCTTAGTGGCTGACGTCAGACCGCGAACCCAAATCGAGCGCGACGCGATGTCCTTATCCTTGTCGTCGCTTGCTGGAGCTTGTATTGGAGTCTTAACTGAATTCTGAGCTGTAACGGTAACCGTCGGTTTAGGAGCGGCCGCAGGAGGCGCACTCTCGGGTGGCGCATCGACGAGGGGGTCCTCTAGCATTTCTTCGTCGTTCGCTGTTGCTGCAGCTGCGCCCTGATCGTCGTCTATGACCAGCCCTTTGCTCTCATTGAGGTCGTCCACTTTATCGACCTCATCGCCATTCGTAGCCGGCGGCGCATCGGTCTCCATCTGCTGCGCCGTCTCTTCGTTGTCATGGGCGGCATCACCACTCCCGTTCTCAGCTAAACTCAAAAATCATTGGCACATGCCAGTGTGTGAGCGGTTGCTGCTCCTGGACGACTCAGACAGTTCGCCCGGAAGAATCGAAGACCGTCGAAAACCCCAGTGCCCACTTTTGAAGGGAAGTTAGAACAATGACGAGCTCGGATTAGTCTAATGTTAGGATTAGTTCGATGCCACATTATGTCGCGTGTTAACCACTAGACGCACGACGCTTATCTCCAAGAGTCGAAAAACAACGTACAGATGGGAGGTGCATCCTTCTCGTTGTCGGTGATGTCCATTGCTGGAGCCGGAGATGGCGACGTCGGCTTGTCACCTGAAGGCGATGACAGCGTAGGTTCGTTCACGCGAAACAGATACGTGGCTGGGTCGTGTCCGTCCGCAATCAGCGCCTGCAACGACGGAAATGAGAATCACCGCTGATATGATTTTGATTGATATCGTTCTCGACCAAAGACCATTAACATAACGGCCTTCCTAAACTTGGCCACATCCCAGAGATTTCTATTACCCAGTTCTCTGCTGTTCTATCGAATCTCACGTCTTTCCATGTTGACCATCGCTCGTCCGCCTAGGTTGAACTCGGGCCTCTATTCATGTCACACAGAAAAATCCATCATTACGTCTTATTCTCCGGTGATCACATCACGGATGAAGCCCATAGCACTCTCACTCCCGAAGCTTCACTACTTCCAGGCGCTCTCAAGAACTGACCAACAACGAGGGATTACCATTCTGCTCGCCAATACTAACACAGCACCAAATAAATCTTGCCCCAACGCGCCCATAAAGGGATACTCATGAATTGAAGGCTAACGAACGGCGCCGCGAGTTGGTGGCACATAACGTCAATACGGCCAACAATTACTCGAGATTTAGTGGCGACTTATGCACTTTGGTTCGTCTTCAATGGAACATGTGACACAGTAATGCAAGTCACGTTTTTCATTACAAAAAATGATCGATAACACCTCTTTATAGGTGTTCAGAAGTCATTTCTAGACAAATGCGAAAATTTCATTTCTGGTTTAAAAACACAAACCAAAGGCTACGATGCTCGCCGCAACACTCGATGACACTGCCTCAGCAAACTCGTGATCATGTCTCCCTGTTTTTGATAATCATAGTCGTATTCGGTTAGCGACGCAGCTCCAATACATACATCTGGCTGCACTTCGCTAAACCACACGTAGTTCACCTGACTAAAAACCACTATCAATTCAGATAAAGCTGCTTCACCACACCATTGCCCCAGCAAGCAACAAAAAAAAAAATTGTTGCCTCCCTATGACTCAGTTTCAAGGAGTTCGTGCACATAAAACACCCAGCAGAATACTAGTAGCTGGAACTCCATTGGAGAGGCTTGATGTGCGTCTTTCTATGAACATCAACACAATATTCCTTGCTGAAGTAGCGATCTTACGAAGTTGCACACCACTGTTACAGCTCTTTATTCTACTTGTGTAATTTCGTCGGCTTCGCCTTCTTCGGATCCACTGGGTGGACGCCGAGTATACTTATGCTCTCGAAAAAATTTCGAATGCCGAAAATTTTCGAGCATTTGAAATCGAATGTATTAGAAAAACATGTTTTTTTTTTGAATATCCGAATTCGAATGCGTTCGAAAAATGCGATTTTTTAACATTCGAATTCGAATACATTCGAGAAACGCGATTTTTCGAAAATTCAAATTCGAATGAAAATCATTCGAATACCTATTTGAATGGGTCATTCGAGCATAAGTATAACGCTGAAGTGCTCTACCATTCACCGCCACATGGACATTGACGGCTGTTGTCTTCTTTCCAGCCTCTTCAATCTCCAAATTCATCAACGTCAACCTCCATTTGACGTGATTGATGAAGCACCTCGGCTTCCTACATAGAAGCTCCCAAAAAACGAGGAACCGCCGAAAGGTAAGCGGAATGTGCTGGAACAGTTTAGGTGCAGACCTTCACGAAACCGCTCTTTCAGCCTGGAGCTCCTTTGTTTCCAAATTCTTTGCGCTTTCAACGCCAAACGTTCCGAAAAGCGTTGAGTCACGAACGCCGTGACCTACACACTAATGAGTTTAGAGAGTTAGACGTGAGGTGCACTTAGGAGCGCACAATATGTACACTTCAAGGAGCACCGCAGGCCTAGGCCAGGGTTCCTCGAAGAAACCGTTGGTAAAGAATTTATTTAGAATTTGACAGCTGCAATGAAAGAACTTACAGGCCGCGAGAGCAACCTTTCTTTGATAGTAATATCCGCCAAACACCGGTCTGTGGTACATGCCGACGACCTGCCGAGTGGATAATTTTGGCATACAATTGGATGCTTCCGAGCTCGGTAAATGGTTGCCTGCTGGGATCCCCGCAAACAATCCAACCGTTTATTTTAGAACGTTCGTAACGCTTAAGGCACTCCCAGTGGTTGAGTGGAGGAGCTGCTAAAATTTTCCAAAAGGAAACAGCCGAGGCCCAATATACTCTTCACGGCCATTATGCAACTGGGTGTTGACATTAGGCGCTGCGTCCGTAATGAAACTCTATATCTCAGATGATGGTAACTTTTTTCAGCATCGAGCTGGATGGTCGCAAAGCGAGCACGCAAGGAAGCTGCCATTTGCAGCTTACATTTTGTCATTACAACTATGACAAATTTCGTTTTGGAGAGACTGCAGTACATTAGTTTTATAATAGTGCATTATAGAACTAACTTGCAGCGGTGTCGCTTATCTCAATGTACTACATGATTATCTCCAACGTATTTACAAGAGAAATGCTTGCGAGAATTAACAACTGACTTTACCTTTCACCACAAAAGCTTTTCGAAACATCTCTCCATATATCTCCTTATAATAGTTCTCTGGCCCCTTCCGTGAAGTGCCTTACATGACTTTTACTTTGACTCTTTAGAAACCCTGAATTAGCTACTAAGCTTCGAAATATGTTTTTCAACCAACACTCGTTTTCCTGCAGATTCTGATTCGCTTCAATTTTAATTTGCCTCTATGTGTCATCATGTTATCCATAGCAATTGTATTGAATAACATTGGCCTGACATTTCGTCGCTAAGCAAATCGCCACCTTCGGCAACAAACGTCTGGCACGGAATCTTTGGCCACCTTAATGACCAAATTAGCTGCTGGTCGATGAGCGGGCAGACGACTGGATAACTAGGCAGTACAAAACTGTGCCCAAGACAGAGATTGGAATAGACAATTCACGCCTCGATGACTACAGCTCCGAAAGACTCATGAGTTTGCCGCTGCAACATGCACTTTCTGTACTCCCAATCCCAACGCTTGTTTCGGAGCTCTGCTTCCCAGCTCTTCAAAAAATGAAAAGGAGAAATTAGCGCTCGAACGTTGATGCTGTCATCCTCACTCCCTGTGCTGCAATTCCATTATATAATGGCGAAACTGCCTACTCAACAGCAGTGCGCCAGCACTACTGTACAATAGTGCAAAGAATTGAACTACACTCTAACTATCGGGTGTCCCGATTAAGGCAGGAACCATGCTGTCTGGCTCGCGGGCTAAAAATCCTTGAAATGTCACGGACAGACTGCCGGAAATCCGAAATCGAAGTGCCTCTATCGCAATTTCATTTCAGCAAACAACAAATGCTCGCTAGACGCATGTCGCCCAGTCCTTTCCCTTTGTTTAGGCGCCGTGGCAGAATGAATCCAGAAGGGCAGAAGTCAACGAATCAAGAAGGAGAGCGCCTTGGAAACAAGATTTCCTGCCAGTCTTCAAAGCCCGCTCTGCAAGCACGCTCGACGCGCACAGCACGAACTGAGGTAACTACGCCTCTCTCAAAAAATACACTCTCATGCGACCGGCATGCTCTGAGTCTACTTGTGCACTTACGTCAAATGCAGCGAATTCTAATGCATGCTTCTTATCACTAGAAGCATGACTACCTCTGCACATAATTTAACTTTTGGAACTATCAGGAACATCCATATTCGATGTCAACACAAAAACACAACTTTCCAGGATGCGCGTTCTCAAACAAGGAAGAGAATTACTCATGGAATGATTAGCCCCTGACTGTTACATCAACTCATCGCCATTGTCGAAGTATTTCGAACCAATAGTTGCCTGAAAACCAAATTACCATTTTTACGGAGGAGAAGCCGCAGCTGACGCAGCAAAATCCCGCTTATGCGGTGATTGATTTTATTTCCATTCGGCAACTACTTGAAAACTTGGAACACGGTGCCCCGCCATAGGATATGGTGCTTGATTGCTTCGACAAGATGCCAATGCTGACTACATTCGCGTATCTTTCTGGGCTTTCAGCCTGCCTGTGGAAATTCAGGCTGCCAAAACTGCCAGAGAAAGAACATGAAAAGCTTAACTTCAAAACGCACATACTGCTCTTCAGCTCGTGAAAATGTTTCGCTCAATCTAACGTTTTCTCCCTATAGCCTCTTGAAAACTTGTCCTAAATGCTTAAACAACTTTCGTGGTTAAAAAACCTTATTCTTTCCCTAAACCACATACTCGGCTCTTCAACTACACAATAGAGCTCTTATTTCGGAAGCACTGATGCATTTCCAGGGCAGCCTAGTCCTAGATAGATGTGCAGCGCGACCACGGAGAAAGCCTCATCGACAACCCATCGCATCGCATTCCAAATCTAGGGCTCCATGAAACCTTAATCCTCTCCAAGCAGATACACCCCAGTGCGAAAAGGGGCGGGGGAAGCGGCAGGGGCGTGGTGAACAAAGCGAACGCTATTAACGAGCCAACACTGCTGTCGTGCCGCATGCGATGGGCAGCGTTGTCGAACTCAGATGTGCCGACGGTACTACACTGATGACTACAAAGGAGACGCTCGCCCGTGTCCCCTACTCCAAACTCAACACAGACGAGGCAGCGGCCTCCTCAGCGGACGCTAAGATCCTCTCGATTATGCTCGACACGCTCAGGCGCAACGACCAACGACTGATTGTGCCTGATGACTTCGACGATTGGGGCCGACTGGCCAAAGAAGCACGACGGCTTGGACTGCCTCAGATTGCTGAGCTGGCCTCTCCCAGCACAATTTGTGTCGCCTGCCATGTGGCTCTCTCTGGAGGCCGACTCAACCCGGAAGTTACTTTTCGCAAGCTGTCACGCATTGTCGTCTCGGGCAAGGTGAACGTCTGCCGATCGGTGTTCGGTTCCAGCCTCAATGAAGCCCGTGACGGTGGAGGAGCAGACTTCGAGCAGGACCGATACACATCGCGGTGAGTTCCTTGTGTGGTAAATTTTCAGCTTTTGTGCAGAACCCTTTCATGTCTCGTGATTACAAAACTCATCTGACCAGAACCGATGCAGGGGTACAGGGAAGGGCCCATATCGCCACTGTTTTGCTTTTAAAGAAGCTGTTTTTGAACTACAGACCTCCCCTCATCTAAAGACGAATCCACCATTTCCCTCATCTCCACAAAGCTTTTTTAAACGAGCCAATCTGATGACTCCGCCACGGTGGTTCCTCCGGGGAATTGGTGCCAAGAGAGTGAGCAGCAGAATTTCCCAAAAGCCTTCACACTCTATTTCGCAAATAAAAAAGATAGTTCAGTTCTGCCCAAATCGCTGTGAGTTAGCCACTTGCAGGTTCTTCTTGAAACATGGCAGTCTCGAGCGAGCATTCGACACCTTAGCCTCGTGCGGATTCAAGCTCTGCCATTCGAACACCTTCGCTCCGTCATTTCTCAAACCGCACCACGGCTCCGACCAACAGTTTCTTCATCACTCACAATTCGTCTTCATTCGAGAGCCGCAGGTAAGCACATTTATACATCTGATGAGACCTATGTCACCTTCACCTCGTTCACCTTTTCTACGTACTATTTTGCTCGACTTAGTTCGGTGTCAATTTGCTTATATACCGACAAACTAACAGGATCAGCGCTCAAAAGTCGGTGGAAACTTGTACAACCTACCGTATTTGTCAGATGTCCGCAGCCCACACTAATTTTTTAAAAGTTCTTCAAGACAAATTGCTGTTCGTATTGAATCAATAAATAAATAAAACGCCTCTCGGAGTTTCTCGTGCTAGGAGACCACTTCCACTTTTAAAAATAAATTCTTTCAAAATGCGTTTGTGAGAATTCACAAGAGCTAAGAGACGTTAACAGGATTGCATATAGCGACCCTACGCCAAATCCAAGAGTGGTCGTCGAAGCTCTGTCACTCGCAGCAGTCCGAAGTCTCATGTAGTCAATAGGTAAAGTTTATACGCATAGTTTCCGCGTTGTTTTCACTGTTTTGAAAAGGACCTAAGCTCTGAGAGTTGTTTTTTTTTTCAGATCACCCTTGACACACTGAACATGACAAGATAAGATGATAGCATGTGTAAAAGCCTCCAAACTCATAGAAGTAGACAGCCTTGGCGGCAAAAAATCATTAAATGCTCTGCAGCTGCTATGGGCGAAAACACGTCAGACGTCGCAATCCCAACAATTTTGCCGCGACTCAGTATTGATCCCTTGAACACCAATACGTTAATGAACTTTCCTCCAACACTACTATGTATGGCATTTTTTGACGTATTCCTCAACATTCTTCACGGCGAAACAGGCCAATGCACTAACATGAGTATTCACTTTGAGCCCGACTCGCCGCAGCGGATACTTCGCGAAAGTGCTCGTGCACTCCATAAACATCTGCCCCCGCTATGCATTAGAACATCATGTAATATGGTTAATGGAATCCATCACATTAACATCCACTTTTCGGTCACAGTACAATTCACAGCATCACCAGAGAGCCGTAGCTGTTATTTTCGATTAATTTTCAAGTAGTAAGACGACCCTCACAGCTCTAAAACCCGACATTACTGAGACCCTAAGGGCGACGGACTAACACCTGTGCACTCACCCGAACCCCAGCAGCGAAGCGCAGCGATACTCATCGAACAAACAAGTACAGCTCTGCATATACATAGGCAAGGCTAACGCAATTATGCAGAAATTCAAAAGAACGCCAATTAACCAGCGCCTAGCCATAAGGCCAGTCGAATAATTTCATTTTGCTATAAAAACACGTTCGGTTTAAATATAAGGCAATGCTTGCATTTGTTACGCTCTTAGCGCATCTCCTGTCCGCGACTACACAGGCGCTACGTTCTATTCGAAGAGCGAGCTGTCAGATGCATTACAGTGTGTTAATTCAACATAAGGACAGAATGGATCCCGCATAACGGAGGCGGCATGACGTATATGGGCACTCCTACTAGGTAAGTCCCTATATTGTTCCCCAAGGGCAGTATCCTCTGCAAAAGAACTTTTCAGAAAGTGCTAAAGTGCTAAGCTTCAAGTCTCTGAGGAAAACTTTGAGGATCAAAACTTGGAAGTATGAAAATAAATCACAGACGATAGATGACGTCGGATGAGTTCCCACTCAAGTCAACTTTGCAGCGCTTTTCCTAGACCTTGTTTTGAATTGATGAACTAATTCACTGATTCCACAGTGATCGACTACTTGAAACGGCAAATTAGTAAGTGCATAGAGCAGCTATAATAGTTTAACCACCTTCACTCGCACAATTTATCCCAGGATGAGAGGCATCAAAAGATGGTTTCTGATTATCAAGCCTATTCGCCTATTATAACGTTGGTAATTCGAAGCTAAACACAACAACTGACAACAAGTTTGCTTCCTACTACCTTTCGCAGAGGCTTTGAGGATGATGAGGAAAGAGAAATGTTGGTAAAACAGAAGCTACTACGATGTTAGCTGGGAGCCGTTACAAATGGCAGGCCACCGTGAGCTCGTAATTCTGTAATGCTTCTATCCTGCTGAAAACGAATAGTGTGTATTTTGCTTCTCAACGAAATTCCCTCCTTTGCGATAGCCTGCAGACGCGATCAGCCATAAATCTAAGGTTTCCCACCCATTAGCCCTTTGACTCAGATCCATTTACTCGACTGACCCTTCACACATTGGACCAGCAGAAAACCGTTTTCAGCACAGCTCTCTGCCACACATTCGTTGCGGCCTACTGGAGGAGAAACTAAATTCAGGAAAAAAAATGCCGCTAAATGAAAATTTGATGGAAGCGGGGGGGGGGGGGATGGTGGGTACGTTTTTCCACATTGTCATCATGACACAACCACCAGCTCCCAGATGTGGCCGAGCGAGCCACTCGCTCCTCCTTATGAAGCCTACGAGACAGTCATTTCTGAAAGCTTTTATATCGCGCTAAGAGTAGGAATGTCACCAAGGCTTGTTGGCATTTTATCTGAAGTCCCAAGGCAAGAACATGCTCAATTTTTGGCAAGCTGTAAATTATTTAAAGCTGCCACTAAATGGGTTGATTCCATCAGCAATGGAAACCTATACCTTCAGGTGGAGCTTCACGGTGCACTATAAACGACCGAATCGTTTATATCTCAACAATATAGCCTTGATTTTAAGACTGAACTAGCTTTTAAGTTCTTCGTTCCAAGGTGTCCCAACAATGTCAGACTTTGAAAATAAACCCCAGACAGCCTGAGCAAAACAAAAGACAAACTGCTTCATTATCTGCAGTTTTACTTTTCACCTGTTTGCATTTGCACGTTTTCTTTCAGTTGAACGCATACTCACAAAATTTCGATAACCAAATGAATCGTTATGAAGGACTCTTTCTCTTTCTACTTTCTGCAATTCAATCTGAAGAAAAGGAACTTTTCGGCCTTTGCTCAAATGGGGCACATACTGAGACATACAACACCGCGGGCCCTCCCTTATTATTATGAGGCAATGCTTTTTTCAGATGATATGCAACGTACCTTCTCAAGGCGGTCAGTGAGGATGATCTTGATGCCATTCTTGTCCAGATTTCGCTTCTCCAACTCCTGCTTAAGCTCGGTCACACGCAGCTCACTCAGCAATTTTTCTTCCACTACGATATCCGTCATCTGTAAAATAGAAATAAATCTTTGAATGCTTGAACTCGAAACACACGAACGCATGCACTGTATGCGAGCAATTAAGGAAGGATGAGCAAAAAATTCGTTCGTATAATGAGAAGATTAGCGAACAAATTCATTCAACTGCTTTCAAGGTGATTACATTCCAATTCCGAAACCGAGCTGCTGCACTCCGAATTACAGTGCCGTTAAAGGCTATGAGTTAGGAGACGGAGGACAGAGATAAAGCAATTCGCAGCGCTTACCCAACACAGGTGCAATCCTAATTGGCGGGGAAGAGCAAACTGTGTTTTTCCCTTATCCTGAATTTATTCAAGACCCCAGTAGTTACCTCGTGTTCTGAGGGGCCCGGGCAATCTCATTGGGAGGGTTCTTGCTGCACAGGAGAGGGAACCCGTTACAGGAACACTTGTACTGCGGTAACACTTGTACCCCCTACTAGGATCACACCGTAACCGGTGTTCGAGGGCAACAAATGCTTTCAGTATTTCAAAGTGCTGCGTCCATACACCATATCAGCCTCGCAGTTGCGGAAGGATGGAGTTCAGCGGGACTCGAGTGATCTAAAACCGCTCGCTAATGGCTCGGCTAACGCGTTGAAGTGGAGTGGATCACTGGACTTGGCAAAACATGTCGCGACAAGCGAGACATTAATCACCCCGGCGGCCGGCTAGCCCCTCGCGTGCCTGCGAAATAATGACCTTCGCGGGCGCCGTCCTCACAGGCGCACCCGAAATCCGAGCGAGAAGTCGGAGACTGCCTTTCTTCGCCCACCGCAGCGCGACGGGTTGTTCGGATCACTCCATTCGTCGTGAGAATTGGCGAGGCTGCAGAAAGCATCAATCGCCCGCCAGCTTTGTCATCCTCAGAGGAAATTAATCGCGCCATTTGAGGACGTCTTCCAATTGGAAAACGAGCGGACGATGAATGGCAGGAACACAAAACGAACAGAATTCCTGCATCACTCCAGGATGCTTATAGATCGCACGACGAATTAAGCTGCCCAGTCTTCAGCCCAGTCAACCACTAGGCAGGAAAATTGAAAGTCTCTGAAAGAACGTGCTCCTCGCCTAGTTAACCAGGTATTAATCCACTTCCAGATGTGCACGTTCGAAATATAGTAGTGCGAACATGAGAATAATGAATAGCAACATACTAATTGTAAGTCATGAAAGTGTCAGTGGTCCATAACAACGGACGTTGGACTCCACTGCGAGTCTCGAAATCAAAGTCGCTTACAAAATACCACCGGAGAATTTGTTTACCCCACCTCTGACCTGTTTCTCAGAACAACAACGACGACTGAACAAAGGTTCTGCCAGAGCCCTGACGACAATGTTGTGGCACCCTTGATCATAACTCTTCATACGTATTTTTTAACAAAAAAGAACCACGACTGAAGGCAATATCCTCCTCCACCAGCAGCTGGACAGTGAGGCGACCTAGGTCTTGAAGAACCACCATTTAACTAAATCCTTCGAATAGTGCTTTTCTCACTCCCACTTTGCTTTTTTTTTGAAAATTTCGCCTGTGCTGTAACTTCTGAGCACCTCCGAATGTGGTTTAAGATTCCTTAAATTCTTCGCATGCTTCCACCATGTAGCGAATATCCCCTTCTGGTTTACCTACCAGAAGGAGAGTCGGGCTTTGGTGTGTATGCGAATCGGTAACATTAGCCAATGTTAACGGATTTTTTGTCAAATCTTCGAATCTATACCAGTGCGGGGAAGGAGGGGAGGAGCACTTCACTTCGCCTGTTTCAGCACGATGGCAAAATTGAAGGTAAAACTATGACAGATACATCAATTCTGTTTCTCGAACTGAACTGTACAGATAGCCAAAAGTCTTTGACAATTGTTAAGAAATCTCGACAAGTCACTGAGTGATTCTACCTCGAAGGGATGGAAGGCTTGGTTGCCCTGGGCTGGGAATCCAAACCAACAACAGTCTAGAAAAGGACGCACGCGACAGCGTGAATTGCTAAGACCACTAGAACCAGATTGGGATAGATGCATGGACAAGACGTCGTAGAACGCATCAAATTGACGCGCGCGGATTGATGCGCAGGTTTGCGGGATACTGTAGCGTGGCTCGCGTCGACGTCTCGTACGCCCGCGACGACCCTACTGTCAAGCGGACCGTGGCGCAGTGGGTAGCGGGGTTGCCTCATAGGATGAGCTCCGGGTTTCGTTCTTCTGCGCCGCGTTCGTCGTCCTTTGCCCTGCATCCTGGAGTCTCTTCCCTTCAGCTGCGATTCCCCCGAGCGACGAAATCAGTTTCCACGTGAGCAGCTCGGATCGCACCAATACTGGAGTTCCCTCCCTAATCTGGTTCTGCGCTCGAAAAGCGCAGAACCCAGCTGCAGATTCCCCTGAGTGACGAAAGAGCTTAAACAGAGCGGTCATTTTGAGACACAACCGTGCTCGAATGCCAAAGTTGCGCCCAGACGAAAAAAAAAATTTTCCGATTTTAGCGGCCATGGAACTACTCCGTGACAGCGGGCACCTCTTCGCGTTACCATGCATCCAAAGCTAACTTTACAAGAGGAAAAGTCAGCCTGAGAAACCCAATTCTTTGCTACTCCGAAAGGTTAAGGCCTATGTCATACCATCGCTCACCCCGAGCGAAACCTAATGATAGGCTTCCATATCGACTCATCGCTTCGCGCGATCGATATGGGAGCTTATCATTAGGCTTCGCTCGGGGTGAGCGGTGGTATGACATAGGCCTAACACACATACACGCACCTACACATAACCTAACTATAAGAATACGAGCTGTTTATCGCTACATTACTGAATTCGGCTACATTGCACCACCGCATAACACGGCTGTCGTAAATTTGGGTGTGTGGTGCACCACAAACCGCACACCGTCGTCTCATTTTCCCTCACGCCTCATCACTCATTTGTTCATTTGGTTACGAAATGAGCTTAAATGAACGGAAACGGCGCTACACACATTACTTGTGTTAGGAATTCGGGCACAATGTGACTATGGAGGGGTCAGATAACTGGGCCACACCCCGGAGTCCCTTCCCTTGCCCAAATCTGTGCTCTCCTCCGCTGACGCGGAGGAGAGCACAAAACAGATTCTCTGTTGTTAAATTTGCTTTCAAATTTTGGGCAAGGGAAGGGACTCCGGGTGTGGCCCAGTTATCCGACCCCTCCATAGTCACATTGCGCCGGAATTCGACTTCCTAAGAGGGTGCTAGTGTGGAATTGAACATAGGGGAATGAGACGAAGCCACACAAACATTGCCACAGCCACACAGACAAACAACAAGCAAGCAATTCGCGGTGAAATTCTGCTTTCTGGCCTAGCTGTGAAGAAGAGGCCTATCCAGCCTCCATTCAAAAAGGTAATCCTTACAGTTCACGACACCACGCCCATTTGCTTTAACTGTTTATGAACAGAGACCTGCGCTATAATACGAGAAGAGGTCGAAAAGGAGATATGTGGGTGACGAGTAAGTTTTGGAGCAAGCCGAGAGAATTCTTTCGACTGACCACAACCATTTCATTTGTGGCATGCGCGTACCTAATGACGGGGGTGTAACTGACGAAATTGAATGGGTGAGCTGTTCCAACCGCACGTTGTGCAATGCTTGGGCCCATCCAGCCTGCGCTTTCGATCTAGGTGGCGAATGCTCCGTTTGAAAGGTTACTGGCAATGGGAGTCGGCTTCTGATATATGAATAACCTAGATTTTCGTTTCCTTCCTCACGTACTAAATTGCTCCATCATAAATAATTGGTTTTCCGTACCTCCTATCTGGTTCTTCTCGTCTTTCCTCTTAACTCGCCATAATACCATCCATTCCTTGGTATCATTCTGTGCTTAACCACTGTACATATTTTGCAGGCAACGTATTCAGAAAGCTAACACATGACGTCATCAATAAACCTGCATGTCCAAAATCTGTGCTGAACAATACAGCTGGATTCAACCTTCTGCTAAACAAAGATCCTTTCCTATAATGTGTGTTAGAGGTTGAACTTCCACGTCACCACCACGAGTATGTAGAGAACATTTCGAGTTGTTTTCGAATCAAACTCCAGCCGAACAAGTTCTATTGTTCCACACTAGCACCCTCTTAGGAAGTCGAATTCCTAACACAAGTAATGTTTGTGTGGCTTCATCTCATTCCCCTAGGTTCAATTCGACACTAGCACCCTCTTAGGAAGTCGAATTCCTAACACAAGTAATGTGTGTAGCGCCGTTTCCATTCATTTAAGCTCATTTCGTAACCAAATGAACAAATGAGTGATGAGGCGTGAGGGAAAATGAGACGACGGTGTGCGGTGGGTGGTGCACCACACACCCAAATTTACGAGAGGCCGTGTTATGCGGTGGTGCAATGTAGCCGAATTCCTACATTACTATCGAACGCGCAGCCTTCATTGGGAAAGAGCGAAATAAAACCAGGCGATATGTGCTCCTCTGCTATGCAGTGCACCCAACAAACCTCCAAAAACGAGTGCTATCACGTTTACGTATGATGACTTGACTGATATGACATGCCAGATTTGTGCCCAAAATAAAAACGCAGAAAAGCGACATCACAGTAAGAACATTCCTGCGTGGAAGAGTAGAGAACACCTTTAAGATCTCAGACAGCTAAATACAAGCACAGCTTATTTAAATATTTAGGCCCATCCCTCTCATGACCCACTTGATTTGTCACTACTACCTTTGTCGCCACTAACCTACTTATAGGAAGAAAGTCAACGTTCTCATATCGAAAGCCCACAAATGTTTTGAGTCGCTGAAAATGTGTGATCAATCAACAAGGAATAAAACGTGAACATGAATAGAACGTGCAGTAACGTTTGGCAAATCGAGAACAACAATCCTCCGCATAGCTTTACTCTCATCAGCATTGCATTTCCAAATGAAAACAGAGGAATTCGCTTGCGCGTCATTACGTACCATGTGCAGCGAAAAAGTAGGAAACGAGTCAGCGACAAACAAGGAACACATCTTTAGAAAAAATCAAGAGTAAAGAAGTGGTAAAACCGGTAGGAAGAAAGGTGGAGAAGAGTGTTGCAACATTGTATGCAGTTGGGAAGTATATAGCTCCTATTTTCCAATGCCCCCGCTTTATCCCCGTATTCTCCACAACTGTCAGGTTCACCCAAACAAAGCATTACAGACCATTGCCCTTAATCATAACGATTAGCACCATTTGCGAACAAATAACTTACATAAGAAAACCTCAGTTGATAATTTCCTTCCATTTTGGGGTAATCGCTGCAGAATGGAACTGATATGGAAGCAGAAGTGGTTAAAACCTAGTGGATGCAACAGATGCCTTCGGAGAATTCTAGCAGTTTGGACATCCGGCATTCACAACGTTCTCCACCACAAAAAGTGATGGCTCTCCTGGATACATTAACAGCTGAAGCATACAATTGGTTATAGCCCAGCAAAGAAAGATCGTTAATATCAGTGGCTATTTGTGTAGCTTGAACACAGACCGTGCAAGCAATCCTACGATAGCCCCAATCACCTGAACGACTAGATGGGCATCGGGTGGATAGTTTGGAGGAAAGACATAGCAGCAAAGCTCTTCTCCACCTCAGCGCTACTAGCAAGAATACAGCTTAACAGTTCTTCATGATTACTCGAGAAATTCACAAACACATTCTATAAACGCAGCAGGCTGTTCAGCATGAATCCAGTGCCCCGCATTAGGAATGCCTGCGAAGCGCGCATTTGGGAAATAAGTGCCTATTTCTGCTCTATCAGCTTTTTTCACATAATCAGATTTTTCGCCGTAGCAGAAAAGAGTGGGACCATTGTATGAGCCTGGTGGTAGCGAATACCTAAGTATCGTTTCTAAATTTTTGTCGATTGCCTTTAAATTGCAGCGCCACCGGGACCTGCCCCCTTTGTCGGTATGTTCGAGGTTGGTGAGCAAAAACTGCCGCGTAGTGAGATCAGGGATGATTTCCTCTAACTCATGGAGAAGTGTCTTCCTACTTTTTGCCATATCCAATGCTGCCATGGCATGTATGTATCTGCGAAACGTCACATGCGCGGCGAAATCACTTCCATAGGCCTTCGGCGAGACGTCCTCAATTATCAGCCGCTCAACGAAGCCTTGCCAAGATGGATGGACGGCGAGCCGCATAGCCACACGACCACCCATTGAATGGCCCAGAAGACGACACTGAGAAAATCCTGTCTCCTCCGTGAGCGACTTCAGGAACTCAACCACATCGCCGCTCATCTCATCGTAGGTCATCGAATCAGCCCAAGAGGATTCTCCATGGTTGCGGAGATCCACAGCATAGATAGTGCAAGCGAGACGCCGCTGCATGGCCTTCGCCACGCTATGCCAGTTCTGTTTCTGGCCAAAGAGCCCATGACAGATAACAAGCGGAGAACGCTGGCGGTCCTTTGCTGGGTCACCATATCGGGCCGATGCCAGCTTGACCATCGTTCCTGTGCTATACCAATGCCGATTTCCACGAGCATTCCATATTAGCTGCTGCGAGCAGCGCATCCACATCGATCCTGCAAAGACACTGGCCAGGATGAAAACAGGAAACTTCTTGAGCCATGACTTCATAAGTGATGGATTGTTCGAGCAACGAAGAAGGCTCGAGAGCTCAGGTGTCTTTCTAAGAAAACAAAAACAGTCGCTTTCAAGGAAAGAGTCTTCAAACTACAAAATTTCCCACACCTCCACTCCTATAAGTATTTATTTTTAAAGGAAAAACAACGCTAGTATGCTTTCCGTCTGTGCTCCACGCTCTTGCGAACACCAGAGAATCCCTCAATCTCTACCCTGTAACCACATAACCCTGTGCAAGGTCATTCATGAATCCGGCCTCTGCATTCTGCTGTATCTTTCTCTCGGTAGTACAAGTATAGGTGAACGCCCCAGGCCAGTAAAAAAAATTTTTTTTTGCGTTCCAGGCCAGTCAAGCCTATTGCCATCCGTTCAGGCTGCTCTTCATGAGTTCAGCAAGTTAGGGCAATGTGTTGACAACTAGAAGAGGCTGGGCGAAGTAGGTGTCAGAAGATTTTGAGACAACCAGTAGGGTAGAAATGCCGGTCCCAATTATTTGACACCTGCGGCTGCCGCGACGCAACCGCGCCGCGCAATGACTCAGCTGTTTCGTGCGCGCGATCCACCGACACTCGAGTACTCTGTCCCGTGAATTGAACATTGGGCTAAACCTCACTCTACATTGGTAGAAATTACAATGCGTGGATTACACGAAAACATTACGCATCTCTACCAACGGTTGTCAGAATGATGGCTACCGCCCTTGCTTGCTGACTGACTAACTGGTCGATAACTGAAGTACGAAATTTCAGTCCATAAGAGTTCGAACCAGCAGTATATTGTATTGGGAAAATAGCTGTAGTCCAGCTCAGATAATCAGCGACTTTGGGTCCATGATCAACTATTCGCCTTTTCGAAGGGATTGTTCGTAATTGTTAAGCATGAGCAACCGTCGACTACTCGTGAAATCGTCAGCGAATATTACAACAATCACACCAGAAACCTATACCCACATTTGCACTAGTGAGAGAAGGACACACCGGTCGCAGTGACACTTGGAGGTAATATGTACAATGACTTTACGAAGGGGCGAGAGCATGTTCAGTGGTTAAACTCCTTCATTTCAAACCGAACATTTCAAGTTGCAGTTGGCACTTCTCTTTCTCCAGTGCATTCAGTTTCAAGTGGTGTCCCTCAGGGTGGAGTCCTTTCGCCTTTATTATTTAACATCTTCACCTCGGACTTGCCACTCGTGTTGGGAGACCTAGATGTCACCTGTTGCATGTATGCGGACGATATCAAAATTTTCAAAGTTGTTCAGGACACTGACTCGGACCCTATCATTCAACAGGCCATAAACAGGGTCGATGAATGGTCTTCGTGTTCTTCCCATTGGAAAACTTCTTAGACATCCTCATTATACTTTATCTGGATTTCCCCTGGACGTTGTTAGCGAGGTGAAGGACTTAGGCGTTTCTTATGACAGTAATCTGAACTGCGATACGCACTATAAATCTATCTCAAGTAAAGGTCACCGCAGAGTCTATAATATTTTCAAGGTTCTTCACACTTCGGATCAAAACACCCTACTTAAGGCGTATAAGTTATATATTCGCCCTATACTGGAGAGCAGTACCACCATCTTTTCTCCCTTCAAAAAGAAGGATATCCTTGCACTGGAGAGAGTCCAAAACACCTTCACCCGGAAACTCTTCCTGCGTAGCTTCAGGCTTCCCTATAGCGATATCCCAAATTCTACTGCTAGAAACCATGCCTTAGGTATCCCCTCTTTGGAATGGAGAAGAAAGCGCTTTGATCTCCTCATGGCGTTTAAGATTTTTAAGGGATTAATTGATCTCCAAATTTCTGATTTCTTCATTCCAGTAACTTCCCGCACCAGAGGAGCAGCCTTAAAATTTACAACCTCATCGGCCAATACACAGATCAGGTCAAAGTTTTTCTCTTCCAGAGTTCGTACTGCCTTCAACCGTGTCCTTTGTTCTCATCATTTCTCATCGAGTTATAATACGTTCAAAATGCGCGTTGCTGAGTTCATCACTTAATCTCTCATTGTTTGTGGCATTATAATCCCAAGTCTCTATTCTGTTGTGTTCTGTTTGGTTTTAGTTTTATTTATTAATTCCATTGTGTGTCGGTCCTTGACACTCCTAAATAAATAAATAGAATAAAAATAACAAATATTCCTGGAATAAAGGCGCGTGCAGCAATATAGAAAGAAGCGCCGGCAGTCGCGTGTACCTCAGTTTGATCCAAGTTTCGTTACCCACCCAGGCAAACTTAGTCATCTATCGCTCTGAGGGCGGTGAATTCGTACAAGATTTCTCTGAGAAAAATAAAGCACAGATTTTTGGTTAGCTGACCACAGCAAGTCTGTGTAGTAATTTGAATACGCATCCATTACCGCCTCTGTGGAAGTACATTTCGCAATTCTTTTTCCCAAACTTTGTTTCAGGGAGGAAATAGACATCCATAATGTTCAAAGCTCCATCCGCTGATACGCATCACCTCAAAGTGCCGTGGCCACCCGTTTTCCTTTTCTTCAATGAGCATTAGATTGTAGCCTACTTAGAACCAATTGAGTGTAATTGTTGAGTGGAGTTATTCTCATTGCGGCAGATTCAACAGTCTTGAAGCAGCAGTGCTGTGAAAAGAGCGCGCAGCGCAGCAAGCGCAACGCCGCAATGTGCCGCACGCGAAGTTGCGGCGCGGCAGCCGCCGGTGCCGAATAATGGCGATCAGAAATGCCGCACTGCGCTCGAACCACGTCTGAAAAGTCGCCATGTGGTTGTGGCACCTTAATCGGTGATCATTCACTCCTTATTTACCGTGTCCAACGAATCAGTGTTCAAGTTGAACAGTTATTGTTCGTTAAACAAGTAGGATGGTTAGAAAACTGCATAGAAAATTGTTGGACGCCAAGAAAAAAGGAATGATGTACCCAATCTTAAAACACGGATCCCAATTCCTTCCTAGTCTTTCTAATGCTAGTAATAGACATAATACACATGCTCTTGGTATTGAAGGAGTATGGATGCAAAAGCTGATATACGCCTTACTATTAGGCATTAGATACCACCCGTCCCCCCCCCCTCCTTACTCTAGAATAGCGCCCTTCCTCATTCTCCTTTCTCGCAATCATCACCAACACCATTTCCTTAGCAACATAGAGCCACTCCTTTCGAATTCGATATTATACCGGTCCAATAAGGGGTTAGTTGGCTTATATCCTCTCTAGTTTGTGAACTACAATAATATCGAAGTATTCAAGCACACCTAGATTTAAGAAATCGGGACATTTACACATGCTCATGAAAAAATTATTTCGTGAGCCTAAAAGTACTACAGAATTTGGATACGACATCCAGAGGTTCACAGTTTTTCGCTTAGCAACTATTAGGGATGGAATATTTGCTACTAAACTCCACAACTGCGTGAACGATTTGCTATGACCGCCGAGACCAATTCTGATCCGTTCACCATTTCGACTTGAAAAGTATGTTGCCTCCCAGTTTCTCTTGTTTAAAAAAATAGCGGGTCTGTCGTTGGTAAGACTATCAACCTCTGAATGCTCCGAGCTTTTTCTGCTCAGGATACTCCAATACTCGACAAGCTTGTGACCGCCTCGTGCCGGGAGGCATCTTGACACTGGCAGCTTCCCTGCGCTCCCTGCTCACGCGGGAGCTGTTTTGAGCAACCACGGCGACTGACCTGGCAGAGGTACATGGCGACCATAGCTGCGGCATCTCCACCTTGCTAGATGTCTTAAAACCTTCTGACATTCGCTTCGCCTATCCTCTGCATGTAGTCGTCAGCACTTCATCCTAATTTGCTGGACATATTAAGAATAGCTTGGACCGCAGGCAGACTAAGACTTACTGGACAGCAAATTAGAAACGGGTTCCCTGTGATGAAAACAATAAGAGCACACAGACGCTGCATTAGTTGAAGCGAATGGAAAGATTAGTTGAGACCTATTGTTCGTGAAGGCGACACACCAACAATTAAGATACGAGAAGATCATGTTTCCAGCAAAACGCCTCTACTGCGGCGCTGGGATATGGTAGGAGGAAGGCTGCAGCCTCCACAACCGACGAAGTGGCGCAATTTCGGCGTCGCAAGCCGAACAGCGGCCACTTACGACACCATCTCCGGCCTGTCTGAATTCGTACAGAAGCGAAAGGAGAGAAAGTGCTGGGATGTGGCAGGACGGAAGCGACGGCACGGACCTCCGCGACCGCTTACGGGGACGGACGCAGCGGAGGAGCGACGTACGCGCGATCGATCACGGACGAACGCCGTCCGAGGCCCGGCCGATCGATAGTGCACGGGGCAGTTGGAGGGCGAGCGCGCGGTGAGCAGCGGCGGACGCGAAACGGTCCGGCGCTGACCGACGGGCCACGCTGCTGGGCGCGGCACTGGTCCAGGGAAGTGTGGGGAGGGGGGTCTGGCTGCACTCGCATCGAGTGCAAGTCTAGGACGAGGAATCCACGCTCATTCTCCCTCACAACGTCCAGAAAATTCGCCCAAAACGAATAGAATGAAGATGCTAAGCACGCCTGAGTATCCAACATAATCGTTGGAAGCCCTTTGCTACGGATGCGATAAAGCTGACAGAAATGAAAACGCACAGGGTGGATCCGAGCGTCCGGATTCACAAGACGGCGCAGTGAGCGGAACATAGGGGTAGCATATGAGCCTCCACCAAGCGAAACGTAGCAATGGGATATGGTGACGTGGAATCTCCTACATTGTACAGAACCTGACGCGTACGTACGTGTAATGCGAGTTGCAGCGATAGGGGCCTAGGTCAAACGGTGCGTCTCGCGCGAACTAAACGGGGAAAAACTCGTCCGACACGTGAGAAATGCCACGTCACCTCGCACTTGTGTTCGAGTGCTGATGGGCTGCCCTTCCCCCCCCCCCCCCCGTTGTAAGTTGTTGATGAATCCGACCCCAGAAGACTTACTGCCTACGTGAAACGGCCTTCCGGACCAACCATAAAACGTGTCATAAAAGTCGGATCGGGCTCACAACGGGTTCAATCAACACGCTGTGTTGCACCAACACCACGGTCAGTCGATATGGAGGAGGGTCGTTGAGCGGACGGTGGCGGATCGCGGCTCTTCCACCACCGCTACAGGAGAGCCCTGGGAGACGGGAGCAGTTCTCACACGAGCAGCTTGTACGCACCACACCCTGGAGGTCCTTCCCTAGCCTGTCTCTGCGCTCGAGGAGCGCAGAACCCAGCTGCCGAGTATCACTGGGCGACGAAAACGTGCTCCAATGACAACGGCTCAGATGGCGTGAGCGGGCGCTGGCACTTTGCCACGTCAGCGCCTGGTTAGGTGTAATGGCTATCCGTGGGCACGGCCGATGGATGGGATGTACAGGATGTGAATTAGATCTATCTGTCGATATTATTCCACTTACGATTAGCTCGAAGCTGACCATTCCTTGGCGCAGAGAGTGGGGGGGGGGGGGGGGTCCACCTTATTTAAATGTGTGTAGAGTGCAACCCCCCCCTCTTATTGCATTGCACCCATTCCTTTATTTGCCTGTCCATGACGGTTATGCAATGCATGCCCGTAGCAGAGAAATTTTGCGGTTCAACGTGATATGCTGTGACAGTGGGAGCGGTAGTATTTTACTGGACAGACGGAACGGTCTCTCGGAAAGCGAGGAGAATTGCACACAGTACCCAGCGATGCAGTTTTGTTCGACGTTGAAGCTTACGAATTAGCAGCAGTGATGATGCCTTGTAATTGTGAATGACTCTGCCTCCGGAGTAAGTTGACGGTTGCGCAATGGCACAAGAACGAGAGCTGTGGGGCGCAATCCCAATGGGGGGGGGGGAAATGGGTGCACGACGTGATGCGACGTGCATTCTGCCCCTCGTTCTCTTAGGGGGCGTATCCACCCCCAACCTCCGGGCTTCCTCGAGAGTCTTGTGGCTGCCTTACTTTGTACAGAACAGAACAGGACATTTATTAAGCCAAAAGAGACAAAATAAATTCACAAAAGAGTGCTGCAAAAGTTGGCTTTTTTAAGATTGGCAAAAGCAAAACACAGAAGCTATTTAGTCAAAAAGTGATACAGAATCAGTTAGCACAAAAGGTTGCACCAAATGCTGGGTTTTAAAAGAATAGCTAAAGTGACTTCTTCCTTGGCTTGCATAAAGTGGAAATTGCTTTTTCCCGATTCGGATTTGTACTTCATTTGCTGAAAAAAAAAACAGAGGAGGAAGAGAAGTACTTACTATCCAAGCGTGGTGCAGTATAACGTTTGCACTAAGCATTATGAAGTAGACTGATTATTGTAAATAAGATCGTTTAATAAGAATTTCTTTCTATTGATTCAACTTTTTTGTCTTTAATACTTGTTTTTTCAAGGAGCACCTAGACGGCCTTAGGAGGTCGCAAAGATCGACTCCAATGGGTGAGCACGTAGACTGCCATGGCGGCGCAATGGTTCAGGTGGCTGTCACGATCCTTGCACGCGAGAGCGACGTGTCTGCGCGGAAAACGCTAGAGGCATTCTGGATCGCATCGCGAAACCCCAAGATCAATCGCAGAGACGAGTGCGTGGCGGTGACGCAAGAACTGGCACCCTTTGTCGGCCTCTGCGGGTTTTGACCTACAGGGTCATGCCCTTGGAGGTCCTTAGGGTAAGTGATCTCTAGAGCGTAAGTCATTCACCAACGTTCACCTCCGTCAGACGGTGACTGGTGGAGCTCCTCGTTGCCGGAGAACTGGTCCGCTTGGCATAGTGCCGAGGCGGCGCGCGGTTTTTCGTCGTGTCGTCTCGTGCACTCCACGCCTCCCTGTTCGCCACACCCCGGAGTCCCTTCCCTAGCCCAATCTGGAGACTCACTCTGCTCGTCTGACTCTCGCCGCTCGCGCGTGACGGAACTTTTCGGGGACCAGTTCACATGTAATCGGAGCTCCTCGGCTTCCACCACAAAGGTTAGCCCTTCGTCGTTTCTCCACGTTTTCTTCACTCCATTGACCTTTGAATTTCTTTCTGTAGAATGAAATGACCTTTGGGGGAGTAGTTCTTCAAATGTTATTTGGACTCTTCCAGGCTCCGACGAAGGCGAAACCGCCGAAACGTAAGCCGAATAAAGTGTTGTAACAATCTCGGTGCACAGCTCCACGAACAAGCATTTCAACACGAAACATCATGCCGAGATTCATGGAAAGCCGGACATGGAGTCTACTCAGCGACGTACCAGCTAATTTCTCCCGACTTGTCATGGAAGCCCTGTCGCTAAGACAAAAAATCGTCTTGGCAAGGCAGGCACTCCACTTTCTCCGCCGGTGTCAACGAAACGACGTCATTCCTACTTTCATCACGTCAAAGAAACTGCACGAGACATGCGGCCTTCCAAAGGACGACAAGAAGTTGCGCGGAATCGAGAATGATATCTTGACGATGACCATCAAGAGCAAACAGAACCATCTGTATTCATTGCTGTTGAAATGTGTGTCAAAAGAACAGTCATGCGAACGTTTTCTGCCAGATCGCCTTTGGAGGAGAATAGTGGATGAGTCCATATGCATTTGTGGATCTATTCGATCTAAGGTTAAAGTAAAACTGCAGAGGAAGTTCTTAGGTTTAATGGAGAAGAAGCGATGTGAAGAGAACAATACATCATTAGGGCGAGTGCCTTACATCTTTGACCGCAGCTCTGGACAATGTGTGGGTGAACGGCGTTGCCCTAAGGTCAATGTGATTGGCGACGTAGCGTTATCGAGATTGCCCTCGCCGCGCTTGATTTGGGTCCTGGTTTTGCGCCCAGTCAATATCTATGCCATAGCACAGCGCGCAGGATCGTGGGTGGCCTCCAGTCCCTACATGACGGTCTCAGGTGCAGGGCAAAGATCGATGAGCGAGGTAACGGGCGTCAAATTGTAAGTGGTCCTGGCATACCGCGCCCTCCATTTTCTAGCACGTATCGAGTGCAACAGGAACCAAACCACGAGATAGATGCAAAATTCCGCATCTTTTCTACTTCTGTACTCTCTGTGTTGCAGCGGTGTGCAAGTAGATGACATGTATGCAACCTCACTGCAGGGGAGAAACGAGTTTTGCGGGAAATCAGGGAAATGATTGGAGCCGGCAGAATAAAGGTCACTGTTAGCGATAAGAGAGGTGAGTTTGTCGTACTGTCCCAGCAGTTGGATAGAGCAATCACAAGGCTACATCTTCAAGATGATACGATCTACAGTCGCTCAACCCAACAAGAGTTTACTAGACAGTACCGCAGATTAAACAGAGTGTGGTCTGAAATTGCCAAATCGGCAAACCTCGCTAGAGTCGTTGCGGTGCGCTTGAAGACCGAACTGCCTACATGCCCTGTGCTCTACGTTCTCATTAAAACCCACAAATTACCCATGGGAGACACTGCGACCGACGACCCTTCATGTTTCAAAGTCAGACCGATCATAAGCAATGTTGACGCTCCCACTGATAGGATTTCGTGGTTCCTCAATCTGGTCCTGGTGCAATTTTTAAGGTTTGTGCCCGCGCATCTACCGAACACTCACATTTTCCTCGAAAAGCTCCGCCGTATCACTGTGGATGAGGATGTGGTTATGGAGTCGTTCGATGTCACTGCTCTCTATACGAACGTTCCTAAGGACAGCGCCCTACAAGCAGTCTGGGAGATTCTCACGGAATTTCAGACAGGCATCAATTTATAGGGCTCACCATCGTCCAGCTAATGATGCTCATCAATGAGCGTCTCATGTGCAATGTTTTTAAGTGGTCAGGGGACTTCTACAAGCAGATAAGAGGCCTAGCAATGGGCCAGCCTTAGCCCCTGTCCTAGCGGTGGCATTCATGTCTAAAGTGGAAGCTCCAGTGTTGGAACGCGGGCCAATCTTTTACAGTCGGTATATCGACGACTGCTTTGTGGTGTATTCAACACAATTTGAAATGGATACCTGTTTCGAACTGCTAAACAAGCAGTCCGAGTATATCCGCCTTACCAGGGAAACACCTGGCAATGATTGGCTTCCGTTCCTCAATGTGCAGGTTAGCCTATCTAGGAGGTTGATCAAAACGAAGTGGTATCGCAAGCCTAGCAACAGGAACATACTGCTCCACTTCAGGTCTGCACATCCATCCAACATGAAAAGGGCCATAGTCACCAATATGTTTCGAACAGCGGTCGCAGTGTCGTCTGACAGCACTCAGAAGGCGCTGTCTAGGGAGCTTGCAAGGCGCATTGCTTCCTTGAATGGGTACTCCTCTATAGGGATTTATACCAAACGCAGACATCGCTCAGTGGTTGCAAACGAGACCGAGCAAAACAAAATTCCCTTCTGCATACCGTTCATTTCGGATGAGGTCAGCAGGGAAATCCGCGGTTGCCTTCGAAAGGCAGACCTACATGAACTGGTGAGGGTGGTAGAAGTCCTTCCTATGAATTTGAAGGGACAACTAGTTCGAAACCGATTGTACGACCGCAGCTGTCCTACCCCCTCGTGTGTAGTGTGTCCTTTTGGGAAACAAGGTGATTGCATGACCGCGGGGGTGGTGAACCTTATGTAATGCAGGGAATGCAGAGGAGTACGTCGGGGAAACGGGAAGACCGCTGTGTGTAAGGGTCAAGGAGCACCTAGACGGCCTTAGGAGGTCGCAAAGATCGACTCCAATGGGTGAGCACAGGGTAGACTGCCATGGCGGCGCAATGGTTCAGGTGACTGTCACGATCCTTGCACGCGAGCGCGACGTGTCCGCGCGGAAAACGCTAGAGGCATCCTGGAACGCATCGCGAAACCCCAAGATCAATCGCAGAGAGGAGTGCGTGGCGGTGACGCTAGAGCTGGCACCCTTTGTCGGCCTCTATGGGTTTTGACCTACAGGGTCATGCCCTTGGAGGTCCTTAGGGTAGGTGATCTCTAGAGCTTAAGTCATTCACCAACGTTCACCTCCGTCAGACGGTGACTGGTGGAGCTCCTCGGCTTCCACCACAAAGGTTAGCTCTTCGTCGTTTCTCCACATCGTTTTCTTCACTCCATTGACCTTTGAATTTCTTTCTGTAGAATGAAATGACCTTTGGGGGAGTAGTTCTTCAAATATTATTTGGACTCTTCCAGGCTCCGACGAAGGCGAAACCGCCGAAACGTAGGCCGAATAAAGTGTTGTAACAATCTCGGTGCACAGCTCCACGAACAAGCATTTCAACACTTGTTTTTTAATGAATCACTTAAAATGCAAAATTCTTTTTTTCTGATTTACTATATCCTGAAAAAGCTGCAGTCATTATCACAGAAGGCCTTTTTGTTTCAGCAATGTTTCTAACTTGCAATTAAATGTCTTAGGAAGACAGCGAATTAGTGTTGGGAGTAGCTCGTTTCAAGTTTTGACAACTCACCATTACCATATAAAAGTCATAAAGGAACATTGAAAGACTTTAGAATGCGGTTTTTGAAGTTGAATACGGAGGCTATGTCCCCTAGTGACCCCATTGAATGACGAAGTGAAGATATCGTTTTTATCAGTGTTGATGTGATGTACGTTACGCTGCAGAAGTTTCCATCTCAACTATTATTTGTTTGTATAAGGTGCCCTCCCCCCGCTATTGGGATTGCACGTGTATGTGCTTTCAAACTATTATTTAAATATGTGTATACACCCCTAGATGTCCGCCTCCCCTACTGGAACTGCACCGGGAACCACGTTAATCTGAAGAGAGTTGACGAGGGCTTCGTGCCGCAAAAGTGTAGGCCCTTGCACAATGGGCAGCAGCGGCGGCCTCAAATGCTTAAGTATAGGAGTATCGATTTGGCGGGAATCAGAGATTGAAAGATTCCAATGTTCCCAAAAACAGCATTTTATTATATTCATTTATTTTAAAGACCATTGATAGGGAAGGCCGTGTAAGAGCGAAAGGATTGTCAATGCATAAACGTGATAAAGATGCATCACCCCACCCATAAAGGTGAACCAGTCAATGGTGCAGGATAATGGCATGGTTAGTTCCATAGCCAATATTGAAGTATCCTTTTCGTAATTTAATTTGTCGTGCATCTATACACGAAACATGTTCGCGCCTTACCGAATATGTCAGTTCTGATATCTCAATACAGGTTGATCCCCAAGGCCCCGTTTATACTTCCGACGCCGAGCCACGCGACGCCACTTATAGCGGCCAAATTGATCGATAAGCGGATGAACAATTCGGCCACTTTACATGCCGTCGCGTTGCTCGGCGTAGGGAGTATAAACGGGTCTTAAGAGTCCCTCTAGGCTGACCCACCGAACTGTAAAGCCGGTAAAAAATGGGAGGAGGTAGCCCTTACTATAAAACACGTCTCCACCTTCAACTCGTATCGTGCCACAAAAACCCCATAAGCTATATAATAGTTTAAACGATCAATGATAACATCGCTGTTCCGAGCGCAAAGATAAAAATAATCATTCGAAGGGATTTTCCGTAAAAAGAGAGGTTAGTGAAAATAGGAAGCGGAACTCGACCAGGGCTATCGGCATCGCCCAATTTCAGACGGAAAATTAATCTTTATTCACAGGGATAGCAATATGTCTGCCGGCACGAACACCGTGGGTTTTCTCTAGCTCGAGAATTCAAAGACATACGAAAGGATGATTTCTCTAGCCGGAGAATGGTGGAGCAGAAGCGCTCACGATGACAGACGACGCGACGCTCTGCATACGAACGCGGTTAATACAACAACACACACAGTACAAGTAAACCGAATGAGCTACAAGCTGAGCGATAATGTGACATCCGACGACGTATCCGAGAAGACGCGCAATTGTCAACAACCACAACGATATTTGAATGACCAGCAGCATATATATGTTTATGAAAGGAATACGAGCATATAAGAAACAAGCAGCTATGAGCACCTGACTACGCTAAAGCAGAATTCACAGAGTAAAGAGGAATATATAAAGCTATGAAACGACGCATAACCAAGAACATGTAGTCACATAGGGTCACATTTACATTTCTGGGCGAAGCATGCCGTAATGATGACTGCCGCGCAGATCTCGTTTTACAAGGAACGTTTAGGTGAAAAATGTCTGCAATTTATACTTGAAGAGATCGAGATTCTTTCAACCTGTAAGTGCACCAAGGGTGACTTGTAGAGTGACCTGCAGAGCTGATGTAAAGACTGGACCACTTGAAATGTGCTAAAGTCGAAAACAAGGAACCAACCTAAGGGAATTGCATCCGACCACACCTTTCCTAGATCAACTACAGCTATGATGGCAAGGCTTACGACCTTTCCCACCAATTGATAGACTCCCTATTTCAAATCCACAAAACAGAAACATGAAGGAACCCAATATCGAGTAGCAGTAACAACAACAAGTTTTAGCTCTTTTGCCACTTCTATCGAATAATTTGGCCTAGAAACTAGGTCTCTTTAAAGGAAACCGCTGCGGTTGTGAATCGGCAAAAAGTTTAAGCTACGAGGCGAACCAGCACGCGTGTCTCGATGTCGTTCTAAAGTGAATATGAGAAAGTTCGAGTGGGAGTAGAACTCCGGATTTATCTTGGGGTACTGGTAAGCCACTGATGCTGGTAGGAAACCTTGAATGGCAGGTATATCAGACGCTGCTTCCAGCGTTTACAATATCCACCTCCGCATGCTCACTGTATAAAACGCAGACAAATTTGAATTCAGAAGTTGGATCTCTTCCAAACGCCAGTCATCATGCGGGCGCAGTTCAAATTCAATATACAAGGCGAATAGTATCTCGCAATAGCAGGTGCAAGAATATGACCGGTGCGTTCGTCACAAATCCTACGTATAACTGAGCACGTATGATACGACCGCCGTAGTAATGGCCCGAGGTGAAGCCACTTGGGAAACGGTCGCCAAGAATTGGGGATAATTACTAGGTACAAATGGAGTGACAAGTATGTGACAACACAGTGAAGGTTAGGCGATCACAATAGGGGACTAATCAGTGGGGAATCTAAGAAGTTTGGAGAATAAATAAAAACAAATGGTAAGTGATGTTACAGCGACACTCAGAAAATACTCGAAGGCATTAGTGTATGACTACGAAGGACTAATAATGCTATAACTAGTTTTGCAGGCTGCGCAGGTCGCGTAGGAAAGCTTAGCAGGGGGTGAGTGTACACAATATTCCGCACAGATGAGGCGGCAAATCTAGTTGATATAACGGCGACCGGCATTATAAAATTACGAGTTGCGAGTGGTGTCCACCACATTGAAAAAAAATGTAGTGGAGACCACGAGCCTTGACGACAACAGTTTAGCGCCACCGTAGAACCAAACAGATTTTTGATCTCCTCGGTATGAACGCATGCAATAAAAGGCTGAATTTAATCGGGAAGAAACGTTGTTCAAAGCAAAACAGTGAGAAACATAGGGAAACTAGGCGCGACCCTTAGTAAACCTTCTGAGTAGCTCCAACCATAGAACACGGATGATAGATAACCACTAGTAAACGGTCTATGCCCAAGTTAATACCCTTAATCTTGCAAAGCAAATCTTTGAAAATGCAAAATTTGAAATCTTCAAGGATATGATGCAGATCAGATTCCTCACTGTCCACAGCTTTTAATAAACATCAAGTTATTTCGGACGCGGCGAGATGGACTGCAAGATCTAAAACAGTCTGATTAACGCACACGTTGCCCTCCACAACGATCTTCTGGTGCATACCAGTATAGACCCGTGACGTGATATCGGTCGGCAATGCGCCATCCCGAACCGATTAGATTGCTTGTGGAGCTGGATCTTCCGGAGCAGAAAACTGTAAATGAGTAGAGTAATTCCAACATGCTGAGGAACGTCGGAGTTGAACAATGGACAATGGAATAGAACATTAGAACGTTTATGTCACTGTTTTCTTCTTCACAGCCTTAGAAATCCAAAAGTTCGACAGAGCTGATCAGCAACGATGAAGACATTCAGCCTTCTAGGAGTGCAGTATTTCAATACTCAAAATGATGTTCTCAATTAGTGTTCTTGATTTCCCAGTCAGTACAACGGTTCTTTCAGACTTAACCAAAGCAGAATAAGTTTGGTTGTAAAACAAAATATACAATCCACGGGAGCCTTGTCGAGTAGTGCGAAAAAGCTCAAATTATTCGTATGGGGGTATCCTCTACATTCAGTTCAATGAGATACTCCACTCTTCCAGGGCCGGTGGTTTTATGTGAGAAATTTCCGCTGACAGGGTTTCAACGAACTGCCTGTGGCCGTCTTCGCAAGCCATCTCATCTTACTACATATCAACTAATAATACATGCACAGGTGCGCTCACTCTTAGACGTAGATATCTCCAGTCTATAAGCGACGTTAGAATAGTGTTGAGCAACCCAGATGCCGACTCACCCCAAGACTGCGCCAAAATAGCGAATTTTAGCAGAAAAGGTAAGGAATTTTGTCATCATAAATGTGCAATCTCAATCCTTATTGCGCCCCAACAAGCATTCACGAGATCAGGGTCACGTTGAACGGTTGCAAAGATAAGAACGACTGATTGAAAGACGCGTATCTCGTGTTGATGGGAATGCGACGCCGAAGTTGTATGTTTCCAGTTTCCTGTAGCTCAACGCGCAATGTGCCCACTGGATAATTCCTACTTACTTGTTCTATGGTGTTTGACTCTGTGGCATGGCGGGCCATGAGCTTTTGCAACGCAGGAATGCTGCCATTGGAGGCAAGTCGCTTCAGCACATCCTGTGCTTTCTCACCTAAAATTGTATATTCATTAGAAATGTAAAGTAATAAAAATCATGTGAGAATGAAGTCTACTGTTTAAAGAAAGTGGAGATAAACTAAATAACTAGTTCCCAACAGAATGCTGATCAATACAATAACCGAAGTTTTGCCAGTTCTTGAAAACTAGATCAACCTGTGACGTCAAAAATGGTTTGAAAAAGAAACAAGATGTGGTAATTTAGATGAAAACATCGACTTAAGAACAAGGCGCGGTAGATCCATTTCGAAAGGACTATTGGTAATCGCTGCTGGGTTGGGCAAATGGCTATTTCAACTGCGTGAATTCTCATTTGAAGAACCAAAGAATGGGATCTTAACAAATGTAGAAATACTGTTGCCTTTTCAGTTCTACTGTGATTCTTTCAAACATGTAACAAAGATAAAAAGATTTACAACAGGAAAACAAATGCAAATTTTGGTTATGAAAAAATTTGGTTAAAAAAAACCAAGTCAACCCGCAGTGCCTTGTCTTGTAAAAAAGTGTGGTGTAGTACATGGTCTCTCACTGTGTACTGTCGAAGATACGGTTAGTTGTGAATGCAGAAAAGCAAAGTATTCAAAAGAAGAACTAATCCGTGACCCCACCGAGAGCTAGTGAATTTGAACGGTAATTGAGTAACTGATGATGATAACATTGACTTAACCTCTGATCGCACATTAAAGATGTGCAATATTCTGTATCAGTCTCATCGCAGAGCTAAGTGATCAAACAGTGCTATTGGGGACATAATTATAAAATATTGGAAGTACAATTTAGCATGACCGCGGCAACGAACATCGCATCTGCGGCAGGGACTTATGGCGAGTAGACGTCCATAAAGCCCGCCTCACGCAGAGTTACATCCCCACCTGAACAATGTGTTATCTTAAAGGAAGTCTTGGCTGCTGCTGCAAGATTAACAAGGAAAGCCCATGAACTTCTCCAACATTCTCGGCGAGACCTAGCATGAGACCTGGAGCACAGAAGTGTTTTTAGTTCTTACTACGGTCCACTCTGTGGTCCGAAGATGACGAAGAACTGTCTCAAGGCAACTCCATGTGATTGCCGGGATGAAGTCCACCAGCAGTGCGATGTTGGCCGAGTGAGTAGCGTTGAGCACTCGTGAGCATGAGGTCGGGGGTTCAGATTCAGACATATGCAAATTACTGTAGTGGTTTTGCATCTTCTGCCACTAACATGAAATCATTTACGTTTTTTCCTTCATTTTCGCACTACTGTGAACACTACGTTGTTACTGGTGTATCCCTGTTAAACATATAATATTTGACAGTGGTTTTACTGGCACATAAATCGTGTCCGTGCAGATCCGTCTTCAATGAAAGGAGTTCGCAAGAAAGAAACATGCGGTCATGATACATTAATTAAAACCCATTGTACACGGCCGTTGGTGCATATAGAGCACAGACACTTTGGAAGAAAATATGTGTGAAAACGAAGTGAATCAAAACTGTTGGCCGCGGTTTCTGCGCAATCACACCGCCTGTAACATATACTACTGCATGGAGTGTGCAAGAGAGAATGATTCACAATAGTGTGAAAATGAAATTTTTAAATATGATTCCTAGTGGCAGAAGATGCAAAACCACTGCAGCAACTTGCATAGCTCTGGATCCTAATTCCAGACCTCGTGCTCGCGAGTACTCAACGCTACGCACTCAGCCAACTTCGCATTGTTGGTGAGCGGCATCCGGCAATCACATGGGGTTGTCTTGCTTGTTGTTTGTCGTCATTTTCGGACCACCCAATGGTCCGTAGCAAAAAAGGAAAACACTTCAGTGCTCCTCCTCCCATGTCCTACAACACTATACAACTTTCGTTGAGAATCTTTGGAGAAGTTGGGCTTCCCTTATAAGATGGTATTGATCAATACTTCTTAATGTGCACCCGATGCTGCTAGTGATCTTCCTTGCTTTGTTGGTACTATCATGATACATTAATTGAAATCCATTGTAGACGATCGCTGGTGGCCCGCTAGTCGTGAGGAAACGCATCTCATTAACTCGAAAGAATGCAGGAGCAAAAGACAGAAGAATAACCACGTTGGCTTTCGGATGCGATATCACTAACCTTCCTTTCTACTGATCGCAAATGTGGGAGATGATATAAGACTAGCAAACTGTACTAATCAACGATAATCGAAAACGAAGCTCTAAACACCGAAAATAACCTATCGCAGTCTCCTGTGAATTCTGGATTGATTCTGGTTGCAACGATAAAAGAACAGTTGTCGCACAAATTAATGAGCAGCCCGTTAAGAATCCAAGCCTATTTACAATTCTTCGACATGATACAGATGTGTTCGGATTTCGTTCCAAGCTCTTAAAAACCCTTGGCTAACATAAATAAATCACTGTTTGATCAACTTTCCTGTATCACAGCCATTACTCGCAGGCAATATTTTGTTATAGGAACTGAAACGGACGGAGGCGACTCACTTCTAGGTGGAGACGTTCGACCGGTCGATACTATGGTACTGGCACTGGAAAGATCTCGCGACTTCGCTAGAATCGCAGCAATACGGGCCTTCCGCTCATCAAGTTCTCGCTGCTCTTGTTCGCGACGCAGTCGATGTGCCTATTTAATAATTGATGGCTTGACTAGTTGAGTTGGACGGACGACGAAAAAACGTAAAATCAAAATCGAAGGAATAAAGAGCGACTCACGATGAATTCGTTGGGAGGTGAAGGCGGCTTCTTCGTAATCGAATGATCAACTTCCTTTGTGACAGGAACCGTCCCAGGAAGCTCGGCCGAAATTACCGGGGCACTAGTCGGCTTTTCAAATCCATTCGAATGTGCGGACCGATCAGCTATCACCTGAATTATCACAACACTTTATCATATCGCAACTTCATGGTTTTCAAAACTTCGCTCAAGGAGGTGCAACATTGCTAAGTATAATACAATGGTCCTTGTGCTGTATGTACAATTAGGTTAAGATAGCTGCCTACAGTGGTTGAAGCATTCACGTCCTCTTTCGCTGAAGAAAAGACTTCAGATTCGTCATGCGCTTCTCCCTGGTAGGTGATTGGATCTTCTACGGGCTTCTCTTCCGTTGTAGCATCCTCCGCTTTCTTTTCGACAGAAAGACTGCCTGTTTCCTCTTCTGATGTGAAATTCACCTCCATTTCTTCCTTACGATCAGGCCCACCTGTTGTTTCATTCGTATGCTGCAATATGATAATCATCGACAGCAAAAAAGAGACGAACTTATGTGGACCTACCGATGGTGGAAGCACTACCGATTCAGTGCTCTCCTCTGTGACAGTGGCGGATAGAGATACTGGCGGTCCAAACACGCTAGCTAGCTCTTCGGCTAATGATGCAACGCCCTAAATTTTAGAGAAAATTAGAAGATAGTCAACGCCAGTCAAAGTTGGGAGGATAAAACTGGGGAACTGTGCTCGCAACTTTCCACACTTACACCGATGTTCTCGCCAACTTTCGAATGTTCGGATTCCGATATTACAGTGGTTGCGTAGTCCACTTTAGCAACGGAGACCTATCATAATGCATAGTTGTATCAAAAGAGCAAAGCCAATAACCATGTAATGTTGCGCAAAATGTAACTGACCACTTGCTCGACATCAGAAGAATGTTCCTCGTAGTTATTATGCACTTCCTGGTACAGAATTGCCTCTTGCTCACTGCTTTCTTGAGCCTGAAGTAAGCTTAAAAAGTCGAAGCAAATAATTCGTTCACTTAAATGGTTAAGTCTCCCGCGCTTTGAAACATATCTGCCATCAACTTGTGTCGCAGCCGACATTTGTAACACCTTTCTAACAACAAGATATTCTCTAGGAGCTGCAACCAGTTGGCACGATGCTTGATGAGCAAACAAGTGATTCAACTCACGCAGACCTCACTTTCGACCTCGACTTCATGGGACGCATCAATATCGGTTTCTTCAGTTGCCGCCACCAACTCAGCAGCGTCAGTCGGCTTGTGTTGAACATCATCTTCTACACGAATGGCGCTTTCCTGCTAGAACACACATCACAGAAATGCGACACGGTTTGACAAACCTCTGCAGGCTTATTTCTATGCAAACCTGTCCAACTTCTTCCACAGCCTCCACGTTGGTGTGTGACTCTGTTTCCAGCGTTTCCACAGACGTTGTGTCGGGAAGGGACGAACCGTCGATGAAAGGAGACTCAGTTGTTATTGCGCTAGCTGACGACTGGGTCTCGTTAGACATTGAGCTATCTCTACGGCGTGAAACCGATGCACCTTTCAAGGCCTCGTTCTTGATAGTACGCCGCTTGCTGTTGCCGTGTACCTTAAACATTAAGGTTTCTCACTGAATAATACCAATAAGGTGGTCGAATTGTAAAAATGCGCCCACATTGGGAGGCACTCTGGGCTTCGGCGTAGATTTCGGCTTGTTCTGAGTTGACTGGGAAGAACCCGCTGAAAACAATGATTGCATCGAAAACCAAAAAATTAAGTGTTGGAAGAAAGCCTGCAAAGAAAAAAAGACGAAAACTAACACAGCGGTGTGTTTGGAACACTTGACGTAAGCTGATTCAACGGCTTCCTTCGCAGTCGGGTAACAGGTGTCATACAAGCATTCGCCGAAGGACTGTACACCGACTGCGTCATGAGATTCTGCTGTTTGACGGGAGAGCTCTAAAATTTGACGAAACCATTACAGGCAACACAGCAAAGGCTTAAGGATTCTTCCACTGTAGCTTTCTTAAATACCATTTTGAAAATTGTGAAGCCGCTCGAAGACTTGGTGGTCGGAAGCGCAAGATCTCAGATATTAGAAGACGAACAAGGCGCTCTGTGTCCCAAAGTCCTTTCATGCTTTATTCCGTATATATTCCGCTGTGAGTTGAAGCATTATCCTCTTCCAAAATGGGGGCAACGCTCTCATTCTAGTTCTGCATAGAATTGCTTCAGGTAGCAAGGGAAGGATAACAGGTCGCAGTAGCACATTGAGATGAGAGCTGCCCCCGCTACTCAACAGGTCAAAATTTCCCCCCTGCCCTGGTGTCGCCCAGAGTCGCTGTTTAGGGCGCGAATTATAAAACTGATATTAGGAGATGATACTATGTGTCTCGACGAGCATAGCTAAGTAACGGCGGTGATGTCATGATAACCATTTTCGCCAAAACTTCGTCTACAGACGTTTTTTTTTTGTGCGACCGGTCACTCATATGAGACCTGTTTTGGATATTGATCCTAACACCACCACTCATACTTATTCATGCGTACAGTAACCATAATCAATCCTAGTTTAAAAACGAACGTCGTATGAGTGATCAGCTCCTTAAGTAATGGTTTACGCCATGTTTAAGTGAAATCGACTGTAGAGAACCCGCCAACCTAACTCCCCCTGACTACCTGAACGCAGCGAACCTTGACCTCATGTAACTTCTGTTACCTTTGCTCGTGGCAGTATTTTTATTCTTTCCAAAACTATTTAAATTAGTTTGAAGTCTTTTGAATGATACAGATTCAGACATAAGTTGAAACACTTCCTCTATCAGTTGAACATTTACTTTCACTTGCATCCAACTCAGATGTACAAGCAGTACAAACTGTTCGCACAAATCATTTGGGAAAGCTCGTATTCAACCTATATGTAAAGCTCAAGGATGACCAGGAACGTGTCGCAAGATGATTAATGGGCGGCCGTCTAGTCGTTCTTTATACAGCGCGATTCTCAACAATCGCCATGGCACATGCTTAAACAAGGAAAATACAACTAATGAATACAAAATCGTTCACCTTAAGCTGAGCAAGACGGGATATGGATGCCGTCTGAATACTCCGATCAGGTCTACTGGAGGGAACGTACATTGAAGCAGACATAACTGATGCAGCAGAACGCCCACGGCGAACATTTTCGGCCCCGTTAGGAGAGCCCTGAATAAGGAAATTTTTAGTAGACACATTTTTCATTCGAACATCAAACAAACACCACATGAAACTTACCTGTTTGTCAGGAGTTGATCGTTTTTCTTGAGGGCTGTGTTTCAAATGTCGCGTCTCGAGGAACGACAGCTCGCGAGGTGTCGATGAGCCAAAGGCATAGTTCTTACGTGATGAATTGTTAGAAAGCCGTGAAACTGCCGCATGATTCTTCTCCAGGATTTCCTTAAAACACATCAAGTGCATGAAGGGATATGGAACACCTACACTGCCCAACTATATTATTTCGCATTACCACAACCTTCTTACGCGCGTTGTCTCTCTCCATCAACGCCATTCTTCGCTGCAAAACATCTTGTTGCCTCTTCAGTTCCCTCGCATGTCTTTCTTTCCTGAAAATTCTCAGCGTCATAAGTATTTACACTTACAACGAGTTTTATACTGCAAAACAGGAGGCATTTCAAACTTCTTTCAGGCCTTGAGAAAGACGAATTCGTCGAAACGGCGGCCGCAATAAAGAATTTTATAGCAAATCTGGTAGGAGAGGATCGAAAAAAATTACTCACAAATTGCAAAACAGATTGAAGAAAAATCAATTAAAATGCAACGAGCGCAACGATATGCCATAATCAGAGCCCTCAAAGTGTAATGCTTGATTAAAAAATGGCTGTTCGTTAAGAAAAGTGAATGGCTCTGAGTTCGTCTTATGGGTGATGACGCTCGATCCCTCACTACGACGTCTATGGAACGCAGTGCAAATAGGCCGAGGCAGGATACGAACATATGAAGGTTAGTGAATTTGTCGTGGTATTACAGAGAGGTGCGGAACAAGGTGCTCCGACAGATATGACAAACCGTATGCATTGTCTTTTATGGACAACAACGAAACAGTTACAGTCGTCGTCGCGAAGGGCCGAGGGATTTTGAATCCACCCTTCTTATGACAACTCAATCGAACATCACGAAGTTAATCCATTCTATTTTTGCCACGGCACAGTAGTAAAACCCTCACATCGTTCAAATATCCTGGACACACCGTAATCAAACTATTGCTGGCCATTTTAGCTATCGACCTTTTACGAGGACCAAAACGATATTCTATCACATTAGCTGATATTATAGAATGGTCTGAAGAGTGGAATTTCTTCACTTACAGCTCTCTTGGATGTGTATAGGAGGGTATCTGTTAGCAGACAGCTCAATGGTGTGCCTGATACTTGTGGTGGAAAAAGTACAATCCAAAAGGACCTAAGGATTCTATAGCATGAGGTACTGCGACGTCAGCTTATTGTGTTTTTGAGCTCAACCACGGGCAATGTCGGAAATGAGAGCCTACCACTGTATCATTGGTCACAGTGATGGGCATCTTGCAGCAGCGTCCTCATTCACAAGACGTACCACAGACGTGAAAAGAGCGCACATTCTGATGACATGCCACAGGAGTCGCGCAGCGAACATTCGGACTGACAGACATGATCCAGACGAGCAGAGAGCGAGCTGATTCAGAGGTGTCACAGACATCGAGCGACGATCGCGCAGATTCAGAAGACGTCTCACAGACGTCAAGAAAAGAGGATCCGGATTCGGAAGAGATCCCGAAGACGTCATTTACTATCCTACATAAAAGTGGAAGCGCGTCTGTGTGCATGTACTAGACCTATATGTCGTAGGCAGATTTGGAATACAATGAAGAATGGAGATTTACTACTGTACTACAGGAATCAGACGAATGGATTTGTCACCGTAGAGTGAGTAGTATAGATCAGCAGGCCAATATAGATTCTGCATTTTTTCTGCAGATCAGACCAATAGCTGTGCGTAAATGATAGCTGCCACAAGAACGGGACGTAGCAGTTAAAAGAGGTCAATTTCAGCCTATGGCCTGAGTTATACTCTCGCGGGAGCATCCGCGGAAGGGCGGGAATCGCGCCGAGACTCCTCACCTGGCCAATCGCCGCGCCTTGCCACGCCCGCCTCCGCCGTGCACCATTGGTCCGCGGACGTTCCGCGGATGCTCCCGCGGGAGTATAACAGAGGCCTATAAGACTATTATAGCATAAGAGACGCTACGGTAGCAATATGCATGACCTAAGGATGGCGGTGGTGAAATTGTAGTGAACTGTAGAAGGGTCGGTTTCCCGCTAAAGGCAACCAGCGTGTGGAGTGGGGAGGAACCGGATGTGAGCGGCGCATCCCATAAAAGGGATTGACTAGCACCGACTTTTGTCGTTTAACTTAGCAAGGCATTTTTTGTTGTTGATTGCTTACAGCATCAAGCCTACGGCATTCTCCTTGTTAATATTTCAAAACTTCTCCTAAATGACAATGTGAACATTTTTCGACAATACTGGAAAAATACTGAGAAGTGTGCGGAAGAAACATGTTCATCGCGCTGCGTATCGTCAGGCACTGCTTCTTCGCAGAGTTCATAGTAGTCCACCGTGTCCACAGTGAGAAGAGAAACGCCCATACAGGATGTCTCAAAAATGTACATACTGTTTGCCAGCTGATAACTTTGCTTGCAGTAAAGATACTGAAAAAGTTAAGGGCTCATATGAAAACTTAAGAAAATAGAAAATTTCTGACATATGAGCGGCATGGGCGCGTGTAGCGCAGTCGGAGGAGGCGCGACTGTCGCGTGCACCCGATACCAGGTTCTGGTTCGGATTTTCCGCCCAGGCCAACCAAGCCTTCCATCCCTCCGGGGTCGGTGAATTGGTACCAGACTTGTCTGGGAAGGATAGAGCGCTGACTTGCTCATCGGCTGGCCACCGCAAGTCATTGTGTGGCCAAATACGCATTCATGTCGCTTCCACGACATCCCGTAGAAGTAGAATGCGCTGGCGCATCCCAGAAGGGATTGAGTAACGCCGTCCTTTATCCTTTATCCTTTATGAGCGGCATGGGATGCGCCATGCGCTCGTCTGAGATTTTGCATTTTACACTCGATTGATTGTGTTTCGCTTGAATACATGTTTCAAATTCTTCACAAAGTGACCGTTTCGATTGATTTGTGTTTCTTTTAGGGTTTAAAACTTAAAAACAAGCTATGGTTTGCGGAAAATGCAGGGTATCTTAAAAATACAGGTGCTGTTTGAAACGTTTTAACACTGCTGCTAGTGAAGCTTCTGAAGAGAGTTGAGGCTCATATGAAAGCACAGAATAACGAAATTTCTCAAACGTGCAAGTAGGAAAGATTGTGCCATGCGCTCGCTTGAAACCTTGCATTCCACACTCGATTGATTGGGCCTGAGCTGAATGTCTATAGTAATCTTGTTACTACTTGGCTACTTTAACATGTGTTGTACTTCTTTTAACGTTATGCGTCGTATTTAAGTCGTGCGATCAGTAAAAACGCATGTTACGTGTCTTTCACATGCTTGCCAAGTTCAAAAGCGTGAAAAGAAGCACACCACAGGTTAATCTGGCCAAGCAGTAACAAGATTTAACAGGCATTCAGCCCATGCACAATCAGTCGAGTCTGGAGTGCAAGGTTTCAGAGGGGAGCACGGCGCAATCTTGACTATTTCCACGCCACAGTAATTTCGTTACTCTGCGCTTTTATGTGAGTCTCAAAAATCTTCAAATGCTTCACTAGTAGAAATGTTAGAACCTTTCCAACAGTACTCGCATTTTTTAGAACACTCAACATTTTTCGCTAGCCAAAGTATCTTCTTGAGTTTTGAACTTTAAAAGAAGCGCAAATCCATCAAAACGTCCACTTTGTGAAGAATTTGTAACATGTATTCAAACGAAAAACAAAAAAAATCGAGTGTGAAATGCAAGAACATTTTCTTGAGCTTTCATATGAGCCCTTAACTTCTTTATTGCCTTTACTGCGAGCAAAGCTATCTCAAACCGTGTATACTTTTCTGAGACACCCTGTATTGTGAAGATATACAACAATTTCGCTAGTGGAGCTAGGCACAACGCTGTCGCTCTCCTTATCATCAAAGACTCACTCTGGACCTACAGCTTCGCCGACGCTCGATTCGATTCTCCTTATCCTCCACAGTATACTCAGATTCTATGCATTCACGTCGTATGGAAGGAACTTTCCCAGAAAACTTGTCAGCTCGTATAGCAGCAGTTCGATCAACTGCCCTAACTCCATCACATGTATAGATACAACGGAAGTTACGTGATTGTATTAGCCGAAGGAAGCGTTCTACAGCCGAGTGTGTCTCGATCAGACAATCAATATTGATCGATATTGTCGATCTTTTGAGTGGTGCTGTCGGTTTTCTCTCAGGCTTAACCGATTTGGGTGGGTGTCGCATAATTTCGAGGGCCGACGGCAGGACTTCACAGCAGAGGGAGTTTCGGTCAAGCAATCAACCAGCATGGGGAAATTTCGATCAGAATTATTTCTCGCGCTGGGTTACTATGCTTTTCTAACTGCACAGCTCCTTCAATTTTCAGCAGACTAGGGCAGGCCAGCGAAGAAAGTTGGGGACACCTGCACTGGCTTCGGCTACGTATTCAACCACGTCCTAGGTATCAATTTTCAGCAGTGGTTTGACCAGTTTCTTTACTACTATGTACATAAGAGGACAGTACCCTTGTCCTAGGTCACCAATTCCGAAATTCATCACACCTCGTGGCTTAAAGCACGACGACAGGACATAAATGTTAGACATTCGATTAGCCTTGACGAGCTGCAATGAGTTGGAAACAGCCCTAGACGAAGTAGGAGTTTTCCTGAGTGCTATACCTGGATGTGAGTGGTACTAAGCCAGGCATCAATCTGAAGTAGGCGCACGTTTAACTTCGAGGCTAGGAATGCTTTCTTAACCAGTAACGACCTGGATGAGGAAGCAACCCTAGCTATGTTTGGGTTACGTTCCTAGCTTGATCCGGTATACGCGAAGCCGGAAAGCCTGGCGTGGCTCGCACCGGCGCCTGGTAATGAATATATAAATTGGCTGTAATTAAAGTTGTTGAACAAGTTTATTTCACACGCTTTCTTCAACGCTTCCAGAACTGCTGAAAAATTCTTTGTTTCCACCCACAGACCCCGAGGAACTATGAAAACCTGAACGACAGAACTCGGCCCTAACAATGGAAAGTGTCTACTGGGCCACTATGGAGAAAACCGAACCTGGGAACTGGCAACAAACATAAAAGTAGTTGAACGCTAACATTGGAAAAATTCAGATTTGTATATAGCGAGAACCGAGTCTCATATCATCTGATTACAGTCCTGTTTCTCATAGAACGCAAGTTCTGAGCTTTGGCTTCCTGTACTCTACTCCTGTCTCCCGTGTTGCTGCCTATCCTGACGTATTTCCAATTTCGAAAATTAAACAGACTTGTAGAGAGAGTAAACATACAATTCCCTTTGCTGACGTTGTCTCTCCTCGTTTATCTTCATGATTTTTTCCTCGTGCTGGCGTCGTAATGCCTCATGCCTCTCCTTGATCGCTCGCTCAGCGGCCTCTTTTCGACGTCGGACCTAGTAAGCAGCCATATAGAGCAGAGGGTGAATGGTCTAGTGAACCCCACAAAGACCCAACGTCAATCTCACTTCAGGAAAAAACTTTCGCTGGTGTAATAAACCTCGACGTACCTCCGCAGCATTATCTATTAGTCTTCTCGGCGGCTTTGAAGGTTGATTAGTGGTCCGTGAAGATGGATCCATACCGTCCATTTGAAATATATCTGAAGTTTTTTAAAGCATGAGGTAGAAACATCAGAAGTTAGTCCTGCAAGCGACATCAACATACAACAGCTGGAATATTCCATCGATTTCACGAACAGCAAGCAAAAAAACGTTTTCGATCCAATATATTATTTGATGGGGAAAACACCGAAAAGAGAGAACAAACAGAATAGCAATAACAATTTTTGTGGCAACAAGGCAGCAAAAAAAAAAAAACAAAAATCAACGACGTGAACAAGAAATCTATAACAATCCTGAGTAAGCCAACAAACAGCCTAATTGGCACGTTCAAAAGAATCGTACAGAAACACGAATGTCGAATAGCCTGATAATTCCAAACCGGCCAGCTATATCAATGAGCAATCCCATCCGATTGGAAGCCATGAATCTCGTTTAAGTTCCTGGAGCGAAGATGAACAATCGCTTAGTGATTTAGGGTATTCCAAAATGCAGTGCTTCACCGCAGAAATCAATCATACATTCCCGACGTTAATAAAGGACACCAAAACTGGGAGCGGAGGAAGGAAGGTGGTATAAAACCTGAGATCCCTTCGACAGCAAGCTAGACAGTGCGTCATAGGTGGTAGAATATTCACAGAGTTCCTCTTTGTTTTGAGAGTTGAGTAAAAAGATTAAGGATCGAGCAACGACCTACACCCCGATAAGGCAGACAATAGAATGCAGGCTCAATGAAGAGATAAGAAATATTCGAAGCGACAATCGATGACCGACGAAAAAGTGCTAGTAAATTTGCGGAGCTGCTCGAAGCACGCGAAACGGATAGCTGGCGAGGGCCGCAGCTGATGTCGGACAGCGGGTTATGCCCCATGGGAGCAGTGGTCCGCCGGCGCCGCGTCACGTGTGTCCCGATTACGTGATCTATTTCATGTGCTGGCGATGGGCGCGCTTCTTCACATGCTTGGGGATCTTCTCCTTCCGGGCCTCCCTCTTCTCTTCCTTTATCATCTGCTTCCTGGCCTTCCGCTCCTCGGGCGTCTCGGCTCTGTCCCTGAAAAATTGTGCATGAGCGGCGTCACGTCCGAAATCAATGAATCAGCAGGGCGGAAACAGGAATGAGGGCGCTGAGGGCAGGAGGTCAGTGTGCAACGTGTAGAGGAAGCGATGAGGAATTGATCGCACGCATCGGTTAGATGACCGATCGGGAAGGAATAGCTATCGGAGCGGCAACCATTCGCACGAAACGACCGTTGCCTTCTCGTCATTAAACGTGCAGGGATATCGAATAACCTGGCACGGCGAGCTATTGACAAACGCTGAGAGAGACAGCCGGGTAGAAAAATTAAGTGACACTCGCAGCTCGCCTTTGGAAGAAAAAGCCATCCAGCCAGCAGGACGGAGATGGTCGGGAACTCATGCCGAGCCAAAGTACGAGATACGAGGATAACCGGTTTGCGGCACCTGGCTGTTAACATATTGGCCTTGGCAAAAACGATCTCCGAAGGATTCTCTTTGTTTCAGAGTGGATCTCTTAATTTTCATCAAGACCGTAGACCACCTGCCTTTCAAGGGGACTATTTCAAAGTGGAGCGACCCTTTAGATCAATTTCATGGGAATGCAATGACGTGGCAGGATGCTACACCACTCATAGTGAATTATGGAGGGTAGCCTAAGCACAAGTTAAAGTTCCTGGCATTTTGAGAAGTAATCGCAGTATGTCGAATATGTCGACAAAAGTTGTTCGCCGAGGCTAGGCAGATCAGATGAAGCATTTGGTGACAAGGAGCAGGATTTTAACTATGATGTGACCTCGATAAGGTGTTGGCCAAGACAGTTAACGCCTTCATTTCAGCCGACGTTTCGGCAGCTTTGCCCTTTTCCTGGAAGCCTGGAAAAGTCGGAAATACTCACAGCGCTCCTCGCCCACACATCTCTAATCCTAGAATGTACATTTCTTTAGGAAAACAGAGACAACGTCAGTGAGGGAAGTTGCAAAGGACGACTGACCTGATATGTACATAGGTGGCTGCCGTAGAGGACCACCGTTCACCCGTAGCTGGAGGTGACGTGGATGAATACACTTCAGCCCAGGCCACTTCCGACGTATATACCCCCGCTGGCCAGATCAAGTAGAAAGGAAGATCTAAGAAAGGCGCCAGTTGTTGGGTTACCGCTAGACACTCTTCGCTCCGGTTGACCCCAATTCCTAGTTATGATCCAGATCGCCTCTAGTGTCCTGCGCGCCAAGATGTCGCCTTCTCGAACTAACAAGGGACGACGTTGTCTTTGAGGTTGCCCCCCAACGATTCAGGGGTGCAAAGCGTTTTTGCTTCGGGCCACTGGGTGGTCCAGAAATGCCAAAAATTTGTCGCCTAGTAATTCATGGCCGGGGATAAGCGCCTTCCCCCATGCCACTAGTGCTGGTTATTTTGTCGCACTCGCTTTAAGCAGAATTCATAAGCTTTTCGGTTTAAACCCAAAAGTGGGCCAGAGTGTCTTTAGCACAAGGGTTAACTCACTGGTCTCCATACCTCTCGAGCCTGCTGCAAGTCGAAACAGGTTTACTAGCCGATAATTTCTTGCCATTTTCGGATTGTGGATTGCAGCAAAATCGAATTCACCAGTGTACACCTTGCTAAATGCAATACAAGACCATATAGGTGTTGTTAGAAATCGTTGGGTTGAGTTCACGGACATCCCCTGTAAGATCGACGCGGACTCCTGCAGCATGTAGCCTTCATGGCATTGAACACTGTGCTCTCCCAAGGAGTCAGAACGTTAGCTTTCTAACCATCCAGGTGGTTCTTAAACCTTCTCCATAGAGGTCTACCCGGTTCTAAATATGTTGCTCTTCCCACATTCAATGTATGGCATTAAGGCAAACCACACCAGATGCATCCTCCATCTTTCCAGTTAGTACAACAAAGCAGGATACAGTTGTGCAGAGCGTGTCGTAGATAAGGTTCTGACCAGAGAAGGCCTTCGGCTTCCGACAGAGACCTACGCCACGTGAAAGAGCTTGAAACGCTGATTACAAGTGTGCAGACCAAATTTGGCTAAATGGATCTCCTAAGCAGGTAATGGCCGGTAGAAGTTAGCGTTGTCTACTGCACGTCGCGTGTGCTGATGAAGTTTTGGGCGGAGCGTTGTGCAATCGGCGCATCCATCATAGCTCCAGTTGCGGCGGCGGCGCGGTGGTAGCGTGCTCGCTTTGCAAGGGGTGGGCACTCCATGGTGCCGATATTTTTGCACTTTGTGATTTGTCGTCAACGACACCCTTTAACCTAATTTCCCACAATTTTTGAACAATTGACTGCTAACAACTATAATACAGTTTGTCCGAGCTCTTTGAAGTGGAATGAACACATCTTTTGATTTTCACGTAGGGCAAGTCAAAATCGGATGCTAAGGTCGTGATCAGTGCCCCAAATAATCTCCATGCACAAAGTTTGTGTGGCGACCTCATCACCCTCACCCTCGCTTCAAGCCATTAATCTGGGTTGAGGTTCGCATCTTGGCTATCATTCTCGATGAAGGTTGGTGATCGGTGTGCGAAACTATTCAAAGTCGAAACCAACTGAGTACAATACGCTGTGGATAGGCCACCCAGCAAATCAAAATGTCGTTGTTACGTTCAGTTTTTTTTTACCAGTAAAGAGGAGCATAAGCAGTATTGTATTCAGTTTGTAGGCAGTATGTTTCGCTTACACATTTTTTGCAATCTTCCAACATGATTGAGGAAGGCTGATACATTCTTAGACACTCTAACAAGATGGACGCTGACTTCATTTATGTAAAGAATCAAAATTTGGTATCTACAACGCCTTTTTGGGGCACGTGTAGAGCACGTGGTGGAGGCGCCGGCTGTCGCATGCACCGGTGAGGGACGTTCTGCCTGAAAGCTGCGCAGGCAAGGACGTGAGACAGTGCCTGCGGTTACAATTAGCGTCGGCTCGCGCCGTGACACCCGCCGCTTCGCGCTCAGCCAGAAAGCCCTCGTCACAGAGGCGATGATGAACCAACCAACCACGGGAGCCTTCAGGTCGACCAGATTTGATATGATTGCAATCGATAGAGGGATAGGAGGCTGAGACGGCTTGCATTGGCAGTCCAGAAATTCGGATTGATCTGATACTTACCATCTCCTATATCAGAATTTCGAGCTCTATCGAATGAGTCAAAAAAGAATCTTGCCTCAATAACCCTTATTTGTTAAATATCAGTTTTTAGTTATATTAGAATTAACTACGAAGCATGCTTCCAGGCTGCTGATGTAAACCCTACCATCTTCTGCTTTTCAGGCGTAGTTTATTTTTCGCTAAATATCGGTTTTTATTCACATAGATCAGGATTAGATGCAAGGCATGCTTCCAGGCTAAAATTGTGCGAGGACTGCAATTAGATAGACGAGAGATCTTTTAACAGAAGTTCAAAGCATTATTTTCAACATGATATCTTTTTAGCATTTCGTAATTGATTTTTCCTATGGAACTTTGTAATGCACACACCATATATATATATATATATATATATATATATATATATATATATATATATATCGAGACTAACACTGGATAGGTAGTTCAACAAATCTAATGTTCGCCGAGAACAAATTACATTACAAAACACTTTAAATTGCTCGTCCTGTCGTTTGCGGTTTCTAACAGTAATTTGACCTCGCGTCCCACAGACAATGTACCTGCATAGCCAATGTCTCCTCCACCAATTAACGAGTTAGGCAACGCTGATGATATGCTTTGAAAAAACTGGAGTACTTCGGTGTTGCTAGGAGGTCCGCCGACTATCAAATTGAACTCGCTGGGCAATTCCAGACTGTGAACATGCTTTACGCTTTGAAGGATCATAATGTCGTTTTCAAAAAGGTTAAGCACTTGGGGTGTTCTTAAAAGATCTCTCGTCTATCTAGTTTTATTCCTCGCGCAATTTCGGCTTGGAAGCATGCCTCGCAATTAATTCTGATATAAGTAAATGCTGATATTTAAGGAAAAATAAACAACGCCTAAAAACCGCCTTTAGGGTTACTTACCAGGATACTATCTCAACGGTAGGTCGGAACGGCGCAAGTGTTGTATATGGGCAGAACCGCCTCTCTCTGGGTAGTAACAAACTGCAGGTATCTCGACCCCAATACAACTCTGCGCAGAGTTAGGGGCGACGGAAGTCGTGGGTTGGCGCCCTGTTGATTCACGTGCTCCACAGCTGACGGGCGCGCCCGGGATGAGGGCTCGTATCGCGGCCAAGCGCAGTGCTCAGGTGGCGTAGTAGGGAAGAGCTCGGGCTCGTAAACGCGGGGTCGGGGGTTTGGATCCTGCAGACTGCGTTCGTTTTGCACTTTTGCAAAATCCATGTTTATCATATAGGTAATCCACCTAGGGGTATTATAGTGTTTATAGAGCATGTTTACATATAACATATGCTTCAAACTACAGATTAGCTAGAATGTTCACTTCTGTGTGTCACTTGTTTGAAGCCTATTTTGTGTGGCCGTAGTTATGTAACGATAGATATTTTGTGGCACTAGTTAAAAGTTCTGACTCCACCGACAAGACTTCGGTCAAAAAAAAATTCCGCTGAAACTTCGTCTAGAGGGTTATCTGGGGTGCTGATCACGAATCTGACATCCGTTTTTCACGATTCGGCTGAATAATATGGATGCAGGAAGGCACAGGATTACATTCTTAAAGTTTCTGCCGATGACGGCAGGTAGAGACAGAATCGTGAAAAACGAATGTCAGATTCGTGATCAGCACCCCAAATAACCCCCCTAGACGAAGTTTCAGCGAAATCGGTGACCCTGCCTGGACCACCCTTGCTAACGGTATGGGTGGTCTCCGACCGAATCGTGAAAAACGAATGTCAGATTCGTGATCAGCATCCCAAAAAACCCCCCTAGACGAAGTTTCAGCGAAATCGGTGACCCTGCCTGGACCACCCTTGCTAACGGTATGGGTGGTCTCCGACCGAATCGTGAAAAACGAATGTCAGATTCGTGATCAGCATCCCAAAAAACCCCCCTAGACGAAGTTTCAGCGAAATCGGTGACCCTGCCTGGACCACCCTTGCTAACGGTATGGGTGGTCTCCGACCGAATCGTGAAAAACGAATGTCAGATTCGTGATCAGCATCCCAAAAAACCCCCCTAGACGAAGTTTCAGCGAAATCGGTGACCCTGCCTGGACCACCCTTGCTAACGGTATGGGTGGTCTCCGACCGAATCGTGAAAAACGAATGTCAGATTCGTGATCAGCATCCCAAAAAACCCCCCTAGACGAAGTTTCAGCGAAATCGGTGACCCTGCCTGGACCACCCTTGCTAACGGTATGGGTGGTCTCCGACCGAATCGTGAAAAACGAATGTCAGATTCGTGATCAGCATCCCAAAAAACCCCCCTAGACGAAGTTTCAGCGAAATCGGTGACCCTGCCTGGACCACCCTTGCTAACGGATGGGTGGTCTCCGACCGAATCGTGAAAACCGAATGTCAGATTCGTGATCAGCACCCCAAATAACCCCCCTAAACGAAGTTTCAGCGAAAAATTTTTTTGACCGAAGTCTTGTCGGTGGAGTCGGAACTTTTTACTAGTGCCACCAAATATCTGTCGTTACGTAACTATAGCTTCACACAAATTAGGCTTAAAATAAGTGACACATAGAAGTGAACATTTTAGCTAATCTGTAGTTTGAAGCATATGTTATATGTAAACAAGCTCTATAACACACTATAATACCCCTAGGTGGATTACCTATATGATAAACATGGATTTTGCAAAAGTGCAAAACGAACGCAGTCTGCAGGATCCAAACCCCCGACCCCGCGTTTACGAGCCCGACCTCTTGCCTACTACGCCACCTGAGCGCTGCGCTTGGCCGCGATACGGCCCTCATCCCGCGCGCGCCCGTCGGCTGTGGAGCACGTGAATCAACAGGGTGCCAACCCGCGACTTCCGTCGCCCCTAACTCTGCGCAGAGTTGTATTGGGGTCGAGATACCTGCAGTTTGTTGCTACCCAGAAAGAGGCGGTCCTGCCCATATACAACACTTGCGCCGTTCCGACCTACCGTTGAGATAGTATCCTGGTAAGGAGTTCTCTCTCTGGATTTGAATCCCTGGACTATTGTTTCTGGAGCATATTAGAAGAGGTTGGTACAAGACGAGGTACCTTAATGTCACATCTCTTCGCACCGCTATCGAGGCAGCATTCACCAATATGGACAGCGCTCCTTTAAAGAGAGCGTGTGAGCGCTTCAGGCCAAAGATGGAGTCGGTCATTGCGGCTGACGGAGGATATATTGAGAGATTTTACCCTTGAGATATCCCTCTATTTGTGTGTAAAAAATTTCTATTTCATTTTCATTTTATGTTAATAAATTTGTTTGAGAAGAGAAAGTCTAGTTTGTCCGGATTCAAACGCCCTGTGTATTCCTTGTGCCATAAATGAACGAAGAACATTCTCCATGGTTATGCTGGTGTCACTTCGTTTCTCCATCAAGGAGCTCTCGATCCTACGCAAAATAACACACATTGTCCAATCCGAATAATTCCATAGCGAAATTAGACCATTGTTCACTTATTTTTTCTTTCGTTCATTGAACTTTCATCTCTCCACTCTGGAGCTCACCATAAATTGTTTTCAATCGTGAGGCAATTCTGCGAACGGTCAAGAGCCATATTTTCACCGCGGCTGACAGAGAAAGTGACTGGAGCAGTCTTAAGCGATTAAAGCAGCTTATTTCCCAGGACATGGGGTTTTGGAGTATATCAAGCATGGCGCACGTTGCCAGCGCGTTGTCATGCTGGAAATGCTCCGAGAGTGCGCCGTGCACAATGCATACAGAATCGAACCTATCAATCGAGTGGGCGAAAGCATGTTCACTCCGCTTCTATCTTCCCTTACTGGAAAACGCTAAGACTATTTCGAACCGTTTAGAGAGTTTTATCACAAAGTTCCGGCTGCATTTCTCAGCAGTTGGTACACTCCGTTCCGGCGAGACTTTGGGGGGCGCCGTGAACAATGCATATAGAATCGAACCTTTCAATCGAGGGGGGACAGCTTGTAGAGTGAGCGTTTGTATAGTGTTATCAGAATTTGCAGCCGCCCTACTCAGGAATTGCTGTACTCTGTCCCGGCGAGACTTTAAAGTACGCTGTGAACAATGCATATAGAATCGAACGTATCAATCGAGTGGGGCGACGGCTTGAAAATTGCACCCACGTAGCGCAATAACTCTATCAAGTTCGAATCTTTCCGGCTGTAACTCAAGGACTTTGTAGGCAGCACAAAT